>JAQMYM010000009.1:1334587-1363213 GCA_030014255.1 Parauchenoglanis ngamensis | reverse complement strand
TGCGGCGCGAGGGCACAACAATATGGAGCCGGACATGGAGGACAAAACGTTAGAGCTCATGGTAAGTTTTTTTCTTTAAGAAAAGTAGACGCATTTATATTTATATTCGTAATAACAGGAGTAATGGATATTTTTATAAAGGGAAGTGCGATCAAGGATGTATGAAAAAAATGGAAAGGGAGAAATAGGACAAATGGCCAGCTAACAGCGTTAGCACGAGCTCTGTGGCATTTTTAACATTAAGTTTGGGGAAAATATAACAATAAAATGAAAGCTATAACGATTGGTCTAAGTGTTAGTGAAGTGAAATGTTAGGCTGATAAAATAGTGTATTGTAGAAGTATTCATCGGTGTGTATGGTGGTAAAAACGCTTTTCAGATAAATAATACCCGTGTTATGGTCTGTTCTGTTCGAGAAACTGTTTCTTTCCTATACATTTACTGAAATAGCGTAGGGTTATGTATTTGGTTTTTTAATATTTATCAGTTTAGCTAGGCAGGGCCCTGCTCTTTCATAGACTGGCTTTGGGAATATTTATAAACTATCTAAATGTTTCATTACAGCGCTGAAAATCAGTATAAAATTTCTCTTATGTCTTGCTACGCCAATCAAAATGAATTAAGAAATATATCTGAAATATAACGTGTGTGTATATATATTAAATGTATAGCCATAGCAGTACGGTACGGGGGAGGAGAAGAAAAAAAACTGCAGCGACGTTTGTCGTGAGTGAAAGATGAAGACCGAATTACAAATACATCAATATTTGAAATCTAGTGCACTACTTAGGGTGCACTACACCGCCTCAATTAAACCTGTCCAGAGCTCGCGATTAAAGCGAATATGGAGCTATTTGGGACTCAGCCCTTGCCTCAGCTAACTAAGCTAGCTAGGCTTGTTTCACTGCGCCATTATTAGTTATATCCTCTCTTCGTATTTTTTATAGATATAATGAACATGTGTGTTTCTTATAAGCACATTATTGTTGGCCAGAATGTTGTGAACCATAACTTACACCGGCAGTTACGAATTAATCCGTCATTTGTTGCCTGTCTGCCCGGTTGGTGTTGCTAGCTAAGTGTTAGCCTAGCTTGCTAACTGCGTAGAAGGAAGTTAGCATAGCATAACGTAGCAAAGCAAAGCTAGTCCGTCGATGTTAACACCGTGACGCCCGCCACTAATTGATCAACATTTGTAAGAATTTTTTTTGCTAATGCAAAAATAATTGCGTTAATACGCCGTCTGTGTGGGGTGTAACGTTCGTCTGGCTAAGCTAGGTTACAGCAAACCGGCCGCATTGCTAGTTATGCTAGCTAGCTAGCTTTTTTTTTCTTTTTTTTTGCCTCGATATCCTGATATAATGACTAAAAAATAGCCTCTGTAATCATTAAAATAAACTGTGTGTTGACTTCATTCAGTTTTATCACGTCAATCCATTGTAAAGCAATTTTATTCTGTGTGATTGGCTTTATCAGATAAATAAGTCAGGATTCTGAGGCATTTGATTAAAGTGTTTCATTTTATCAGCATAAATTAATGTGAGATTAAATGCATATTTTGGGTATCAGTTGTCTTTATTAAGGACCAACGAAATTAATTATGCGTATTAGTGTCAATCGGATTTTGGAAACCGTGATCATTTTTCTTTGTTTACTAGAAGTCATTTTAAAAGCAAAACACTTTCCCCAGACTGAAATTTCCTTTTCATTTATTTCTCCATAAGAAGTCAAGTTTTCATGGCTGGGAAAGAAATTCAAATCACAGTGAAAGATTTCATTTCATTTCGGTTTGACGGAAAGGCACCACGTCTACATCGAGCCTCGTTTAGGTGAGAAACAACACGGCTGAGAAATTGTCAAGAGTTATGAGTGAAATGGGTTTTCAGGATCATTCAGGCTGCCTGAGGTCACTAAACTCGAGCCTCGTCGCGTCTCGCGTCTGTTCTGTCGGACACGTTTCTCATTTTTTGGGTCCTTTAAGCGTTTTAGATCTCTGTCCCGTGTAGAGGTTTTTATGATGGTGCGCGAGCGAACGCTCTGGCAGAAATCGACACGCCGGAGTGTTTACGCCGGGGTCCGTTTTATGACGGCGCGTCACTGTCCGTAACGTCCTGCTTAAATCGTCAGACTCTTCGCCAGTAAGGTTTTGGATGTCTTTCTGCAGAACGACCGCATTTACAGCTGCATTTTGTAAAATATTCCCATGTTGTTGCAGGATTTCAAACTGTAATACTGGTGTATTGAGACGCAGCTTTTTCTTCATCTTTGGCTGTTTATCGACAGGTTTTTTTTTCTTTTCCACAACATGACACATCTGAAATCAAGCAGGAGGTATGGCATGCACGCTTCCACACATTTCATCTACTTGCTTTTGAAATGACCCACAGATCGATCTCTGTTTATGCATCTCTTGCCTCCAGCCTCACATTAATCGACGTCTGTGTGAAATCGGACTCGTGGTTCACGTCGTCATGTTTTCTTTTTCCCAGCCGACGCTTTCCTGCCACGTTGTCCGCGCTGCAATGCCGGCGTGTTACAATGCGGAGCATCTCTGCCGTCGGTGGGCTTTGCTTCTTGTTGCCATGGCTACAGCAGAATGCTCCGGAGTAGCCGTCGTCAGGTTCCTCTCGACGGGCATAACCGCGAATGTGTGTGTAGGAGTTCTCTTTCTGAATCGCAGGAAGCGTACGAGGACGCCGCGGCATTACGATCAGATCGCATCAGATTAGACGGGGGTGTGAGGTACAGCTTGGTGATGTAGAGACGCTGTCTTTACTACTAGATTGTCAACTAGGTTGTGGTTTAAGAATATCTGTGTATATATGTGTAAATGGTAGCTGTTTTGGGGCAGCTGAGGCTTTAATGAGCTCCTTTGTAACTCTAAGTGTGTTTATAGTGAAATATCTGTGCCGTGTGGCGTGATCCTGGCACTAACTGCTCATTTCCGTGAGGCCGTTTGTTAGCACGGCCCCAGAAAAAGAAGCTGACGAGAAGCTGATCTGTCTGAGAAGAGTGTACAAATGAGTAAAGCGCCGCTGCATCGCTCTCTTTAGCAGGGGGGTTGAAAGAACACCCACAGACCGAATAACAAAAGGAAGGCTCCGAGAGCGAGATCATCTCCTTTACTCGTTGTTGTGGCTTGAGGTGACCGAAAAAAGCAGAAGCTTGTGACGACGTGACTGAATGGAAAGCTGAAATGCACGCAGAAGGGAAAATACTGCTCATGTTTTGGTCAGCATTGTGCTTTTTCAGCTGCTGCTATCTCCAAAAAAAAAAACAGGACTCCTGTCCTGACTGTGCTCTGGCCCACCACGTGGCGCGGAGACACGGACGACCTGCCGCTCTCTCCGTCCTGTGTGCGTAACTGTAGGCTCCGCCCACTACTCCGCCTTCTGCACCTGCAAGCTTCTGTGGTCTTTCTGAGGGCAAAACAAGCTGTGCCCGGGTGCTATTATTGTGAGTAGCGATAATAAATGTAACATGCGTAAAGAATGAAACTCGGGATCGCGTTTCGTCGCGTAAATAAGAACAAGTCAGACGATGAACCCGTTCTCACTCGCGGCACATTTGCTTTATATGTAACCTGCCTCCTGTGAATGCGCTGTTGCTATGGAAACCATTACGTTAAAATGAACCGGCACTGCTGTCAGGGCTGCTCTTATAGAAAATCAGTCCGCGCCTTCAGACCAATCAGAATCCAGGACTGAGCAGCGCTGTGGTGGGCGGAGTTACAGCAGGCAGGGTCACTTGGGGAGACTGTTTAAGGAAAATAAACTTTTTTTTTTTTGTTTGTTTTTCCCAGAACACGTCAGTTATGGACTCCCATACTGGAGAGATTTCCCCGAAGACCACCACAGTATTTAAGGTGAGGCTGAACTCTTTATCTGAAAATATGAATATAATCTGAGATTATCATGGCCGTATAACGTCAGTATCACTGTAAACCGTAATAACAAACGTACAGGAAGTGACGTGACCCAGAGTCGCCTCGGATCAGGATTAACGCCTGTCATTTCCCGGTTAAATGAGCTGCGCCGTGTTTTCAGATCACTAACGGCCCCCTGTCGGGCTCCAGGAAGCGGCCGTCAGAGGGCAACTACGAGAAGGAGAAGGACGTGTGCATCCAGCTGTTTGACCAGTGGTCCGAAGCCGACCAGGTGGAGTTCGTGGAGCATCTGATATCACGCATGTGTCACTATCAGCACGGCCACATCAACTCCTACCTCAAACCCATGCTCCAGAGGGACTTCATCACAGCGCTGCCGGGTAGAGCGCGCGCGCGCGCACACACACACACACACACACACACACACACACACACACACACACACACACACACACGGGGATTTGATGCACCTTGTATATGGATTTGAGTCTAGTAAGACTTTAGCTACAGTTGTGAAGGTGAAACTAGGAGATTTTAGGTTTGTTTGTCTCTTGTCATGGAGCGACAGATTTATCTGTGTGTGGTCTGTTTTGGGTGTGGCTTTCACTTCCATCTTCTGTTATTATCGCCGGTTACTGCGCTGTGTAAAAGCGCGCGCACACATTTAGCAGGAAATCTAAAATCTGCTCGTGTTTGTCCAGCGATAACCCAGCCGCAGACGGCACGCGGCTCGCTGAGCCTGGGCGATATAACCTCAGTATCGTCATTACATTACATCACTGTTCTGAGAAGAGTTGTTTAAAGTGTTAAATATACGCTTTATTTATTATCGTTATGAACATAAAAGCAAAAACAGATGTATAGTTGTCAACATAAGGCAAGGTGGTGGGGTGGATTTTCTAGTGTATGTGTATATGTAGGTAAAGGTCACATCTCTGTGTGTGTGTGTGTGTGTGTGTGTGTGATGCAGCTCAGGGTCTGGACCACATAGCGGAGAACATCCTGTCGTTCCTGGACGCGCGCTCGCTGTGTTCGGCCGAGCTGGTGTGTAAGGAGTGGCAGCGCGTCATCTCGGAGGGAATGCTGTGGAAGAAGCTGATCGAGCGCATGGTGCGAACCGACCCGCTCTGGAAAGGCCTCTCCGAGAGACACCAGTGGTGAGGCGTCACGACGACTTGCTTCCTTTCTGATTCGCTCGGCACATCTGCGCACGTCACGTCACGTGCCGTGAGTCCGGGTTAAAGTGGCCTTCGGTGTTCCTGTGGGGCGCGAGGGAGGGAGTGAGTGAGGCAGGAGCGGAGCTCCGGATAAAACAAGCTGCTTACGTTTAGCTGTCTGAACGTTCAGTACAGGAAAAACCAGCGAATCTGTAACGACCGCACGCACCGTGTTCACACACTTTTGTTCCGTGCGGTAATGAACACCGCTATTTATTTCTTGCTGTATCATGTGACGTTCCGAAACTGTCTACGTTTTGTACGTGTCTAGAATATATAGCGGCTATATTAAACACATTTTTCCCAGGTGTGTGTACAGTCCCCTCCAAAAATATCGGAACAGCAGGGAAAATGAAATTGTTTCCGCCGCGCACCGGAGACGTCTGCGTGCGATGTTGAAAGGTGCACACGCGCTCAGTTTCAGCTTTTATTGCTGTTCCAGTACTTGTGGAGGGACCGTGGCGTTCTTACTCGATGATCATTCAATCAAAACGACCGACTGATGTTTAACCGCGTGAACGTGTCACAGTATCGCAAATGCTTTTTGCTCTTCGCTTCCACCGTGTTCACTTTCGTTTTATCGGTTTCTACTCGATCCTGTCAGAGTTGCGAACGCCGCGTTTCAAACTTTCTTCCCTGCTGAGAAGAGACGAGCTCTGCGTTCCGATCTGCAGCGTAGTCAGATGGGTTTATTTCCACGTCAGTGCGTCCCTGTGATGTGGGTTTTCACTTTCAGCCGCAGTTTCACCTGAAAAGCTACCGCCTTGACGCGTTTTGCCTTCGTGCGAGGCGAGCATGTGAAGGCTTTACCGAGAACATGACCATGTTTCTGTCTTACAGGGAGAAGTACTTATTCAAGAACCGCACTACAGAAGTCCCGCCGAACTCCTACTACCGATCTCTGTACCCCAAAATCATTCAGGACATTGAGGTGAGTGCGGGACGGGCTTCCTCTCTGAGTGTGGCGCTTTCCGTGCGGGGGAAATGTAAATATAGTGGCATGAAACGCAGCACCGCAGGTTTGGAAATATTTAGGTTTGCGTTCATGTAACCTGAAAAATGCTTCCTGTTGACTTTAAAGGAAAAGTTGAACACTTTTTTTTTTTATTATTATTATTATTTTTTTTTTCTCGTAGCCTTGAAAACAGTTCGACACGATTTCTGTCTATTCATAGATGTGATTTATTTCATTTTGTTTAGTTAGATATTTATTTATTTATAATCCCTTCATTCCTTGATCTTTCTTTATTTGTTAGTAATTATGTTTATGCATTTATTTCGCTCTAATGTATTTAATTTCTTTTCTTTTTCTTTCTTTTTTTTTTTTTTTTGCGTTTTCAGTGCCGTAGTTTTTCTTCCTCGACTTATTTGCCCTTTTAACCAGGCGAATATAATTACAGTTTGAAACGACGACAAAATATCTCAAGCGTTTAAATGACTAATCGGTGTTGGTTATTTCTGAATCATTTCCTGTTCCCAGACCATTGAGGCGAACTGGCGCTGTGGACGACACAACCTTCAGAGGATCCAGTGCAGGTCTGAGAACAGTAAAGGAGTCTACTGCCTCCAGTACGACGACGACAAGATCATCAGCGGCCTCCGAGACAACTCCATCAAGGCGCGTAATACGATCCCGCCTCTGAAAAGATCCCAAACAGGAAGTAGGGTTAACATTTTATGATGTTTTTGAATGCGGAATGGCGTTGATCTTCATGTCCTGTTCAGTGTGGACGGAGTCGGCTGCAGGGGGTTTTAACTGGACGAACTGGATTGTGTTGATTTTGGACGAGTTGCTGAGTTTAAATATATGCGTGTGTGTGTCCAGATTTGGGATAAGCAGTCTTTGGAGTGCCTGAAGATTCTGACGGGACACACGGGGTCAGTGCTGTGTCTGCAGTACGACGAGCACGTCATCGTTACCGGCTCCTCGGACTCCACCGTCAGGTTCGATTTATTTTTCTCTCCCGCTGTAACCCGTCCTTTGTTTCTTCTGGTCCTTTTCACGTCAGTCCTTTTCCCACCCACTCTTTCACTTCACCTTCACGTCCAGCCGTGGTGTAGTGTGAGATACGCGGCGCTCATCTTGCCCTCTCGCCGTCTGTCTTGCACGCAGGGTGTGGGACGTGAACTCGGGCGAGGTGCTAAACACTCTGATCCACCACAACGAGGCCGTGCTGCACCTGCGCTTCTGTAACGGCCTGATGGTGACCTGCTCCAAAGACCGCTCCATCGCCGTGTGGGACATGGCCTCGCCTACCGATATCAGCCTGCGCCGCGTGCTCGTCGGTCACAGGGCCGCCGTCAACGTGGTCGACTTTGATGACAAGTACATCGTCTCTGCCTCCGGGGACCGCACCATTAAGGTGAGCACCACCTTGCACCGTGCTAAGGAGGGAACTTCATTAGCATTTAGCTGGTAAGAAGTCAGCGTGTGTTGTATTAGAATTGAAATGCGTAATCGGTTGTCATCTATCAGATATTTAAAACCACATGTTTCAGTAACGTACAAGAAGAGAGAAGCTCCAGTAAAAGGGAGCGCAGCGAGTAAACGCCTGCTTTACTGGAACTGACTAACACACAAGCCATACCTCATCCCTTGGCACGGACACAGATGCCCCGCCCCCTTTACAGGAAATCACAGGCCGAGACGCCACACCTCCCTCGCTGGCGCTGACACAGAGGCCCCGCCCCCTTTACAGGAAATGACAGGCACAGAAAAGCACTGAAGTGGGGGAGGATTACTTTGATAATATTTTAAAGTGCCCCAGTAATCACAGATTACTCTCGGAGTTTTTTCTTCCTGTCCTTTAGTCAGAGAATACTTCTAGAGAAAACATTTTCCTGGTTTAATTTCATAGTATGTCACTTCCAGGATCATTATCACATTCATACTTGTGCTAATCTTCATGTTTTTTTTTGTTTTTTTTTTAATGAAATGCTCTCTGGAAAGGTATGTGACCCACCCCTGGGGCAGATCTTGCTCTGCATTAGCAGTTCATTAGCTCGTTTTTAGCCTTTTCTCTTTATTTAGCTCCTTTGCTAATCTTCTGTGAAGTTTGTTTGGATTGAATGTGGGTGTGGTTTATATCGAACGCTATTGTCTGTAGTGTAAATAAGTCGCACGTTTCAGAAGGAAATGCATCCACGTACAGAATAAAATCATGGCACCAATGCCATTTCTTACAGACTTCGAATATTAAGCCCTAGTCATGGAGTTGGGTGTGTTTATTTATTAGACACACTGTCTCAGTCCAGTACAGTTTGAAACTGTTCATCTCTTAAAAAAAATCCATATTTTTAAGGCTGCATTTCATTCCCATTTGTAAAAGAACCAGGAAGCTAGCCTGTGCTGCTGTTGTCTAAGAACAGTCTTGTGTCGTCATATTCTTAATATCCAGCAGAGGGCACTGTACAGCAGCTGAATTTATGATCCCGAGTCCACTGAGGCTCTCCAGAGTTCAGATCTGCCAGACTGTGGCGTATCGGTTCACCTCGACTGGAATCGCGCTCCGTCTCCTGCCCTCGTGTCTCCCAGACTCTGGATTTTTCAGCCAGTCGGGATTCCAGGAACGCACGGCCCTGGGAATACCGCCAGAACGTCCTGCATAGGGAAAAAAAACCCACAGCACTTCCATCGTCTGAAAACATTCCGCAAATAATGAGGCGCGTGTGTGTGTGTGTGTGTCACATGATCCAGGGTTGCAGAAGACGTTGAGTGCAGCATCTTGTCCCTGTTTTAAGAATGAAAAACATGAGCCAATGACACGAGGTCATCAGTGGGTTAAACTTTCTGTCTCTAGGTGTGGAGCACGAGTACCTGCGAGTTTGTCCGCACACTGAACGGCCACAAACGAGGAATCGCCTGCCTTCAGTACAGAGACCGGCTTGTGGTTAGCGGCTCCTCGGACAACACCATCAGGTGCGTGCGTGTGTGTGTGTGTTTGTGTCAGACGGAAAATGTGCCGATCACCAATAAACGGTTCGTCATGTTCAGCGCTCGATCTGGCTGTCCATCTCTCCCTGTCGGTTTGTGTGTAATGTAATCATGTTTGGGTGAAAAGCACTGGCTGTGCTTGCTCAGGAGGGAATTTAATATTTGTCCTCCTCTCCATCCCCAGGCTATGGGATATCGAGTGCGGTGCCTGTTTGCGGGTTTTGGAAGGACACGAGGAGCTGGTGCGCTGCATCCGCTTCGACAACAAGAGGATCGTCAGTGGCGCTTATGACGGGTGAGAATCGTCCAGAGCACGATGTGCCCTGCCGAACGTGATGAGACATTCAGGGTGACTTTAGAGAAAAATCAGATCCTCCGAGCTAACCCTGATCTTTTATTCCCCCCCTCGAGCTGTACCTTTTAATATTTTCTCTCACATTTTAACGCTGTGAACATTATTTAACAAGACGGTGACCTGAAATGCGTAAAAAATGCAGACACCTGTTCGGATTACACCGACAGGCGCTTTAGATACTGTGCGTTTTATCTGGTTATACTTTTAATCCACGAATATGTTCATTAACGTTTGAGATTAGTCACATTCCAGTATCCGACATTACTTGCACCGGAATCTGTCTGTGACCATTCTGCTACATTAGCCTTAGCACAAGGCCTCTAACCTATTTGAATTTAGCAGGAATATCACATTATTTTAAAGGTATTCCCAGAACAGATTAGTCATTAGGGACATCCAGCAAATATTGAATGTGTAAAAGTATGGGGGAAAAAAAAAAAAACCTTTCATGAACTCCATGGAAAACTTCAGGTTCTGACTCTTTGGTGTCCTGTTTCCATGGAAACGTAATTTATTTGGCTTCAGGGGGAAAAAAGAAAAAGAAAAAAAGAAATTGGATTGAAGCTGTTATGGTAAGGACGGATATAAATTCAGGAGGGAGGAAAATCAGTTAAATGACTGATCAAAAACTGTATTTAATGTAATAATTCATGTGACGAGATGCTGAGATTTTATTTTATTTTTTTTCCCCCAGAAAAATTAAAGTATGGGACCTACAGGCTGCCTTGGATCCACGCGCTCCAGCCAGCACGCTGTGTCTGCGAACACTGGTGGTGAGTTACCGTAGGACACACGCGCGCACGCACGCGCAGTCACTCCATCTCATCCGTTACTTCTATTTGTCCTCATCTGCTAAGTGATGAGCTCCTCGTCAAAGTGCAGAGCAGAGACAGCTACTTGAACTAAGGTGTGTGTGTGTGTGTGTGTGCGTGTGTGTGTGTGTGTGTGTGTGTGTAAAGGAGCACTCGGGCCGTGTGTTCCGGCTGCAATTTGACGAGTTCCAGATCATCAGCAGTTCCCATGACGACACCATCCTCATCTGGGATTTCTTGAACGTGTCGACTAACGGACAAATGGAAGGGCGATCGCCATCGCGCACGTATACGTACATATCCAGATAGCAGGTAATGGAACACACACACACACACACACACACACACACATTGTGCCCTCAGCTGTCTGATACTAATAGAGATGAATTTCGCTTGTGTGTTTGTTTGAACAGGGTGGCCCTGGAAGCGTGCGGAGTGTGTGTGTATGTGTGTGTGTGTGCGCGCGCGCGGGGACTGTCCTGATGACCGAGTCTCTGTGGTTAAGTGTGCCAGGATCAGAGGTCGTGGAACGCCACCCCTGTCCTCTCCTCACCCTCCTCTCTTTCTCTCTCTCTCTCTCCCTCTCTCTCCTTTTTTAAATTTTTTTTATTCTGAGCCCTTCTTGAACACACGCACACACTCACACATGCGCAAATGCACACCGAGCTCCCTCTCTGCTGAGTAGGAGGAGGGGAAGATGGCGAGAGGGACGCCACTGAGGACGAGCTCATAGCTCCGCCCACACATCCAGCCTGACAGCTGCCCTAGCCCCACCTTCGGGCCCAAGGACTATTTATCTCTTGATATTTTTATTTCTCATATTTTGGTGGAAAAAAACCCCCCCAAGAAAATAGAAAATGGTGGAAGTGAACCTTCCCCGAGGACTGTGTTTGCATGAAAGAATGATGGGACTGTAAAAGACGGTCAAGCCCCATTTCTGTCTTTTATTGTTTAGGTTTTTTTATTATTATTATTATTTCTTTTGGTAATTTTTTTTTTTTTTTTTTTTTTTTTTGAATGGGAGATCAAGTTTGTTTTGCTTCCTTTGTGGTGACGTACTAATACTTGTAGTTTTCTTCTTTTCCGATTCCTCTCCAGTCTGTCGCTCCGTTCCCTTCCACATCCGTCGCTAGCTCTAGCTTTATCTCTCTTCTCTCTTCTTTCGTCTTGGTCCCTTTTTCGCCGTCTGCTCGTCTAGGTTCCGAATGACCCCTAACTGATCGCAGTTTAGTTGTAAACAGAAATGTCTTGTCTAAAATGGTGTTGTATATTGAAAAGATTTTTTAAAGGGAAAAAAAAACATTATTATTAATAAGAATAAAGTACTTGACTGTGAAGGAGTGTTAACAAAGTGGCAATGTTTGCTTTATTTTTTATTTTTTTTGCTTGTATTTGCATGTGTGATGGTGACACTTGACCAAAATTATATAAACGTAAGAATTAAATGAAATTAAAGTTGTTTGCAATGTTCAGCACGCTCTAATGCAAAATCCCCAGCTCTTCCACCAGGGGTGAAAAACATTTCTCTCAAACAAATCTCGTTTCCATGTTGTTTAAACACGCGCCGACTCTCTGCTATCAGAAACGCGTATTTATTTAACATTGTTTAGGCCAGTTGGGAAAATATTTAGCTTTTGAAATCTGGAAAAATAACAGATTATTTCTGTTATTATCTCTCGTAACGTTTTCTAATCCCTGTCTTCCATATCCTCCTCCTCCCTCCACCGCCCCGATCCACACCCACACCTGAGAAGAATCATGCGTCTTGGGTTTTCTTTTATGGAAATGTAGCAGAGCTCGGGTTTGGCTAGAGGGCGGAGCTCATTTCAGGGCCAGAAAAATTTCAAAGCAGCGCCAGACTCGTTGCGTCGCGATAATATAAATCGCATTGTTTTCTGTGAAATTACAATCAAATAAAATCCGTATCATTATTACAGATACAAAGACGCTTTTCAACGTCTATCGCAGCTTTATCGAATAACACGCAATGCTTTTTTTAATCTGTGTAAAGGAAGTATTTTATTTATTAACTGAATTTAGTTGTCAGTGTAACATGATTCGTCAATGTCTAATTATGTTAATAGCGGTTTTGGGTTTCAGTCTGATACAGATGCCGCACGTGAGCTGCGGTGAACAGTGTAAACGGTGCGCGAGGGAAAGAGAGGGAGAGGAAGAACCAAACCCGAGACCACAGACAGAACCATGCTGCCCAATATGACAGGAATGCGATGCGAGGACCAAACCTTACACACACACACACGCACACACGCAATCCTCCGACGTGCAGGTTATATCCAGTCCTGTAATAAAAAGCCTTTCTTACTGATGTGTGTAATTGAATTTACGAATAATCTGGCTTGGAAATCTGTTTTTGTACACCTGTAGATCTTATCCGCATATTACTTTCTCCCAGAGAGCGACCGTGAGTATGTTCTGTGGATTTGGTACTTGTTATCGTAAGAAATTAGTGAAGCCCTTACTGTAAGGTGAATTGTGTTGTCCACTCCATGTAGGGATGCAGTACGCAGGCGGTTCCTGAGGTGTCGGAAAGAGTTGTGCGGAATCCAACCCGCCGTTTTAGATTTTTTTTATTCATAGTCCTAAGATTTTCTTGTAATTTTAATTTTTTTTTGGTCTCCTGATTTAATGAGAACGTTTACAAGACAACCGGAAACCAATAATTCTTCTCCTGTTTATTGACCACAGCCAGCCGCCCGGAAGCGCCGCTGAAGAGGAAGGACCTGAAGTCACGCTGAATCCTCCTGCAGCTGTTCGTTTATTTGAAGTAATTATTTATTTAGGGATTTTGCACCATAACTATAAGCCTGTCCTTCTTCAAAGATTTTTTTTTAAACGAGTGATGCTTGCAGTCATGCATGTAATGTTTATAAGGTCAGATTAATGGCTTACATGATGTATAATTGGATCTACCAGGCTCCTAACATTAATGGTTAAGTGTAGCATTTGCTAATGAGATACAGGAGCGATGGGAAAATGATGGCTTTTTTTTTTTTTTAATCTCTCAGACCAAACTTGAGTACATTCACGTCTACTGGAAGGAGAAAGGATGCAGGACGTTAAAGAGTCATATGCTGTGACGCAGCCGCAGTCCTAAGGCATCAACACTCGTAGCCTTTGTGTATTAGGCGTAATAAGGTGCTGTCTGAGAGTTCCCATCCTGTGTCACATCACATCACATCACCAAGTCAGCGCGTACCTTCAGCCCACTGAGCCACCAGCTCCTTCAGGTCGCTTCAACTTTACGCCATGTAAACACAAGCACAAAGAAAATATGTTGCTAAAAAAAAAAAGGTGATTATCCGTTTTTCAGTTTGGAGTGTGGCAGTATGCTGGATAAATGCTGGATGGTGCTTGGCTTTGTTGGAAAGCGCTGGACTCTTGATACTGAGGTTGCTGGTTCAAATCCACCCTTCTTAGTCTTGTCCCTGTTTTGAGGCTGTGTGAATGATAAATATGTTAAAGGAACACCAGCATCCTGTCAGCCCTGGTGGCTCAGTGGGTTAGTGAGGGGGTGTCTGGTGCTGGTGCTGATGCTTATGGGTTGGAGTCATGTGTTGGAACTGTGTTGTGCTAATTTGGACTGAAGTTTTAGTAAAGCAAGTAAGTAATTTTGACCAAGTAATAGAAGTATGTAGCATGCAATAGTGACAATGTAGCCATAGAAATATGTGAAGTGTAATAGCAAAATGTGGGAAGTAAAGTAATATATAGCAAGTAAAAATAATGTGCATGTTAAATAACAATAAATAAAAAAAAGTTATAAAAATAAAAAAATATTTAAATAATATATATTCATTCGAGAAGAAATAGGCCAGAGCAGCATAACCCCCTGTTTCACCTCTCCAGGAGCCCCAGGTGGGACATACTGGCTTTCACTCTCTTTGCCAGATTTAGTGTCCCACCTCCATCAGCACCTACTGCTCGCCTTCAGGCTGTCTCGATCCTGTGCAGTTTTCTGTGCAGGGTTTATCTTTGAGTTTACGGCATATTCCATTACAAAGTGTGTTAAAGGAAAACTCACCTCAGACAAGCCTCAAACCCTGAGCACCAGGTTCAGCACTCTGTTCATCTTCCCACTGAGCCATCAGTGCCTACAAGCCTCCTGTTTTTTTTTTTTTTTGGACATTTATCATTTACTTTACACCACCTGTATAGAACATTATAAGCTAGTAAAGAAAACTCACCAACCCTGAGTGTTGAACCCTGAGCCCCCACCATGAAGAAGCACCCATTCCCCCACTGAGCTACCTGAGCAGGCAGGTTACTGAGGACATGAATTCGTGGCTTTGTGGAGAAGAGTTTACGTCTTAATACTGGAATTTTTAGTTCAAATCCAGCCTTGTTCCTTTACCAAACATCAGCGCGTATTCAGCGTTGTTCATCTTTTACTTATACAGCACCAAGACTTGATCCTCATACTCAGATGCACACTTACCTGCGTACCTGTCACTTTCTTACCTGTATACGGGTGAACTGTAAACCAGTTACTGAACTTCAACATTAATCTCTGTGGTGTGATGTTAGCAGTTTGTCTCACATCCAGGTGACACACTCAGGTACACTGGAGTTAAGGAGCAATATGCAAAACAAAACGTACAATAGCATGGTGGCATAGTAGGCTGCGTTATTGGATCGTTGCTCCGGGGTTCACGGCTCCGTTATACGTTTGGGTTAACGTCTTCAGTGCAACCAGAGATCCACTGTCCATGCTAGAGCCGGTACTGACCGATTAAATGAACGACAAAAATTGGAATCATATTTGTGTCTAAATGAAAAAGCAGAGTTTATTAGCAGGGTATCTCAGTTCACACATCGCCGTGAGTTAAATAAAGATTCAAGCGGCTTTGATTAACACGATGACAAATCACAAAAATAAGTGCAGGCAAATATTTTAAATAATCTGTCATTTACATGGAAAGAGTTCGATAATGTTTGGGAATAGTAATAATTGGAAAAGGACGTGCTCACCACAGATGTCATCTAGGTGAACTTTGACCCGTGAACTCACCGAACTGTGGCCTGCAGGCAAGAAAATGGAGGCGTTTCTAATTATTCCAATTATTACTGTTTACCAGCGCACGTCTAAAATAGATCGGATTTTTAGTAAAAAAAAAAAAACACTAAAAATAAAGAACGCTCTTGTAAGCTTTAATTTGTTACCACAAAAATGTTTATGTTCCATACTGCAGCTTTAATGACTAATAACCATCATCAATAATAGTGAAATTTTTACCTATCAGTGTCCTTAGAACCCACGTTTAGACTTTATCACTGGCTTTTTTTTTATGTTTAGGAAGATGATGAAAGGAAAACGGAGTGGAATTTATAAACCGCGCTGATAAAAATCCTCGTCATGAGCAGATAAATGCGACGAGTGCATTTGATATGATGGAGAGAATCTTAGGAATGTCCGAATTAGGGGTGGAACGGTACGCCGTGATAAGGATATCTGAAATAGATTTATTGCTAACGTTATCTCCAGGTGCTGTTTTTAAGCGTGGCTGAGGTGAGGATGAGAGAAAACGCTATTTATACTGTATGTTATTTTGAGAAAAGAAATTTACTGGAAAGCTGCGGCGGCTCATTAAAATCAATGTCGTGCTTTTTCGGGGATGAAGTGAGCAGATACACACCGTCACACTGAGAGCATGTAACACCTTTGGAAAGACTACATGTACAACATGCTGAACAATAAGACAGTGACTAGGTCAAGAAAATAAATATTTTTTAATAGCATCCTGTATCAAAATATTTCATCTTTCAGTTTAACAGTGGGACAAAAAAAAAAACCAAACTGTACATTGACTTTTATACTGTACACTGAACATGTAGATCCAGGGTGGTACCCGTGTCAGCTTTATTAACACGCACACGCTCAGATAGGTGAACCAGACGCAAGGTTACTCCGCAGTAGGGTGGGCGATATATATGATAAGATAAATAATATATGGCAATAAGAATAAATTACATCAAGTTACACCTTTCAAGATGTTCTCATAAAAGTACACAGTATAATCGATATAATGAGTCTTTAAATATTGCAACATTATATTGTTTTGCTTTACGCCACTGAATTCTGGATCCTGATTGGTCAGAAGGTGTTAATTAATTTGCTAGAACAGGAGCTCTGACAATAGTGCAGCTGTAAATCAGGTTTGTTAACGGAGACGTTTACTGAACCTTTAAGGAAGGAGTCTCCAGTGCTATTAGAAAATAATCAGCTTTGGGGTGCTCCGCTTTATCACGTCCCCTCATCACTGATTATTTTTCTATAACACGCTGTTTTATTCCTTGCAGATTACTCAAAAACGTCAACGTTGCTAATGGAAGATTAGTTCAGACGTGACAGAAATTGGATCAAACCTAACAGTTCCCATTTTTGTGCGAACAAATATCCCAGGCATGCTTGATTATTTTCCTATAACACATTGTCCAGCCTTGTGCTCTTGCGGTTATTTCACAAAGTTGGAATAGGACCTAGTGAAATGAACAGTGAAGGTCACTTAAAAAAAAAAAGAAAAAAAAAGAGGCATAAAATACTGGTGACCATTAGTGTATATCGAGTTAGTCTTAGGTACCACGATGCAGTTCTGGGTCCGAGCTTATACGGCCAACTGTGGACAACGGAAGCTGTGAAACCGTCAGGATCACATGCCTGTAAAAATGGGCAACGTTTCCCAATGTAATCCCCGATACAACACACTACTCTTGCTTGGTTCATGTTGTTGTAGGAGCTGAGACGAGAGAAAAAATGTGGATAATTTGGGGGTCAATGATTCTGAGGTTTGGAGAACGAGTCCAAGTCGAGTCTAAACCATCTCATCCTGAAGTCCAAGAGCTGCTGTTCGAGTTCAAGGTGTTATCGAGGATTCATTCGTTTCTATGCACTTTCTTTGAACTGGTTGTTGCATGACATCTTATTTGCATTATTGTTATTATTTACAGATTCAGATTTGACCCCTGTTTTTGTCACCACCTGCAGAGAGACCGCTCTAACACTTTACAGCCCTGCATTTGCCAGAGTATTTCTGTGCTTTCGGCTGTTTTGTAACTTGTTTCGGAGGAGAGCATCTGGCAAACGACGGAATGTAAATGTCAAATCCCAAATGTTATCGCAGCGGGGGTACGTTGCCACCTCTGATGATTTAATTTTTCAGCGGAACTCTGGGTTTTTAATGAATTGCAGTCAGCTGTGGTAGCATACTTTGACTAGTGTTATTTACTGTTGAAGAAACAATTACTAACAGAGATGTTTTTCAACCTTCGGGCTCAAAATAATAATACCTCTCTAGTTGCAGACCACAATGGCGCCCCCTGCCAAAGCCTGAACCATTGTCTTTTATCACCAAAGGATATTAGAAAAACATTATAACATTTTCTTTTTTTTTTTTACTCTGCATTGTTTACAGAGCACCCTGGTGGCTCAGGGCCCTTAAGCAGCTGATTATATGTGGATAAAGCTCTGATTACTAACAACAGGCAAGTAGGAGAGTCTCATCATATCAAGTCCAGGTTGAGACTCAAGTCGTAGTTAAGGGAGTCCAAGTCATGCACCAAATTCTGACTTGTCCAGGACTCGAGAAATACATTACGAGACAAAAATTTCTCAATATACTGTATCCTTCCAATGATGATTTATAGACCAGCAAACTCCATAAATGATTAGCCAGAATACAAGCATGAGATAGGTCCAGAAATGAGAAGTTTGAAGAGGCTCTCTAAACTCATTTAACTGAAAATTTTATACATCATTTTCCATCTTAAAGTTTTTTTAAGCGTACTCATTTCTGCATCGTAACGTTTCTCGCAATACAAAGCGCACTCCAAAGGATCGCCAGTGGTTCTCTGGATTGTTACGGGCTCCACGTGGAATGGGAAACCTTGTGTCCTTGGGTTTGTCATGGAATATTTAAGGGCTCCCTCAGAAGAACCTTTCAAAGTAGGGTTCTCACAGAAAGCTCCGGAGACCCCATGAGTTTCCGAAGCATATCCAGGGGCCTTTGTTAAAATCCTGGAAATCACAACCTGTTACAGTTATTAGTCTATTTGATTGGTCATTAACCTTAAAGTTGGACCAAATGCATTCTTTTAGTGAATAAAAAGCTGCACGGCTGCAATAAATAGGCCAAATATTATCATACACGGTTCAGTACAATTTGAGTAGTAATAGGATTATACTCAAAGCGGAAATGATTTGGCTGCGGTGTTTTTTTTCTTCTAAGAACGTATACTCCAATGTGTGTGTATGAGCTCATTTCAACACGTAGCTGTCAAAGCACTTTTTTTTTATTCCATCACGATTTTCACGTCTGTTTTTTCTACGATTGGTGGTTTTTCCGTAGTTCACTATATTAGCTACATTTGGTTGTTTGTTTTTCACATGCCTATGCATTTGTCCTATTGATTAACATTTCAAGCAGGATTAATTTACCCCATGAAGGGTTATGTGATTGAAATAATGTACACACGAGCCCTCCGCAGAGTTTTTATATCTGTGAAACTCACGGTCTGTCGAGACTCACTAATAGTAGTGGATGCTGGAGAGGCTTTTCTCTCGGCTTGCAGTGCTGTGTGTGTGCCCTTCTCGCGAGTCATGAGTCTCGGAGTTCATTTCCTGGACGCATGCCCAGTCATCTTTGATTACACCGCCTAAGTATTTGGTCTGATTTTGACCTCCACCTGGAAGCAAAGTGACTTAAACCTGGCTGGTTTGGTAAGAATGACTCCTATACAAGCATCCTCCATGTCAGCATCCCTTACAGAAGTGCACGATGGATTAAATGTCTGTTACGATTGTGTGGCGGGACTGGTGCTGGTCTCCTGCGTCCTCCTGTTCCTCTTGCTAACGGTGGTGAAGCCGCTGTGCTGCAGGTTCGGCTGCTCGCCGGGCGGAAAGCGCTTCATGAAGTGCACTTCTTGCTGGTTCGGGAGAGTCTGCGACCCTCTGCGAGGTCGGCCCTTTTTGGTGAAGCCAATGTACCAGCCAGTGTAACGCGCCGACATCCAGGCGGTGTAGTTGTTCTCCAGAACCATCTCAATGAAGACACACTCGGCGTTTGCACTGTTGGCTTTCTGTGGAGAAAACAGGATGTAACACTATATTTCAGCTGTGCACTAAAATTGACCACGTGTTTGCAAACATGCAGGTGAGCCGTCTAAGAGCTCATAATGTGTCTGCTGCACTTCAATTCGTTTATTTTTCTTTTACATGCAAAATATCCTGCCGTTGAAGGAAAAAAAACAATGCAAACTGAATTTGGTTTGATCGCATTTCTGTAATTTAGCTGACCCGAACTAAACGTTCATTAGCGATGTAAGGAATAAAAAAGCGAAGTTATTGTCACTCTGACGTCAAAATTTGCCAGTAATTACACATTTTCATTTATTATAAGAAAGACAAATCGTAGTTTTAACTGTGTAGTTACATTTAACGGTTCTGAATGTTCATGAAACAAGATAGTTCCCGTTCTCACTTACGTTATAACAGCTATAAACAGTCGTTCCCTCACCAGCCTTTTTATTTGAAGTCAATAAGTCAAAACAACACGGCTTGTCATGTTACCGAGAAACCGCAAAGCCTAAACTCCGGAAGATCTACTGACACTGGAGACGCCGCCCATAAATGTTAAACATCTCCTTATAGAAAACTTTGATATGTAAATATGCATAATTTTTAAAAATAGGTTTATGTTGACTGTCTGCCATACAAGCGAGCTTTTACTATAGAAATGCTAATGTATTAGAATATAAACCTTTGGTTTGCAGCTGCACTGCCTTCTGACAAATTACAATCTAGAACTGTAAGTATATTGATAAATAAAACCAACTCACCCTGCCCACCAGTTTCCCCCTACGATTCATGCACAGGTAGAAGTTGGTCTCTTTGCCGCGAATTCGCACCTGACTCCCGAAGGTGTCGGCCTCCACCACGAGCTGGGCTTGTAAAGAGACACACATACAGACAGACAGGGATATAGACAGGCCAAGGATGTGCTCGATTTGCCTTTTTTTGTAATCTCTGCCAGAGAAAATATTGCCAGAGAATTTTTCTTGTTCGAGGCCAAGACACGGGCAACTCCCTATCTGCAACTATTCATGGCTACAGACATCTGAGCTAATGGACATTAAAAAAAGAAAAAAAGAAAAGTGGGTCCTTCACTGGATGCTGCTATCTTGACAAGTTCAGTCCTCACTGGCCAATACTACCTCCTTTCTTGTTCGATTCGGCTGACTGATAAGACTTTAATCCTCTTCGAGCTTTTCTGCCGTGTTTAAACTGTACTCTAGATGCTTATGACCTCTCGTATTGTCCTTGGATGACATCAAGGTCAGTTAAGATCAGCTCCCCCACCCACGTTTCTCACTCTCATTTGTCTAACAGTCTTTGCCCTTGTGTTTAGAGCAGGTAAGACAAAACAGGGCAAATGGAAATCCATAAACGGGTCGATGAAGGGGAAGGTCATCCTGGACTGCTCTCTTTATCAACCCATTTCTTCTGGTTTAGATGTATCCACAGTTATATTACATTACTTTGTGATGCATCATAACGCAAACACTCTTACCATATTTATCCCCATCTTCTCCACTGGCGACAATTTTCCTCCACAGCACCTGCACGTGTTTTCCACTGGTCCTGCTGTACAGCTGGTACACCCGGTGATGCTTTCTGCTCAGACTGTCTCTCGCGCCTGTCTGAGTCTCAACATGCTCTCCGAAATCAACATTATCCACCGCTAGCGCCTAGAAAATCCCAATTCATATCTTAACCGATGATACATCAGTACACTTTGTGTGTATTGTACGTGTGTGTGTGTGTGTGTGCGTATAATACGTAAAAAGTAAATCATGACCAATTTTACCTGCAAGAAGCTACACAGCAAAGCAATCTGAACACATCTAGAGAAAGAGATGGAAAGAAATATAATTATAAACCAAACTGATCAGATATTAAACCTTAAACTGTGGGTAAGATGTCTTCCTGATGAAGCAAGAACAAACAAAAATGTCTCACTAATGTACTTAAGCATTCATTTTAATTAAGGGTATTTATACTTCACTTGAGAATTCATGAACATGAATACTCAGAGAAAAAAAAAGAATTTTTATTCCTTTTTTATATATATATATATATGTATATGTAAATCTCACAAGGTTCTCTTCCAGCATCAAGGATGGGTTCCAGAATGCTTTTTCAAATGCGTTTTCTTTTCTCAGCTGTAGAAATGTAATTTCTAATTTCACCAAGTCATCTACCATGTTGAGCTCGTGTCAGTCTCACATTCACGCAGTCAAAACAACAACCATGGCATTACTTACTCAGTTAAGAAAACATCTTTTCTCCTTTCTTTTTTTTATTTTTTTATACTTGAGTAGACTTTTTAAATACTTTTAAAAATAGCAACTCTTTTGAGTCACATTTTTTGACTACATTTTTGGCAGGATACTTTCACGTTTCTTTTTCACACATGATCAATTTCTTAGTACTTTTCCATGCTTGCAATAATGAGCGCGCAGTCTTACAGAAATGCATGTGACTGTATCTGGTCTATGATCTAAGCTGTACATTAAACAATCTGAGTACATCACACACACACACACACACACACACACACACACACACACAAATTGGCTGTATTAGGATATTAGGAACGCGGCATCTGCAGGCTCTTAATGTTTGACGTGAATGTGAAACACATGTAGTTTTACCCAAAGCCGCCAACCTTGAGAGCTCAGAAACAGGGAGATTTTCCAAACCCAAAGCTGGCACTCTCGCTTGTTTCTCGTCCAACGAAAGTTTCTTAGCCATGTTCACAAAACTCTAATGACTTTTCATTCATAAAACGTACAAAATAACACGCCAAGAGCAAATGCGTTTTCCCCCTTCTCTATTGGCAAGCTCGTGCCACCTGTCACATTCGCACGAGCCCAGGTCAGATCAGATCCTGTAACTTTTTCCCCTCCTGTTTAAGCGTGTGAACATTGAGTTTGAAAATGCTGCTGAACTTACCCGAGGAGAAGTGGAGGGAGGACGGAGCGCATCGCCGCGGTCGCTCCAAAAGCTGATCGTTTCCAGAAACGGAGCCTCCAGTCGCATCGATCCGGTTCGTAACGCCTCCGTCTTCATGACATGGAGAACCAAAAACAAGTTGCGGGTTTAGATATGCGCGGAGGAGCGCGTGAGATGCCAACTTGACAACCTGCAGTGGATGGAAGAAGAAGGGCTAGGGGCGGGGCGCGCGCACGGCCGGATGAGGGATGAGGGATGAGGGGCGGGGCGCGTCCCCGACAGGGCTGAGGCGATATACCGTGAATACCGTCTTCATCATGGCAGAGCAGACTGCAGCAACAAAAATAAAGAGAATTCCACTAGGCAGAGATTAAACATGATTTTCTCTATGAATTACTTTCCTTCATTTCAATTTCAAGACAGAAAGAAAGAATCAAGAATCAAGACACTGCTTGGTCAAGAAGAAATATTCAAACAAACCATGTCATAAGAAGGGTAAAAGAAAGTGAAACGAAACACCCTGTGTCCTAAAAAAGAAAGAAATTGAGACAGTCCATGTCTTAAGAAAGAAAGAAAGAAAGACATTGTCTTAAGGCTTGTAAGGTAAAAGAAAGTCAAAAAGTCACCCTGTGTCCTAAAAAAGAACGGGAAGAAACAAGGACAAATTGAGACAATCCATGTCTTAAGAAAGAAACAGAGAATGAAAGAAAGAACAAAAGAATGAATGAAAGAAAGAAAAGCAACTGCCTGTTGAAGAAAGAGAGAAGGAAAGCAGTCCATTATTTATACCACTTATCTGTCAAGGGTGAAAGGAAGGAAGGAAGGAAGAATCAAGGACAAGACATAAGACATTGTCCTAAGGCTTGTAAGGTAAAAGAAAGTCAAAAAGACACCCTGTGTCCATAAAAAAGAAAGGGAAGATACAAGGAAAAATTGAGACAATCCATGTCTTAAGAAAGAAAGAATGAAAGAAACAAAGAAACAAAGAATGAAAGAAAGAAATAAAAGCAACTCCCTGCTGAAGAAAGACAGAAGGAAACCAAAATGACATATCCTAAAAAAAAAAGAAAGAAAGAAAGATAAATTCATCCATACCTTTGTCCACCCATCCATCCATTATTTATACCACTTATCTGTCAAGGGTGAAAGAAAGAAAGAAAGAAAGAAAGAAAGAAAGAAAGAAAAAAAAAGAAAGAAAGAAAGAAAGAATGAAAAAGAGTAGTAAATTCTGAGAATCCCCATTATGTGGTGTTTTTGTGCATGAGATTAGGGCTAACAGAGACCGAGATTAAGCATGATTATCTGTATGAGTTACTTTCCTTCTCTTTTTAAACACATCTTGAAAGCAGTTTTTTGCAGTAAGGGAGTGAGAAAGGTGAAACTCTATTAAAATAATGGCAAAATAGGAAAGAGAGTGTGAGGGAGGTATGTAAGCAAAGAGCAATTCCAAAATGAACATTTGTCTGGGACTTTGGCAACGCTGTCGTTTCGGCCTTCTCTGAATTCTGCAGAACCGCAGACAGGCAGTGTAACCTTCTCTTGTACCCCACATCTACAGCAGTGTGTGTGTGTGTGTGTGTGTGTGTGTGTGTGTGTGTGTGTGAGAGAGAGAGAGAGTGAAAGAGAGAGGTACACATTAATGGAGCTCCAGCTTGCTTGCCAGAACTGAAAGGCCTAAATGCTCCATGTCACATTTCCTCGTTGGTCGCGTTGTCTTGTCGATCGTCCCCTGGATCTCACTGCAACGTAAACTTTCTATAGGATCCAGAGACAAACTCGCTCTCTAATCTCTGTGGTATTTCAATGAAGCAGACTTGAGATCACTGCACAGTTACCGTGCTGTAACATTCCTGCTATGTACAAATGTAATGCTCTAAAGAAATGGTGCTGTGAAAAGATGCATCGAAAGGAGGAGAAAGCTGTGATACACTGTGAGCTCTGCGATTGTGAGACAATGTGAGAGACTGACAGAACTGAGAGAGCTCCAAGACACTATGAGACACAGAACTGTAAGACACTGAGACAGTGATGAGACACTGAGAGCTGTGAGACACTGTAAGAGCTGTGGGAGCTTTGAGACACTGAGAGTTGAGCGTGTTGTGAGACACTGTAGGATACAGTGAGACACAGATCTTGTGAAACACTGAGACACTGTGAGAGCTTTGAGACACTTGAGACACCATGAAACAGATTCATTGTGAGACACAAGGAAAGAAAGAAACTGACACCCTTTGTATCAAAGAAAATAGAAGGAAAGAAATAACACTCCTTCTTTCGGGGAAAGAAAGAAAGAAAGAAAGAAAGACAGACAGAAAGACAGAAATTACAACACTCCCTCTCCTGAAAAAGAATAAAAGAAAGAACGCATTTCAGTCTTAATGTGTCATGTCTGAATTGCAGCTTTTTGTTTGATTTTTTTGTGTGTCTTTGATCTGTAACTGAGTTGCTGGGCCAAAGCTGTACTGTTGTGCAGGTCTGAATGAAGTGTGTGTGTGTGTGTGTGAGAGAGAGAGTGAGCGAGAGAGAGAGGGAGAGAGAGAGAGCGGCCGTGTTCTCTGCATAGTTTACCTTTTCTCTCAATGGAGTCAGTCTCACCTCTCGTGTCTCAAGTATGCACACTCATTTTTCTCCGGTCATTTCTCACTGAGATGTGTCCAAGTTGAGAGGTTTCAGACAAAATAGGAGTGTCTCCCCCTTCTGTTTGTCTCCCTCTGTCTCGCTCACCCTCTTCCTCTTGGCTCATCTTCCCTCTTTCCAGACTTTGAAGGGAGCTCAGGCTTCTAATATAAGACAGGTCCCTACCACAACAAAGGAGGCAACGTTGACTTTGAATAAACACTTTCTCCTTTTTTTATCCCTCCTCCCCGTCTGTCCCCCTCCACTCCCATTTTTCCCCTCTCTGTGTTATTTTGCTTTTGGCTCTGTTGCGAAGTATGTGCACTTGTTATGTGTTCTCCATGGTAGCCAGGCTTCTGGAATAGATTAGGCCGGGAAAGAACTAGGGGAAGCGGTGTAGGGGTGGAGGAGTGGAGGGATAGATGAGGGGAGGGAGGGCAGAGTTCTGAACTCGGTAGAGGGAGACAAAGGTGTAGAAGGGATGGAAGAAAGTGTGAAAAGAAGAGATAAATATGGACAGATGGGTGGAAGAAGTAACATGAACAGCTGAATAAACGGGTGGAAAAGTGTAGGCATGGTGGATGGAAGAACTGGAAAAGAGAGAGAGAGAGAGAGAGAGACAGAGAGAGAGAGATGAACTCAGCATCATTATTAGGATTTTAACCATCAAACCTTTAAAGGTTCTTCTTAGAACCTTACAACTGAGAGTTTATCAGTAAAGTGAAGAGAACCCATTACGGAAACTCAGAACTATCCAAAGAAGAACGCTTTTAACAGCTACATTTGGATGTTAATTTTTAATGCAGAAATGCCAAAAAAGCTGAACTTTATCATAAACAGATACGCAGGTTAGAAGAAAAGAAGTAATGAAAAAAGAAAATATTGACACCCTAGTCCTGAAAAAGAAAGAAAGAAGACACTCTTGACATAGAAAAAAAGAAAAAGAAAAATGAAGACATCTCAGTTTAATAAAGAAAGAATGACACTCCCTTTCCTGAAAGAGAAGAGAATCCATCTCCAGAGAAAGAAAGAAACAAAGAAGGAAAATTAAGACACCCCAACTCCTCAGTATGAAAGAAAGAGGCTAGATAGGCCTACATCAACTTCCAAACAAGAAGAAAAACTACATGAAGATGTTTGTGCGTGTGTGTATGTGTGTTCTCTGCCTCTGAATTCCACTTATTAGATGCAAGATATTAGTATTTGCTGTTCTGTGTGTGTGTGTGTGTGTGTGTGTGTTTAAGTTGATTATTTGCTGCAGTGCAACAATGTTGAAGGCTCTGTTCACTCTGTACACCTTGTGTGTGTGCGTGTGTGTGTGTGTGTGTGTGTGTGTGTGTGTGTGTGTGTGTGAATGCTATTAAGGTTAGACTCGATGTACTGCACCACGTCCCTGCATGCTTCCGTCTGTAATCTCCCCAAATCCCATTTCACTCTCCGTGTTGTGAGTGCGCGCTTGGCCACTTCCTCAGAGCGCAGAACATGGTGAGCTGTCATCGCCCCTCCACCCCGCTGCCCTTTAACTCTCTTTGTGGTGACTGGATTTAAAAAAAAAAAAACAACCTAAAAAAAAAAAAAAAACCCACAAGTCTCCTTCCTCTCAGCTGGCAGGAGAACATTACCGCAGCCAGACATCTCACAAGTACATAAATGGACATTCTCGGTGCCTTTTTTCCTCTTCGTTGTTGCGGCGGAGGGGATTGTGTGTTTTAGTGCGCAGACCGCGAGCGTTCAGTAGCTGCACGGTGATGAGTCACACGCACGTGCGCGCGCGTGCTCCGCTCTGCGGTATCTCGTGAGCAGCTCAGCGCGAGAATGACGCCGCTGTTAGAGCATCCGTTCTCCCATGCAAGCCATGCTGCTGGGGATTTTAGTTATTCCTCCAAGAGTTTTCATCCTTATGAAATTCACATGAAGAAGCTGGCTTGGAAAAGTGTGTGCGTGTGTGTGCGCGCATAAGGGACTTGCACCAGAATGCGATCCTGGCAACTGTTTATTTTCTGTCATGTGAACAGCAAATGGTTCCACTTTTGCATGACTAATAGTCAGTAATGTTCCTTTGTGGAAAAAAAAGAGAGTTAAACATTCGCGTTGGATTGGCATGCTGCCGCAGTTCCTCAAAGTTTCTGACGCGCCAGCTAACTGTCATTCAAGTCTAATTTGGCCTGAGGACTAATGGCACATACACAGATTGTTCACGAGGAGAAACGACTTTTCGGATACAAATCAAATGTGCATTAAGAACAAGAACAACAACAACAATATTAAATATGGATTGCAGTTGGAACCAGGACGCCAAAAGAATAATTAGTATTGGAGTGAATAATGAAGTGTAATTATTGACTGACTTGATAGGGAGTTTAGCTAGAATGGAAAAAAGGGACACCGTTCAGCAGAATCACGTGCTTTAACGCACATCTGGATTTCTGTAAAACATATAAAAACAAAACAAAAGCAGGGGGGAAATAGAAAATAAGAGCACTTACCTTTTTTGGACGTGATCAAACACTTATGTGCTGATGTGTTTTATCACTAGATAATCCTGGAACACAACACAAGCACCTGCATTTGACAAAACAACACATGTGCCCTGCATTAGAGAAAGAAATGCTTTGTTTCTTTTTTTTTTTTCTTTTTTTTTTTTACTTTTAAACAAGATTTATGAAATGTTAAAGGGAACAATTTCACCATATCTGATATCCCTCACTGATGTTAAAAGACATTTTATTACAAGTAGATAAAGCTTCCTTTTCAACAACATCAGAAAAATATCTTATAACGTTTCACACTGCAGCTCACTTTCCTTCCTTCTTGACTTACTTTCTTTTCCACGAGTCATCCATTACAGGTTCTAAAAAAAACCAAAAAGAAAACCAAAACACATCATTCACCCCTCTGCAATATTTGGGACATTCCACAAGTCACATGCGGAACAGGAAGTTGCATCATCTGAACTTCAGGACGATTGTGGGAAGAAGAATTATTTTTTTTTTTTTACATTACTTCCAGTAATATTGTTATAATCACGAAAAAGAGATTGTAAGTATAGTATTAGTAAAAAAAGGGTTTAATTATTTTAATTAAATCATGAGAATGCCTTTAATGTCCACGTGTCATTAGCCTGGATATTAAGCACAAGAATCCTTGTCTGGGATTGCAGTTAGAACATTTTTAGATGACTTGAATTCAAGTGTTCTTGCATTCTTAGATGTTGAAAAAGAATTCTGAAGGGAAACAAGAGACAAATGGCATCATAATCATGAAATCACCCAATGATCACCATAGTTAGGCTTTAAACTTAAACTAAAACACCAAACCCTGATGTACAGCATTAATCACTGTCTGCTCCATGCTGACATGCAACATCTGCTTATTCTGCATAAAACACTGAGCCACTTCTTAAAGTATACATATCAAAATGGAGTTATGATGTTATTTTGTTAGATGAGGTGAGGTGGCTGAAAATGAAAAATCTAAATAAAATCTGTCATGTCACTCAAACTGACCCCCAATATCATTTAATATCAGCTTTTAGAAAATTTTGGAATCTGAAATGAAAATGAATCCCAAATGACCAGGTGACTCAAATAAGATGTTCTCTCTCTCTCTCTCTCGCTCTCTCTCTCTCTCTCTCTCACACACACACACGCACGCACGCACACACACACACACACACACACACACACACACACACACACACACACACAGAGACTCAATTTTATGAAGGCTGCATATTTGTGTTAAGTTGCACTGAATTTACATAATCGTCTCTAAATAT
>JAQMYM010000009.1:1295769-1310308 GCA_030014255.1 Parauchenoglanis ngamensis | reverse complement strand
CCTGCAGACGCAGAGCTGATCAGCATTAATGGTGGAGACACTTTTAACAGGACACAAACTCTTCCGAGTACTACAAAGGTAGGAGATGTTATATATATATATATATATATTTTTGTAAAATATGTTAATAAGGTTTTGTCAATTCGGATGTTGTTTTTTCCCAGTCACTTTGGTGAGGAACGTGAACGTTTCTAAGAGTTCACCCGAAACAACTAATATGAAAATTTACAATTGAGTAACATTAGGGGAAGTTTTGGCACCTTTTCGTATTATTAAATTGATATAAAGCAAACTAAATAGTTTTTACTTGGTATATTTTCTTATTATTATACGAGAGATCAGTTCGGAGGAAATGAAAAGTATTTCAGCACCATTTGCTGGTCAGCGACAGTCACCAACAACTACAGAATGTCAACGAGATAACTTTCTTTCTGTCTTTCTTTCTTCTTACAATATAAACTGTTTTACACACTATTAGAGAATTTTTATTTTTAATCTCAGTTCATGTACCTGATTTTCAAAATACGCATTTTACTGTTTGCAGGTTTAAGTTGGCTTTTTTCCTCTCTACAGACATCTAACAAACAAAGTATAAGGGATTCTGATTTTGCCTGATTTTAATTTGCGATTGAACAAAACTAATCTAGCCACTGAATTCGTCGCTTGAACAGCTATACTTTATGTCCATATTATATGGAAATCAGATCTACTTTTTTATTTTTTATTAACCTTTTTGCAACTCTATTTTATTATCAGCATTTCTGTAATGAGCAGCAATACCTTTCATTAAATTTGACTTTTTGACTATTTTATTGTCAATATTTACATTGAGCTCTCTTTTCCGCCGTCTTGATACGCGGTTTTTACTGTGCACAACGCTATTACGCAGGCTATTTCAGAAAGGACTGAACATGAAGTACATATGTTAATGCTGTTATTTCAATCTATAAAAATAACTGATGTCATAGTGTTGGTTAAAACATAACCATAACAATCATTTCATCCAAATTCCGCGAGTATTTTGCTTTCTCGGGTCATGATGAAGGATTGTTCTGCTGTTAATCTGGAAAATTTGTGTATTACGTTGAACATTATTAAAGTACTCTATCTATCTATCTATCTATCTATCTATCTATCTATCTATCTATCTATCTATCTATCTATCTATCACATTTATCTCTTTTTCTAGCTCTTTATTCGGCTGTGTATTAAGTATTTAACAAGTTTTTTTTAATTGTTTGCAAATTTCCTGGATGGACCACGTGGGGTCGCTGTAGACCGTTGAGTGTAATTTAGATATTATTTAATGCAGGTCATTTTACTAACCAGTCCCTTAGAATGCTTCACAACACCTCATGGCACGAGTGAAATGTCTGCCTTTGGTTATGCTTAAATAGCAATCTGCGTATTCATATCTTTTTTAATCACAGTTTGAAGCGTTGCTTTTGCTTTATCATGGATGCTGTTTTTGTGCTTCTGTCCACTGGGATTCTGCTCTCTCTTCTTTTGTTGGATTTATCCTCCGGTCAGATCATGTATTCGGTGTCGGAGGAAGTAAACGAGGGAACCGTTGTTGGAAATGTAGCAAAGGATCTGCACATCAGCGTTCAGGATCTGGAGGCCCGAATGTTTCAGATTATTTCCGCATCTAACAAAAAGTATTTTGAAGTCAATCTGAAGACCGGGGCGTTGTTTGTTAATGAAAGGATTGATCGAGAGACGTTGTGCTCCACTGCTCGGAAATGTTCCGTCCATATAGAGGCTATGGCTCACAACCCGCTAAGGATGTTTCGTATTGAGGTAAATATAGTAGACATAAATGATAATGCTCCATCTTTTCCTAGCAGTAGCCAGATCCTGAACATATCTGAGGTTTCTGCACCTGGAGAGAAATTCCCATTGTCTTTGGCTGAGGATCCAGACACGGGTAGCAATACGGTGAAAACCTATAAATTAACCCTTAATGAACACTTTTCTTTAGATGTACAACATGGGGAGGAGATTATCTCTGTTGAGCTAGTGTTGCAGAAAGCTTTAGATCGAGAAACGCAGCCTGTTTTTAATCTGGTACTGACTGCTCTGGATGGAGGGAAACCACCGATGTCTGGGACATTAGAGATTGTTGTACATGTTTTAGATGTTAATGACAATTCTCCTGTTTTCAGTCAACCTCTTTACAAAGTAAAGGTGAATGAGAATTCCGCTTTTGGTACGCAGGTCATTTCCCTTTCAGCAACAGATTTAGATGAGGGAGTTAACAGCGAAATTTCGTATGCCATAGTCAGGCAAGGCAATGCTAAAGGCTCGGATCTGTTTTCAATTCACCCTGAAAGTGGAATTATAACAGTCAAATCTGAAATCGATTATGAGCAAAACGCTGCTGTTGAATTAAGAGTTGAAGCTAAGGATAAGGGCCAGCCTCCTAAAAGTTCTCAGTGCAAAGTTTTGGTTGAAATTATTGACATGAATGACAATGCACCGGAAATAGTGATGACCTCACTCACGAGTAATGTCCGAGAGGACTCCAAAGACGGCACAGCAGTGGCTTTATTTACAGTTTCGGACAAAGATGGAGGTAAAAATGGAGTGGTGCATTGCAACATTTTAGGTCTAGTTCCTTTTAAAATTGATTCATCATATAGAAATTATTATTCATTGGTTGTAAACGGACCATTGGACAGAGAGAAAAGTGCTGCGTATAATATTACTATAAAAGCCACAGACGAAGGGAGGCCATCACTGTCTAGCATCAGTGTCTTAAAAGTTCATATTGGTGACGTCAATGATAATGCTCCAGTTTTTTCAAACTCCGTCATTAATGTTTATATTAAGGAAAACAGTCCAGCTGGTATTGTAATAGCGCAAGTAAGCGCACACGACGCGGATATGAACGAAAACGCACAAATATCATATGCGTTCTTTAATACAGGGAAAGCCGACATTCCCTTCGACATAAACTCGGAAAGTGGTGATATATACAGTAAACGATCGTTTAATTATGAGGAGATCAAAATGTTCCAAGTTCGAGTTAAGGCCAGTGACTCTGGAGCGCCACCTCTGAGTAGCAATCTGACTGTGAACGTTTTTATAATCGACGAGAATGACAACGCCCCGGTGATTCTCCCGCCCTACTCCGAGTCAGCTTCCGTCAACACTGAGAACATTCCCTACTCTGCTGAAGCGGGGTATTTTGTGGCTAAAGTCAGAGCTGTAGATGCTGATTCAGGTTATAATGCACTGTTGTCTTATCACATAAGTGAACCAAAGGGAACGAATCTCTTCCGAATCGGAACCAGCACAGGAGAAATAAGGACTAAAAGACGAATGAGTGACAATGACTTAAAAACTCACCCGCTTATCATTACTGTCTCGGATAATGGAGAACCTTCACTGTCCACAACTATGAGTATTGAAGTTATGGTTGTGGAAAATTTGGACAGCCTGCAGCCTTCACTAAGACACGTGCCAGTAAAGGAGGAGAATTTTTCTAATCTGAATCTCTATCTGCTCATCGCTATTGTCTCAGTATCAGTGATATTTTTACTGAGTCTCATCGCTTTAATAGCAGCTAAATGCTACGGGACTCATAGCAGGTCCAGTGTTCCAGTGGTCACTACACACCCTGACGGGAGCTGGTCTTACTCTAAATCCACTCAGCAGTATGATGTGTGTTTTAGCTCCGACACACTGAAGAGTGATGTGGTGGTTTTCCCCTCGCCGTTTCCTCCTGCAGACGCAGAGCTGATCAGCATTAATGGTGGAGACACTTTTACTCGAACTCAAACGCTGCCTAGCACGGGAAAGGTAAGACGGTACTGAAGTTAGTCTGCATGTAAGCCCTGTTAGAACGAATAAAAGATTTTCACCCTTTGTTTTCGCGGCATTATCTGATTATTGGATACAATAGTCTGGAGCATGTACTTGGTATGATTTTTTTTCTCCACTTTTTTTTAAATGTATAAGAACAAAAACATGTACAACAACAACAACAAAACCTTGATTTGTCCTTTCAGCACCATGGACAGGGTCGGTCCCGTGTTTTTCTCGGTTTATGCTTACAAAATTGTAGTTCTTTTACGATTCTGCCCTCTCCGTCTTACTTGTTTCTCATTGACGCTCATTTCAGTGTACTCTTTTTCAGCAATTTTGTGTTGCTACTTTGCATTCCATATTATTTCTTGCTGTGCTTCTACGTGCTTATCGTTGAATGTCAGTAGGCCTATATACATGTATGTAATAATAGTAATAATAATAATAATAATAATAATAATAATAACAGTAGTAGTAGAAGTAGTAGTAGTTTATTAATTTATATATAAAAAGAGATAGGAGGAAATATCTAAATTATTACACTTCACTCTTAACAGAGGTTCGTCACTCGAGGTCGCTACAGACCGTAACTTTTAAACCTGATCTAGTAATGCACGTGGCTCCTCCTTTCAAACTGTCGTCATAGGGAGTGCGTTTGCACAGGGAAATGGAGGTTTACTAGCGATATCGTGCGATGTTGTCCGACTCTGATCGTATCCAGATATTATTTAGCACCTCTTGTGAATAAATCCTCTGTATTATGCCTGTGCAGCAGACATGGATGTCTCGGAATATTTAGGCGTCTGGATTTTACTCTGCGTGTGTTTATTGAAAACATCGTTCAGTCAGATTATCTATTCCGTCTCGGAGGAAGTGAACAAGGGAACTGTTGTTGGAAACATCGCTAAAGACCTGAAGATCAGCGTTCATGAACTCGAGTCGCGTAATTTTCAGATTGTGTCTGGATCTACTAACAAGAAGCATTTCGATGTAAATTTGAAAACCGGGGCGCTGTTTGTGAAGGACAGAATTGACCGTGAGGAGTTTTGTGAGCACAGTCAGAGATGCGTTTTAAACCTGGAGGCCCTTGTTCAAAACCCTCATAGCCTTTATCGGATTGAAATAAATATTTTGGATATTAACGACAATGCCCCGAAATTTCTGGATAGCACGTTAACAATGAATATAGCTGAAGATGCAAGTCCTGGTGACAGATTTCATCTCCCAGTGGCCGAGGATGTTGATGTTGGCAGCAATTCACTGAAAGACTACAAATTAAGTACCAATGAATATTTTTCTGTTGATGTGCAGGATGGCGAGCAGAGTCTGTCTGCTGAGCTAGTTTTACAGAAGGCTTTAGACAGAGAGAAACAATGCACCATTAATCTAGTGCTGACCGCTCTTGATGGAGGAAAACCTCCAAAGTCAGGACAATTGCATATTGCCATCAATGTTATGGACGTGAATGATAATAAGCCTGTATTTAGTAAATCTCTCTACAAAGTGAGTATTAAAGAAAACGCTTCAATTGGCACTAAAATGATGTCTTTAACTGCCACTGACTTAGATGAAGGTACCAACAGTGAAATTATTTATTCATTTATTGGACGTGGAAGTGTCAAAACAGATGGTTTATTTGAAGTCATTCCTGAGACAGGAGATATTGTTGTGAAAGGCCAAATCGATTATGAAGAAACTCCTGCTATTGAATTAAGAGTTCAAGCAAGAGACAAAGGAAGTCCTCCTAAAAGTGCTCAGTGCAAAGTTTTAGTGGAAGTTTTGGATGAGAATGACAATGCTCCAGAAATTCTCATAACTCCACTGCTAGACAGTGTGAAAGAGGACACAAAACCTGGAGCTGCTGTTGCTTTAGTTACAGTCTCTGATAAAGATGGAGGGAAGAATGGCCTTGTACATTCTTCTATAAAAGGCTTGTTTCCTTTCAAACTGAAGTCTTCATATAGCAACCATTACTCTCTAGTAGTAGATGGTCCACTAGACAGAGAGAGTATTTCTAAGTATAGCATCATAATTTTGGCTAGAGATGAAGGCACTCCGCCACTGTCCAGCAGCAGTGTATTCACTGTTCAGATCTCTGATGTTAATGATAATGCACCACAGTTTTCAATGTCCATTATCAATGCATATATAAGGGAAAATAATCAAGTTGGTAGTCAAGTTGTCAAGGTGGTAGCAAATGATCCAGATCTTGGAGTTAATGCTGAAATTTCATACTCACTGTTAGAGAATGGCAATGATGACATTCCCATATCAACGATGTTTCACATAAATTCTTTAAATGGTGAAATAGTGACAATGCAAGCATTTAACTATGAGACAATGAAAAGATTTCAATTTCAAGTTCAAGCCACTGACTCTGGCAGGCCACCTCTAAGCTGTAATGCATCTGTGAATGTTTTTATCCTGGATGAGAATGACAACAGTCCAGTTATTTTGCCTCCTTACTCTGAACCTGGATCAGTAAACACTGAGACCATTCCCTTCTCTGCTGAAGCGGGGTATTTTGTGGCCAAAATAAGAGCTATAGATGCTGATGCAGGTTATAATGCACTGTTGTCTTATCACGTAAGTGAACCAAAAGGAAATAATCTTTTCCGAATCGGAACCAGCACAGGAGAAATAAGGACTAAAAGACCAATGAGTGATAATGACTTAAAAACTCATCCGCTTAAAATAACAGTGTCTGACCATGGAGAACCATCTCTCTCAACATCACTATCTATTGATATTGTAGTAACTGAAAGAATTGATGACATGAAGACATCTTTCAGACAAGTGCCAGTCAAAGAGGAAAATTTTCCTAATCTGAATCTCTATCTGCTCATCGCTATTGTCTCAGTGTCAGTGATATTTTTACTGAGCCTCTTCGCTTTAATAGCAGCTAAATGCTACAGGACACATAGCATATCCACTGTTCCAGTGGTCACTACACACCCTGACGGGAGCTGGTCTTATTCTAAATCCACTCAACAGTACGATGTGTGTTTTAGCTCCGACACACTGAAGAGTGATGTAGTGGTTTTCCCCTCACCGTTTCCGTCTGCAGACGCAGAACTGATCAGCATTAATGGAGGAGACACTTTTAACAGAATGCAAACTCTTCCAAATACTACAAAGGTAAGCTTCCTGTTTGCCTTTGAGCTTTCTTGTGATGTACTCAATCAAATTTGGGATAAGGAATTGTTTAAGAAAAAAAGGCTTGATTTGGAAACCTTGGAGAGAAACATGAATTTACAGTATGGATCCAAGGGTTCAGGCTGTTAAACATCTTTCCTTACCCTTTGTTATCTTATATTTTTTGCATGGTTAAATCAGGTGTTTTGATGTGGTTGTTCTGATTTTGTGATGTTTAAGATACTGGCTTATTTCATAATGGCTGACTTGGCTGATGCGTCCAGCACAAATGGTATCATGTATCACAAACAAGTGATTTAAATATTGTTTAATAATCTTATGGTATAGATTCTTTCTGAGCTTGTTAGCAGTCATGTTAGTTCTTTGTAATTCATGTTAATTCTTTGTAAGTTTGGGAAATTTGTCTAGAAGTTCATTACTCTGCATGCAAATTGTTTCTACTACTTTTAATGCTCATGCTTTTGACCTCTAAATGCAATTTTTTTAAAAACCAAAAGTCTGTTGCAGCCAACATGTACTCAGTTTCTATTCCACTGATAGCATAAGATTGGATACAAATATTAGGGACTACTACTACTAGCACCAAATCTATTACTTGTACTACTGCTGCTGCTAATACCACCATCACCACCATCACCACCATCACCACCACCACCACCAACAACAACAACAACAATAAAAACAACAACAACAACAACAGCAAATTTTCCTTTTATTTTGGGGAATCAGTAAGTATTTAACTGCTGATACATTTGCAGTTTTTTTTTAAATTTTTTTTTTAACATTTAATATTCTTTTAATCTGAAGCACCACATTGTATGAATTACAAATTTAAATAACCCAATTAATAAAGAAAATCTAAATCTAATCAAGATCCGATTGGAAAGTGATTGCTTCATTGCTTTTATATTTAATACATCGTTAATTCGAGAGTTATGTATTGATCTTGATGGTTGAGGCTGGTGGCAGTGCACTCACACGCGGTGTCACTGTTGACCGTGAAATGGAAATCCGTGGCTCATTATCATTCGACCCATCCCTCATTCTGAACCGTGAAATCGAAACCTGAGTAAGACTCAAACGGGGATGTATAGTCTGATGCTAACCAATAGCTCGTGCATTTGATTTGAAATTATGTCGTTTCATATCTAAGCGGCTTTGTTGTTTTTTTTGGAGATAAACACATTTAAGAAACAGGAGCTATGATTTTTACAGTCGCTGGATCGTCTGCCTGGATCAGGGCGCTGCCGCTGCTGCTGTTTTGTTTATCGGGTTTGTCTTGTGGTCAGATTTCGTACTCCATCTCTGAAGAGGTGAAAAAGGGAACCGTGATTGGAAATATAGCAAAGGACCTCAACATTGATATTCAGGAGCTGCAGTCACGCGCATTTCAAATCGTGCATGGATCTAATAAAAGGTATTTTGACGTAAATCCCAAAACTGGTGCTCTAGCTGTTAACGACAGAATCGACAGGGAGGAGCTGTGTGAGGGTAAGAAGAAATGTTCCTTAGATATTGAAGCGATGGCACACAACCCTTTGACCCTCTACCGCATTGAGATAAATATTACAGACATTAATGACAACTCACCGGTTTTCCCACTTCAGACGCTTGAGTTGAATATTACTGAAAACGTTCTTGCTGGAGACAGATTTTCTCTACATTTGGCTGATGATATAGATGCAGGCGAGAACATGGTGAAGAGCTACAAGCTCAGTTCGAATGAGCATTTTTCACTGGATGCACAGAACACTGGAGAAAGTGTTGTAGTAGAACTGGTATTGCAGAAAACTTTGGACCGCGAGAAACAGTCAGTGATTAAACTCACTCTGACCACTGTGGACGGTGGGAAACCAGCCAAGACTGGAACGTCGGAGATCATAGTTCATGTGTTGGACATTAACGATAACAACCCAGTTTTTAATAAACCTCTTTATAAAGTCAAAGTCCATGAGAATGCCCCAGTTGGCAGTAAAATCCTGACTGTCTCCGCTACAGATGCTGATGAAGGTGTTAACGGGGACGTCGTGTATTCTTTTGTAGGTCGTGACAGAAACTCGTTAGTGAATTTATTTTATATAAATCCGAATTCAGGCGATATTACAGTAAGAGACAATATTGATTATGAAGAGAATCCTGCGATTGAATTGAGAGTACAAGCTCAAGACAAGGGTCACTCTCCAAGACACACTAATTGTAAAGTTTTAATTGAAGTAGTTGATGTGAAGGACAATGTACCTGAGATTTCGGTTACTATGCTTATGAGTTCGGTACCCGAGGACATCAAACCTGGCACTGGCTTTGCATTAATCACAGCTGCAGATAAAGACGAAGGGGCGAATGGGAAAGTGGATTGCAAAATAACCGGAGCGAGTTATTTTAAGCTACAGTCGTCATATAAAAACTCGTATTCGCTTGTAGTTAGTAAGCCATTGGATAGAGAAGAAATATACCAGTACAACATCACTATTCTTGCTAATGATGAAGGCACGCCACCGCTGTCCAGCAGTACGGTTTTACATATTCACGTTTGGGATGTGAATGACAACGCTCCGCTATTTCCTACACCGATAATTAACATTAACATGCATGAGAATAGTCCAGGCGGAGGCTTGTTGTCTATTCTGACAGCGCATGATCGGGATGACGGGGAAAACGCGCACATTTCTTATTCTTTGATGAATGGAGACAGTGCTAGTGCATACGTATCAACACTGATGAACATAAATTCACACACTGGTGAACTGTACAGATTGCAGTCAATTAATTACGAAGAAACAAAACATATTCAGTTTAAAGTTCAAGCCACTGACTCTGGTATTCCTCCTCTTAGTAGCAACGTCACTGTAAACGTTTTTATCCTGGATGAGAATGACAACAGTCCTGTTATTTTACCTCCTTATTCTGAACCTGGATCAGTAAACACTGAGAACATTCCCTACTCTGCTGAAGCGGGCTATTTTGTGGCTAAAGTCAGAGCTGTAGATGCTGATTCAGGTTATAATGCACTGTTGTCTTATCACATAAGTGAATCAAAGGGAACGAATCTGATCAATATTAATGGAGGAGACACTTTTGATAGGACACAAAGTCTTCCTAGCACTGGGAAGGTGAGCACAATAGAAGTTTTGGTTGATTGATTGGTTGAGTAATCAAATCATTTATTCGACATTTTAATGCGCCGAGAAACGAATTATGTTTCACTTTAAGATTTTAATTTCAGCACCACCATGTTGGACAGCGACTCTTCTTACAGTTTCCACTTTTGCTCTTTAAATTTAAATTTAAACAAAGTACAAGTTACAGACTTTAAGAGGGGCCAAACAGTATATTATTATTATATTACAGTTTTATTTCACAAATGATGAATAAAAGATCAATAATTTTTTGTGTTTATATAAAGCAAGCAGCTGTATTTTTTAGTAGTGCACCAAAGATTTGTAGACAGGTAAAATCATAATAGTTCTTCTAAAAAATACATCTAAAACATTTAATTACAAAGGTAACAATTGTGAGCTACTGTATATGTGTGTTGTAAGGCAGGGATGAAAATATTTCATGCAGATTTACTATATTCTTGTGTCCATATGTTTGAGGGAAAGAAAGAGACAGCACAATGGACAAAAAGACAATTACAGAATGTGCATGTGCCTATACTTGTGTGTATGTGTGAACTCAACTATGACCTTTCACACACCTTACAAATATGTCCATGCCAGAAATACACACATGAGTACAGTACATCCCCAGTTATTATTGATCTTTGATTTCAGGCTTTTTTTTATAAGAATAAGGTGTGATAATGAAACATGCTTGTAAAGCTCACACAGTCTATTGTTCAATGAGGCTTCTTAAAGATGCCAGCTTATTTGCATTTTCCACTGCTATCAAGGACAGCATAAAAAAAGTGTGTGGGAGGTGAGGTTTGTGGCTAAACTGAGTGGTTTGGCTTGGGTTAGGCTGGGGTGGAGCTTGCAATAATATTGAACCTGTAAGCCTGTATGATTTCTTGGAATATGTTTTTTTTTTTTTTTTTTAAAATCTAGTGCCTGATGGGTTTTAGTACCAAGAACAGAAATGACCCATGAAATAAAAGTCTTATAGGGTAAGACTGACCTTGAGCTGCATTCCCAGTGGTCAGGTTCATATCGAGTCCTTCACAGGGATCAGATGAGTGGAAATGAGATAGAGCTTGGGTCCACATGGCCTGGCTGGGAAAATGAGATATATGGATTAGAGCTCTGTGAGTATAGTTTGCAGTCCCAGTGAGGAGATGGCATTCTCATATGTATATTCTGCATCCTGTTATAGTCCCATGATTTTACACATTTTCTCACACAGCTGTTTTTTTTTCTTTTAAGCAGTCTATTTGCATTTTTTCTTCCTATGCCGAGATTCATCTCCTGAAGCATTGCCAAGTAGAAACTAAAGCTATTTTCACTTTAAAAAGTCAGCTCTTTGAAGTTTCTTGTTATTCAAATTGCAGAGTGTGAATTAATTACTGTGGTTAACTCTGGTAGTTCTTTTCTTTCTTTCTTTTATCACAAAAGCAGTATATTTTTTATAAGTACTCATAAACATTGTTTATTCTCCAGCTAACATTAGTAGACCTTATTAATTAATTATGAAATTAACATAATCTTTTCTATGCAGTATATCTATCTATTCTAGGCTCTAGATATGTTTTTTATATATTCTTGAGGTTTTCTGCAGCACAGAACTGTGTGAGTCTGACAGCTTGCATGTATTTTAATCGAAGCTTGTGTTTTCAGTTGGAATAATGACAAACTGAGTCATACTTTACAGTTGCAGAGGAAGTGTCGCACCAGTTTCTACAACTATGTGCTTAATGAAACTGAAGGCATGCTGAGTGGTAGACACTGAGAGTGTGTGTGTGTGTGTGTATGTGTGTGTGTGTGTGTGTGTTTGTGTGTGTAAGAGGGAGAGAGAGAGAGAGTGTGTGAGAAAGAGAGAGAGAGTGTGTGTGTGAGAGAAGGAGAGAGAGAGAGAGAGAGAGAGAGAGAGAGAAAGAAAGTGTGTGTGTGAGAAAGAGAGAGAGAGAGAGAGAGTGTGTGTATGTGTGCATGAGAGAGAAAGTGTGCATGTGTGTGAGAAAGAGTGTGTGTGTGTATGAGAGAGAGAGAGAGAGAGTGTATGTGTGTGTGTGCGTGAGAGAGAAAGTGTGCGTGTGTGTGTGTGAGAGTGTGTGTGTATGTGTGTGTATGAGTGAGAGAGAGAGAGAGAGAGAGAGAGAGAGAGGGAGGGAGGGAGGGAGGGAGGGAGAGAGTTATACCACTAGGTGGAACTGTTGGACAAAATTAGACAATTAGACACTGCAAAACAAACAAACAAACAAACAAACGAACGAACGAACGAATAAATAAATAAATAAATAAATAAATAACAGGAAAATTATTTTTTTTAAAATCTCTCATACTAAATTCAAAATTTCACGCAGTTTTTCTTATCAACAATGACAAATCAGATTGATTATTTATCCAAACATTTGTTCTTTAATGCTAATACTAAATGCTCAGGACTGTTTAATTAAATTGAGTAATCTGAAGGGATGACAAGCCAATTTTATTGTTCCTCCAAAACAATTCCAACTGAAATATGCAATGTATCTATGTTCATATGTAGACAAGAAGGACGATAGTTGAATTTCTATCCAGATGGTACTTTATCAAAGAATAAAGAACCGGTTATCGCACCTTTCATGCGCACTCACCTGTGTTAGACTGATTCAAACGCAAGTGTTTAGAATAAAAAAAGCACACAACTAAATAAATATTCTCACAAGAATATATTTGGAATTAGTGAAATATATTTAATAATATAATATATGATTATGATAATAATTGTTAAACGAAACGTATAAATTAGGTTAATCACCAATTTTCCTGAAATTACCAAAGTACAGTGGTTGGTGTAAATGTGTAGATAGATAGATAGATAGATAGATAGATAGATAGATAGATAGATAGATAGCTATCCGTTGTGCTGAAACGCAGGTTTGGATTTGCTTTGATTCAGGAATTCACTCATTCTTTAGTTGCGGAAACATTCTTCTTTGTCTTGATTTGGCACGATAGAATGAGTAAGAGTCTAATCAGAGAAATACCCACACGATGGCACTGTCTACTAAGATATCAGAAAGTCTGATCTCTTTTGGCCTTCTCTTATTACAAATGAATGCACGCCCAGTTACAGCTCAGTCAGGGGTAAGCGCATCGTCTTATTTTTATACGACCTAGCCAGATATTTATTTCAAATATTTAAAATCAATGCAAGATCAGTAGTTCTACTTACCGAACACGTTGATGATGGCGTCATCTCATGAGGTTGGACGTTTCTGGATTGTCTCTGCGTATTTACTGCATTCCTTTTGTGCACGGTACGCCTTTTCGCGACAGATCCTTTACTCCGTGTCTGAAGAGGTGAGCCCGGGGACGTTTGTCGGGAATTTAGCCAAGGATTTAAACCTGAAAGTGGACGAGCTCGAGCCTCGCATGCTTCGAATCGTTTCGGGATCAACAAAAAAACACTTTGATGTGAATATAAAAACCGGTGCTCTGTATGTTCTGGAGACGATAGACAGAGAGGAGCTGTGTCCGAAAAACAACGCGTGCACGGAAAGCTTGGAAGCCATATTAAACAATCCCTTAAATGTTTATAGCATTGAGGTAAAGATTCTGGACATTAACGACAACAAACCTGCTTTTTCAGTAAAATCTCAAAATATCCGGATATCTGAGCTTACACCTCCAGGGGCTAAATTTGCTCTTCTTGGAGCGGAAGATCCAGATGTAGGAAGCAATTCTGTATCCACATATAAGCTCTCAGCCAACCCGTTCTTTAACTTAGAAGTAAATGCCGAGGCAGACAGTGCACCATTTCCAGAGCTAGTGCTGCAAAAAGCGTTAGACAGAGAAAAACAGGCCGAACTCCATCTAGTCCTGACTGCACTGGATGGTGGAAAGCCACAGAGATCTGGAACCACAAACATTCTCATCAACATTTTAGACGCGAACGATAATGCGCCGGTTTTTGCAAAACAATTGTTTAAAGCTCAGGTTTTAGAGAACGCAGCAGTGGGTACAGTGCTATTAAAGCTCAACGCTACAGATCCTGACGAGGGCGCGAATGGGGAAATTATTTACACATTTAAACAAGGTCAAAAAGGGATTGCGGACAAATTCACTCTCAACAGCAACACCGGAGACATAGCAGTCGCAGGAATTTTGGATTATGAAGAAACAAACGCGTATGAGATCCTCGTGGAGGCCCGGGATAGAGGACAAAGTCCACTGGCGTCGCATTGTAAAGTGTTAGTGGAGGTGCTGGATCTCAACGACCACGCGCCGGATATTAAACTTTCATCTCTTCTGGACAACGTGCGAGAAGACGCCAAGAAAGGCACGGTGATTGCGTTTATCACAGTTCAGGACAAAGATGGAGGTAAAAATGGAAAAGTGCACTGCTTCGTATCTCAGAATACTCCATTTGTATTAGTGTCCACACAGGGGAAATATTATTCACTGGTCCTCAATGGCGCGCTTGACAGAGAAGA
>JAQMYM010000009.1:1277702-1288103 GCA_030014255.1 Parauchenoglanis ngamensis | reverse complement strand
TTCATGTTTGTGGCTGTAATGTGACAAAATGTGGAAAAGTCCAAGGGGGCCGAATACTTTTGCAAGCCACTGTAAATCTAAGGGGTGGAAAGAAGGTGGGAGAGCATAAGAGGGGGGAATTGAGCAGGAACAGACTGATGCATTAAAGAGAGAGGTGCTTTTTTAGGTTTTCTAAAAGTGGGCTGTGTGCCTGGGTGCATCCTTGCTAGGGGCAGTGCCAGTTCAGCCTGTCTGTGCTGTCTCAGATGGGTTCATCTCTGTCCAAAATCAGCACACTTACATAAGGGAGGTCAGGAGAAAGGCAAGGGACTCATTTATTTTTTAATAATGAGACAGGAACCATTAGAACACAATCATGGGCCAGAAAAAATTTCTTAATTTATGAATGAGTGAGTATAACTTTCCAGAATGAATAATATCTGCAGTAGGAACATCAGGCATGAATAAACAAACTGATACCTACTCACAGAAGCTTTCCCAGTCACCTCTATATATCACATAGACACATTGTTCTGTTTTGTTATGTATGTGATGTGAAATTTGAAGATGGGCTTTCTTTCTCCTTTGAGAAATGTTTGGATGCTCACTTAATGTTAAACTTTGTTTATTTCCAAAGGGGCCCCAATGACTTAATCTGTTTTCCCAAGATGGAAGCAAACATTATTTGATGAGATTATTAAAAGAAGGGGTTTAAAGCAGAGGGAGGAAAAATGTGGCCTGTGTTTCACACTGCAGGAGCCAGGTGTGTGTGGTCTGCTGGTATGTGTAATTAATAGGTTTACACCGTTTACCATCCACAATCAGAATCAAATAAAAAACATTCAGGCCATTGCAACTAAAACTCACTGCACCTGCAAATGATTTTGAAACATGTGTAATAATTTTGTCCCTAACCCTAGGGACGTTGTCATGCTGGAACAAGTTTGGGCCTCTTAGTTCCAGTGGTGGGGAATTGTAATGTTGCAGGAAACAAAGACATTAAGACCTAATGTTATGAATTGATCTGAACATTGTTCTATGTTTCAGATGCCCTTTACTTTACTTCACTATCAACATCTAATAAATCATGAGCATTTTCTTGATCAATAATATTATAGATTTCAGAGACTGTGAACCTCTTTTTAGGCTTTATGCTGGCAGCAGATTGGAAATATTGGAAATATTCACTGCCAGAAATATTTAGTTCCTGTTTACAGTCTTTCTCTCTCTCTCTCTCTCTCTCTCTCTCTCTCTCTCTCTCTCTCTCTCTCTCTCTCTCTCTCTCTCTCTCTCTCTCTCGCTCTCTCTCTCTCTCTCTCTCGCTCTCTCTCTGTGTTTATGTGTGTGTACAAAATCATCTGGTTAGTTTGCATGGACAGTGTGTCTGTGCGTGCCTGAGAAAAAAAGACATCCAAGGCATAAAGTGTGTGTGTGTGTGTGTGTGTGTGTGTGTGTGTGTGTGTGTGTGTCGAACCTTTTAAATTATAATAAGCTTTATCTGCAATCTGCTTGCCCATGTTGCCACATTCTCTATTACCATTCTGAACTACAGGGTCAAATATGACCATGAACAGTTCTTTGTTCAACCTAAAACTGGTTGTTTCATGAAGTTTCATGAAAAAAATATGAAGAGTAATGGCATTGCAGAGACTGTGATACCTGAAAAGGGGCAATTTTGATGCAGAACATCTGCAGGAGTTTGCAATGGCTGTTGCAGGGAGATGTTGCAGCTGTGGGAAAAAATTGCCCCTTCTATCATTTTTGAGGTTTTTGCTTTGTTATGGCCTTGCACTTGAACAAATACTCTATTCAATTCAAGAGGAATCTGACAAAGGAGCTCGGGTTGTGCTTGTTTTTTTTTTTGTTTTTTTCCGCAAAATGCTGGTTTTCAGAATATGGAAGAATGCTTTTTTTTTTTTTAATAACCTATGCAGTTAGAAAAGAAAATGTCTTGTGCTGAAACAGCTCCCAGTAAGAAATCATCACAGTATGCTAATCAGAAAGTAATTTAAAAAAGCTGTCACTGAAACTTTAGCTATACTTCCTCTGCATGAACTGTTCAGATTAGGATGATTGTAGTAATTCAATACAATAAATGTTCATTATTATTATTATTATTATTATTATTATTATTATTATTATTATTATTAGTAGTAGTAGTATTAGTATTGTTGTTGTTGTTGTTGTTGTTTTGATAAGATAACGTCTGAGAATTCAGAGTTTGTCAGTAGAGTCGTGGTTGTGCCACAACATGCTGGTTTTCAGAAATGCAAAGAAAAAATGTGATTTAGAAAAAGTGATTAAAAAAAGACTTCTGTTAAACCGGGATGTGATTAGGATCAAGACTTGCATATTAAGTTTTACTGAAGGAAAAGCAATTGATGGCTTATTACAACAGAGCAAAAAAGCTTATTGTCTTTTCAGATATTTTAGTCAGGCTTCCACTGAGTTATTTTAAGGAAAGCCAGCTTTATTTGCTAAGTCTTAGAGAGGGAGATTACCAGCATTGCTATGTAGCTCTTTGTGAAAAAGCGGAGAAGGATATGGAATCTGGTGAAATCATAAGCAGAAGAAGAAGGGGTAGGGGTTGTGTGTGTGTGTGTGTGTGTGTGTGTGTGTGTGTGTGTGTGTGTGTGTGTGTGTGTGTGTGTGTGTGTGTGTGTGTGAATGAGTGAGTGAGAGAGAGAGCGCACCAGCGGCAGGGAAACACACCCGTTAACGGCGCGTAAAGGCAAAAAAAAAAGAAAAAGAAAAGGCGAGAGAGAGCAGGGACAAAGAAAATATGGACGCAGCCACTGAGTGTATCCGTGCACATCTACAACGGTATTTGCTACCAAACAGTCGTGTAAACGAAATGGGGGACAATTAGGCTTCATTAATGCCATGGTGGGAAGCGTTGCTTTGCTGCGAAGAGAGCTGTTTTTTTAATCCGTCTGCGGATTCCGGTAGCTTGCGATGGCTGTTGCAAGGAGATGTTGCAGCTGTGGCAGAAATGTGCCTCTTCTGTCATTTTTGACATTTTTGCTCTGTTGTGGCCTTGCACTTGGACAATTACGCTATTCAGTTCAAGAGGAATCTGACAAAGGAGCGGTCGTGGGTGATATTGCGCAAGATTTGGGGTTGGACAATGCAAAGCTCTCGGCTCGAAGTATCAAGTTAACGGCCGACGGAGGAAAACGGTATGTGGATGTGAATCCAAAAAACGGAAAACTGTTCGTAAACGAACGGATCGACCGGGAGGCGTTGTGTGACAAGAGCGGCGGCTGCGTTCTAAATTTCGATTTGCTTCTCGAAAACCCATCCGAGGTGCACAGCATCGAGGTGGAGGTGGTCGACGCGAACGACAACGCGCCGCAATTCCCGAGAGACGAGTACCAGTTGGAAATAACGGAGTCTGCGTCGCCCACTTCTCGTTTTCCCGTCGAGCATGCGCTGGATCCAGATGTCGGGACCAACTCGGTCCGATTTTACCGGCTCGAGCCAAACGAGCATTTTGCGCTCGATTCCAACAAGCCGTCACCCAACAGCAAGCACGTCGAGCTCGTATTGAAAAAGCCTTTGGATCGCGAGCAGACGCCGTATCATCAGTTAATTCTGACAGCGTCTGACGGCGGCACACCAGCGCTGACAGGTACTGCGAAAATTAATGTACGCGTCTTAGACTCGAACGACAACAATCCCGTGTTCGACAGCTCCGTGTACAAAGTAAAACTGCTGGAAAATTCTCCGAAAGATACACTCGTTATTAAATTAAACGCCACAGATCAGGATGAAGGCACCAACGGCGAGGTGTTCTATTCGTTTAGCAGCTACACTCCGGAAAGGGTCAGGCAGGTGTTCAGCATGGACACCAACACTGGAGAAATCCGAGTCCGGAGCAATGTGGACTATGAGGATACCAACTTGTATGAGATGTACATCCAGGCAATGGACAAAGGACCGGCTGCAGTTGCGGCCCACTGCAAAGTGGTGGTGGAGGTGGTGGATGTGAACGATAATGTTCCAGAGATTGTGCTTTCATCCCTGTCCAGCCCAGTGCGCGAAGATGCCCGTGCTGACACCGTCGTGGCCTTAATCAGTGTGACAGACCGGGACTCTGGCCCAAATAAGCAAGTGACGCTGGAGATCCCACCTGGCCTTCCTTTCAAAATCAAGTCCTTCAGGAACTACTACACTTTAGCAACCTCTGCCTTCTTGGACCGTGAGGCCACAGCAGCCTATAATGTGACCCTCAGTGCCACAGATGGTGGCACTCCTCCACTTTCCTCCCGGAAGACCATTCAGGTGGATGTGGCAGATGTTAATGACAATCCACCACGGTTTGAGCAGACCTCTTACACTGTGTATGTTATGGAGAACAATGCACCTGGAGCATCTCTTTGCACTGTCAAAGCTTTTGACTCAGATGTGAATGAGAACGCCCGCATCACCTACACCGTTCTGAATGACAACAACCATGGCATTCCTGTCACTTCCTATGTTTCCATTAAGCCAGACACAGGTGTGGCTTATGCTCTCCGTTCCTTTGATTTTGAGTCACTAAGGCAGTTTCACTTCCAGGTAAAAGCACAGGATGGGGGCATTCCGCCCCTCAGCCGTGTGGCCACTGTCTATATCTATGTAATGGACCAAAATGACCACCCTCCAGAGATTGTCAACCCTCCAGCTAATGGAACACGTTCTACAGAAACAGTGCTGAAGAACATTGAAGCAGGTGCTCTGGTCACCAAGGTGGCAGCCTATGATGCAGATGCTGGACAGAATGCTTGGCTCATTTATGTTTTGGATCAGTCTACTGATCTGGACCTGTTCAAAGTGCACGAGCACACAGGGGAGATCCGTACAACACGTCGAGTCCTAGAAGACAACTCGACCTCGTTCAGTCTCATTGTGCTGGTGAAAGACCATGGAGATCCCCCACTCTCCTCTACTGCTACTATTAACATTGCTGTCATGGAGGTGCCACCTAAAGTCACCCCTGACCCCAAGAAGATAATTCGCCCTCACAGCACACCTCTCTTTTCTAATGTAACACTCTACCTAATTGTAGCACTCAGTGCCACAACTTTTGTTTTTCTGGTCACAGTGGTGGTATTGGCCATCGTGCGGTGCCATGCCTACTGTACCCAACCTGGCTCATGTTCACCCTGCTGTGTGTCTCAGAAAAGCACACAAGATGGTGGGCCTGGAGGAGGTGCAGGCGGAGGATCTCAAGCCAACAACAACGTGGTCCTCCGCCGAGATCTCAAAGTCGAACCTCACTACATTGAGGTTCGTGGAAATGGCTCTCTGACCAAGACCTACTGTTACAAAACCTGTTTGACTGCCACATCAGGTAGTGACACCTTCATGTTCTACAACACGGGCCGGCCCATCAGCGGTACTTGGGGTTCGGAGCGTTTCTTCACAAGTGGCAGTGGCTTTGTGCGCAGGCTCAGCATGCCAGACGCAGCAATACAGGTGTGTTATTAGTTGAAGGCATATATGCATGTATGTACGTATATGCAATCTGTCTATATGTTCTTGTTGGCAATAGTCTGTGTTGTTATATAGTCCTTTAGTTTTGATTAAATATAGACAGTTATTATAATGATCTGTCATAGAGCCTGTATAGGTGTAGGCCATCTGACCTTATTTTTTCTGATTGCTTCATGTACTTCAGATCTGAATAACTTCTGGAACTGTGGAACTGGGATTTGTGTTTGTGTTTGCTTCAATACTATGTCTTGAGTTGATGCTTCCCATCGTTCAAATGTGCATACTGTATGCACCACAACTTTTATATTAATGGAAACAAACTGGTCTGCAATTGCATAGTACATCATGTACATGCACATATTTACTTTTAGTTTACATATTGCTTATTGGATTCATCTATGTCTTATCTTTTTCCTAATGCATCTTATGTGATTAATAGGAAGAAATTGGCATTTACTGTGGCATAAAAATTAAAATCCAATATCTAGAAATACATATAAAAAAAACTGAAACTGAAATATATGGTCTAAAAAAAGGGGTCCACCATCTGCCTGACATAATACCAGAGACATCAAAAGAGCCTTTAAAGTCTGTTTTATCCTTCTTTTTATCTTATGCTTGTTCATTGCCAGTAGCTGCAAAATAGTACAGCAACCTCAAAAAGTGATGATCCATATAGATCTAAAAATATATTTGAAAAATGTGTAGCCTCTAATACAAAAATATACCATTGCACCCATGGTTTGTCCTTACATGCTTTCAAAATGAATGTTGGCATTGTGCACAGTGTTTGTGTACCATGTGGCCATGTGTAATTGCCATGAAGTTCTGTTCAGTGGAATGGATGAAAATATAGTAGGTCTGTTGTAACTGAACTGGTTATTTGTTGGCCCATGGTAGATATACTGTATATACAGTAAAATCCTGAAAGGATTGCAATATTGGGATGAGTAGTCAGGGACTCAGATGGCTGCTCAGTCTCATAGTAAGTGTGTGGGAAACAGTAATTCAGTGCATTAGAAGCTTAGAGATATGGCTGTTATCTGCCATGTAGGAGAAATTAACCTCCCGCCTTTGATTCTCTTTCTGGCAAATTTGATTGTGTGGTTTGTGCACATGCTCCCTCCCCTCTGATTTCACCTGATTAAAGAATATTATTTATCCAATTTATCTGGGTAACTCAGTAACGCCTTAGTGTATCACCTACTCCCTGACCCAGTTCTTTACTAGGACAAATATAAAAAGATTGGCTGATGATCTCTTTCACAAAGCTTTGCCTGTTGCTAAAGTGTATCAGTAGTTCAGTGTGGACATTTTACCAGAATCATGCACTTGGAGGTCTTTTGGGCTGTACTTTCTCATTGTCTGTAGAGACTTTAAATGCACTCTCTATTTTATTGCATTATGTTGGTCTGCAGAAGCAGCACATAATTATCTTATGAGCTCAGGGCTTCATGATGGGAATGTTGTCTGTGTTTGCAGTATATAACATTTGGTTCTGTTGATGATGCTGGTAAGTCTGATGTCAGTGGCTTTGTGGCTGATGCTCTTGGGGTGGATGGTATAGTATCAAGTTACAAGGGATCAGCTGGTTATTTAAGATGATGTCATTCTATTTAGAGGAAGTAAATTGGAATAAATGAAGGGGGCTTGCAGGAGGATATATATACTGGTGCCCAGATGAAAAGGAGTGAGTATGAAATTGAAAAGAAAACGTTTTTCGGGGGATAAGATGCATATGTCAAATGTAAGAGGGTCTGATGCTACGGGTGAAGGCTGGGCTACAGTGAAGACATGGTGGTAAATGTAGAAGGGATGGAGTACTGAAGTACTGAAGCTTCAATCACAAGAAACCCATCTGCTGGATAACTGATGTGGCAGTAATTCACCAGAATAGCCTCTGGCTTCTTCGAGAGCTTATGAGCTTCTAAACCAACACACACAGACAAACACACACAAACGCATCCACACAAACAAAGTTTAAATCACAGACCAGACCTTATGAGAGTCTCTGTTATATATATACAGCTTATATCAGAATGCAAAGAGCAGACTCATACAGAACTCCATGATTTATTGATGAATATCTATCTAACCATGTTCTCTCTCCTCTCTCTCTCTCTCTCTCTCTCTCTCTCTCTCTCTCTCTCTCTCCTCTCTCTCTCTCTCTCTCTCTCTCTCTCAGCCGCCCAAGGGACCGAATGCTGACTGGCGGTACTCTGCATCTTTGAGGGCAGGAGTGCAGAGGTAAGCACTTTTGCTCCTAATCTCTCCAAAGCTTTTCAGTTTGTGCCTACTCAAAATAGTGTAGAGATTTTTTTATATCTATGCTTCATATTCAGCTGTTCATGTCTAAGAATCTTGAGTATCTATTTTACTCTGGCTTGAGAATGTTACATTTTTTACTACACTGTAATGTTTTTTATTGAGCAATTTGAGCTTAAAACACCACAGTGAAAATAGTGGGGAAGAGAGTGAATGAGAGAGATTTATGATTTGCAGTACAGAGAAGAATCAGACATGATGACCTCCAGAAGCTGCCTCATATCTACATGATCACTAGTGCTATAATAGCCTACAGCTCTGTCTGCTTTCATTTCACACACACACACACACACACACACACAAGCAGATCTGGTAGCTCAGGGCCTCTTCTCAGCAGTGCGGATATCTGCAGTGATGGAGGATATAGGTCATCAGCATTCTCTGTACCACATGCTCAGTCCTTCAATGCTGAGCATGAAGGACAAATTGTTTGATGAACAGGCTGTCTCTCTCTCTCTCTCTCTCTCTCTCTCTCTCTCTCTCTCTCTCACACACACACACACACACACACACACACACACACACACACAAACATTGTTCTTTTGTATAATCACACACTTCTTTCTCACTTGGAGTGTGCATTTATATGCATGAATTCTCATCACATACTCTCAAAATATTGTCTTCTTTCGCCTCACACTTGCTGTGAGATAAATCCACACATGTAAGGTGATACACACACCCACACACCCACACACCCACATATTCCTGAAGTCTGTTTCATGCATTACTATTGTGAGCATTGTGAGTATTCTGAGAAGAGATGATATATATATTTTAACTTGATTTGAATGCCTTTTTTGTTATATTTTATCACAGAATAATCAGTGTTAGTATCACTGGCAAAACTAAATCTACACAATGGCAATTAAATAAGGAATAATCACCTTTGTAGTTAAGGACGTATTAACCGGCTGTGCTCAGATCCTAATGGTCCTCTAAATTAGTGCTTTATTAAATGCAGGTGCACCTGCAGTTTAAACCCAATAAAAGATACAGACTGGGAGTCTTAGTAACTGTTGTTAAGCAAATTACAATTACAATACAAGGGCTTAATTTTATTTATCAAGATCTGACCAATTCTGATTAGATCTACTAATACTAATAAAGTCACAAATATTTCTCAAGTCTCACTTCACTTATAGCGTTTGCTTACTTAGAATTTGTAAATAATGAACTTTTAAAGATTTTAAAGTTCAGTGCACAAAATGCTAACGTATAAGGCAGTATGAGCTAAAGTATGATGGCACAGCCTGGAGTGAAGTGAGCAGAATTGTCCATGCGCAATTGTCCATGTAGCAATTGGCTAGGGTCCAAATTGAAGATAAAGAATTTGTCTGACCATACCTGATATAGGGGGTTCAGGAACTCCATTCATATTTTACAACTACATTACTATATGTTCATATAAAGATTTACAACAGTTATTTTGCTATACACAATATCCAATACCCAAACTGGCCTCTGTTACTGATGGAAGCTCAGTCCAGCACAAACCACCTTTATCTGTTCTGTTTTGGAACTCTGTATTCAACCAATATAATATCCAAGAGTGCCAGCACCATTTTCATTCCTCACTTTGATTTGTTGTTTCAAATAATTGAGTTTGAAGCTCTCAAGTTACCTGCCACTATGTTTAATGCGAAACTTGTGCTCCAGCAAATCACAGGCTAATTTTCCACTGTAATACTATTATAAAAATCCATCACAGCCTGAATCTATCTCACTCTCACACAGATCATATGCAAAGAAAAAGGTCCATAGTGATTTTTGCAAGCTGGACACACCCTGTACTGCATTGCAGATACAGTGCTATACAAACTGCTTCTTCGTGTCTCAGGGCTCATATGTTCATTAGGAATGTATGGATGCTTGGTGCTGAAGTATAATTGCTGTAGGAGTCAATACTGAGGCTGTTGGAAAACAGAAGGCTTTTGAGCTGCCAGCTTACCAGGGTGTATTTTCATGCACATGAGCAGCTCTGGAGTGGAGGGTGCATCATTATGTTTTTTCTAAACATTTACAGTTTTTGAGATAAAGGTAGAAAAGAGCAAGGAATAGACAATAAGAAAAAAAGGAAAATGAAGTATAGGAATAATTACTTGCAGTAATTGTGGGTTTAAAATAAAAGAAAATATGACAAAATAGCACAGCAACTTTTATTTTCACTTATCCTTGTTGTCTCCCATCACTGTTAACTTTTCCATTACAACTGCTCTGTCTGTCACCTCCTATTCCACCTCCTACAAGGCTTTCCTGTGAGCATGTCTCTCAGGACTCATAGTGCAACAAAAACACACCATGATGGCCCACGGTGACTCTGTGTGTCATCTCACACACACACACACACACACACACACACACACACACACACACACACACACACACATCATATCACATATATGCTTGATGACATACAATTTCGGAGTCTGTGTATGCCCCTACACTGAGCAAATCACACACATGCACATGCATGCACAGCATTCACAATACGGGGAATCATTCATGTCTGTAACATGTGTGTGCACATGCATGCACACGCGCAGACTGTACACATACACACACATGCGAAAGAGTCCAAGATACCCTGATTTTGTATTTAAACCTTATTCTTATTTA
>JAQMYM010000009.1:1264962-1277602 GCA_030014255.1 Parauchenoglanis ngamensis | reverse complement strand
ATGTCTTTGGACTGTGGGAGGAAACCGGAGCACCCGGAGGAAACCCACGCATGCACAGGGAGAACATGCAAACTCCATACAGAAAGGCACCCTGGGTGACCCGGGGATCGAACCCAGGACCTTAATGCTGCGAGGCGACAGTGCTAACCACCGCACCACCGTGCTGCCGCCTAGTAGAAATAAACAGTGTATTTAACTAAATGCACTTTATTTTAAATATCGCTGTAGACGAATATGGTCGGTACCATAATCTAGAATGATGGCCGAGAGGTGCTCCTATGGCATAACGGAAACACCATCCTTTATTATCTTCTGTGATTCCTACAGCAGCTGTCACGTTCAGAAAACGGTAAGCCGTAGACCAATTGCAACTTCTTAGTCATCACAGGCATATTGTTATCTAGCCTACTTCTTAGGAAAATGGTTGTGCTATGTGTAGATAGCGAGTTATTTTCTGTCCACAGCACATTTGTATAGGCGTTGCTCATGAGGAGGACGGGTGGGACCCAACAGTGGTTTTTGTCCCACCCGATATTTTCTCGGATTTTGTTTTTAAAAATATGAATAAATTTGCCGTGAGAATTCGGTTCTCATCTAAACTTCTGACCGAGGGGGGAAAACATATAGCCGACGAAGTCATTTGCATACGCATAAAAGGTCTCTGTTGTTATGGCAAAGTTTATCTATGACCCAGAGCAAGCAGTGGTGAAAGGCATTGTGGGGATGGTGACATCTTTCCGTTCACGAGTTTCCTGTCATGGATAAAAGGAAGTGGAGAACAATACAAAAGGGGAAGCTGACAAAGAGTAAACACTTGTGCTCGTAAATTTCATCTGTCCTAAAGCTTTCAGTAGACCAGTCCTTGAACATTTTATTCATTATACGTGTGGTGGCACTGTTGAATCTCAGGTTGATGCACACTCTGTATACTATGGAGAGAGAGAGAGTAACTGGCTCATTGGTTCAAGAGCAGCAACTGTGCTGCCCAACACTAGCATAATGCTGAGCACATTTAGTCCCCTCCTCTGCTTACAGCAGGACTGCACCACGAAACGTTACAATTCTCTGGTATCTAAAATTTGAGTCTAGCAGCATTATAATCCATTTCTTGTTCTGTTGTAATGTGCACCCTGTAGATCAGATTTTCTTAAAATTTTAGTATGATCTCGAAACCGAATAGTATACTCTCACGTCTGCCTAGACCCTGTTCCATTTTCATAAGTAGAGCGTTGGCAATACTGAACCCTCCTAATATTTTATCCAAAGTGATTTAAATTGAATAAATCATTGTGTAAATAGGCCTGTGCTATATAGAGTACATATGACATGCAATAACATGCAACATACAGTAAAACTTGACCACAAGCAACACTTGTCTTGAACCAAATGGATTTGTAGGCCTGATTAACATAATACGGTGTATACTGAATATTGAAACAGATGCCTATATATACAGAAGCTTACAGACGAATACAGTACCGGTCAAGCTTTTGGACACATCTAATTAATTGTTTTCTTTATTTTTATTTCTTAAAAAAATACTTCATGTCTTAGAGTAATGATGGAATGTCATTTCTCTTTACTTTAGTTGAGCAGTTCTTGACTTATTATGGATTACTACGGTTGTCAAATAGGGTTACTTATTGTACTTTTATTATTTACTATTTACTGTTTGATGGGCTAAAATGCATTAAGCAGGCATGAAATTCCACTAATGAACTTTTGACAAGGCACAACTGTTAACTGAAATGCATTCCAGGTGACTACCTCATGAAGCTGGTTAAGATAATGTCAGTAGCGTGCAAAGCTGTCATCAAGATAAACACTGGCTACTGTGAAGAATCTAAAATATGAAACACATTATGTTTTTTTAACACATTGTTATTTACCACATAACTTCATAAATGTTTCATATGTTATTTTACTGTTTTGATCTCTTCAGTATTGTTCTGCAATGTGGAAAATGATCAAAATAAAGAAAAATCTATGAATGAATTGGTGTCCAGTTTTGACTGGTATTGTAGGTACAGTAATGAGGTCATACAGGATAATATGAGAGGATGGATTTGATTCAGTCCCTTAGTTAATCTGTCCCTGTCTCTCCCCAAACACGTTTCACTAGTTACTAGTGTTGTGGTGTTCATGTGGCTCTTTCAATGAGTCAGATTATTTGGATCGGTTCACCAAAAAAAGCCAACACCTTTGGTTTTCAAATGGCTTACTGATATTTTCCCTCCAAACTACACAAAATTTGTATTATTTTGACCAATGATTGTTCTTTGCCTGACTATGCCTGATACTGTTCCGTTACATCTCACTGTACCATCTAATAAACACAATGTTTCTTTGTATTGCATTTTATACAGTATTTAAATATCTGTAAAACCGTACATGCAGTACAATTATGCATCAGCACATGCTGTAAACATCTCTGCATTGATATTGTTAAGAAGATTTGTTTTCATTTATATGTATAAACTCATCTCCCCTTGGAAACAAGGACATAACCAAGAGTAACTGCATATAAAACAGCAATTTTGTTTTTGTGGTAATCCTTTACATACACTTAAGAGGGGCAGAAAGATATTTTTTCTTAATACCTTTGAAGTATGGGTATGTCTATTTTGTTTCATGAATAAAAAATTGCCTAATTAAAAAAGTAACAAGAATTCAATTTATATGTCTTTCAAAATAACTTTCCTGGCAGACAGACAAATCTGGAAGTTCAAGTATTCATGCATGTCTCTCCAAAATTAAACATATAAAATATGATAATGTTTTGATATCACAGTATCAGCTAGGCAAAAACATTTATTATGGTCAGATCATAATCTTCAGAATTCACAGGAAGGATCCATCCTGTTTTATAGGATTTATAGTTTCTAGTGTTTTATAATGAAAATCCTTTACCTGAGGAGGAGCAGGAAATGTCTGATAGTCTTTATGAATATTTAATTTTATGATCCAGGTAAATGGAAAAAATGGAATTTCTGTTCAGTCAGATCAGATGGTATGAATGAGTCTGGGATTATCTCTAATTATTCTTGATAACTGTATAGGGATGCTTATAAGCAGACTGCTTTATTATTTCCAGTTACAGTCAAAGTTAAGTTTGCAACAGCTTCTCCATTGTTTTCCAGTTTGTGTTGTAACTCATATTCCTTTGTCCATGCAATACTCTGAACAGGATTTTGTTCCTTATAGGATAAAGCATGTTTATGACAAAACAAGATAGCTAGGCTGTATAGCTAAACTCATGAGTATTGGCTAACTTTAGTTGAAGCACAGACGTAAATACTCTTTTAAGGGTCTGTAGCACTAGTCGAAAGTAAAGCACCACTACAAAATAAAACAAAACTATTTCAAATTGTCTGATTTAAAGTTATTTTTAAAGTAATCGTTAATGATTAAGCATGATAGGAATGATATGGTTGATATTTTCACAAGACTTGAATTGGACTTTGCAAATCTAATACTTTACAAGAGACTTTTGATTATCAATCAAAAGAACAGGTAACAGTTCAGAGATGGAGAACATGCCCACACACAGATACAGAAAGTGAGATTGCTGAGTGGTTATCTATTAATTTTTAGGTATTCACTGAAGAACCGAGTTTGTCTTTATGATTTGCAGATCCATGGTGGAAATAGTATATTCTGGGTGAATATTGTGGTGGTAAAGGTTCCCCGTTCCAAGCGAGGATCAATATCCAGAGATACTCTTTATAAGTACTTCTGCTCACTGCTTTGTGTTTTCTCCAAATTTCTAACTTTTGGCTCCAGATTAATTTATTCACTCACAAACCAGATTGCCAGATTGACTGTGTCTTGTGTATATGCATTGCTCAATACTAGCAGCAGCACATCTGTTGAATTTAGAGCTCCGATATCAACAACTGCTTCTGTCGTGAAAAAGGAAGGCATTCTCCGTGCTCAGATGAGATTTGCCACAGGTCTGTATTGAGTATTTACTAGTTATCATCAGTTATCAATGAACGATCAAATAAAATCTTTTTCTGAAATCATCTCAAGATTTAAATATTGTCTTTAATGTGACTTAATTGTTTTGCAGAGCTGAGGAATATTTTGGAAACTGGGCCTATGTTTTGCTAACCAGACATTGTTAGATTCTTCTTTCAGGAGCTTTTATGAGATCCAGGCAATTCCTGTGATGCACACTCTGAGGGAGCCAGTATTTGTGGAGGTATTTTGTCATAAAGCATGAGGATAAACATCTCGAGCTTCTGCTTAATGAGTGTTGGGCTACACCCAGTCCTGACCCACATGATGAGCTCAGATGGAATCTGCTGCACAGAGAATATGGCAATTATTTTATTTGATATCACTGTTTATTATTTATTCTATTAATTGTTATTTCTTGAAAGAAAATAATCTTGATCTGTTTTTAGCTTTATATTGCTTATAGGTCTGTTACGCTATTTTGTAGTAAATACGAGTATAATTAAGAAATCTCTCACTTTCTCATTTCCTCTTTCATTTAAGCTTGGGTAAGCATTAGATAAGGACACTATGCTTGTTTGACTTGACCTTATTTCGAGACATTGTGTTATTTTAAGAAGGTCAGGAAGTGTATGTGGTACTGTAAAGGCTGACTATGCATTCTTGGTATAAGAAACACAGGATGTTCCAACGTCAGCCCAAAGCCTGGAAATGTAAAGAAAAATTGGACTTTAGCTTTGGGGGATGGGGGAGAGAAAATATTTAGAACCAGTTTTTGAATGAGGCTATAATGGGTACACCAATTAGTAATTTATAATTGGGCTCCTTTGATGTGGAGTTGGATGGCTTGGGGAAATTTTTATTTTTTTTTGGTCATATTAATATTTTAAGGAATATAAGCCATTCTGATGAGGGAAAAACAGTTTTTAGCTGCTATAACATAAGTGATAACAGGAATAATGAATACTCCACAACAATAAATACAACTCTAACCAGATGAAAAGGATGACGTGTTGTTCTGTATAAAAATAAATCCAGTCATTAGCAATTTGCTGTGGTATGAGAAGAATAAAATGAGAGAATCAACTTTGAGTGGTAATGTGCCGCATCACACCACCTTAACGTTGATTAGTTTCATATCACAGCCCACCCTGTCATGTGTTCCATTTATTCTTTACCTATTTTCTATTTCAGTTGAGTTCTGTAATTCATTTGAATAACAGTAGCATATTTTAATAACACAGTATTGATGTATCAAAGTTACAAAAGGAATTTCTTGCAGTATGTATTTTCCTTTTTCTCAGCCGCCCTCAACAAGATGATGACTACAATGTTGAAGTCCTAGATGTTCTGCCTGGTGATGGAGTAAAATATCCCAAGCTTCACAAGTGGCTGAAGATTACAATGTTCTCTTGTGGCGAGCGAAGACATTTATGAATCTGTAAATTTCTCCTGTGCTTCTTGTGAAACCCCTAGGAGTACTTGTGAGTTTCTGACATTGAAATGTGTTCTCAGAGAAGAAAATGACTGGTCAAGTAATAATCTAATTGACTGGTCATTTAACTAGATATCATGATATTTAATGCTCTCAGAACACATTTTAATAAATAAAACTCCTATTAGCCTCAGAGACCTAATTTTCTTTACAGGGAATATTTTTAAGCCACTAATTTTAAACATCTGCATCAAATGTGGTGAGGTTTTTCTTTAGGTTTACTTGCATTGTGTTGCAGAAGTTTGCAAAGGAGTTCTATGTCCAAGGACCTGTAATAGAAGTGAATATATAGATACAAAATTATATCGATCGATATATACAACCCGAATTCCAGAAAAGTTGGGACGTTCTTTAAAGTTGAATAAAATAAAAAATAAAAGACTTTCAAATCACATGAGCCAATATTTTATTCACAACAGAACATAGATAATATAAATTTTAAAACTGGGAAATTGTACACCTTTATCCACTAAATGGGCTTGTTTCAATTTTGATGCCTGCTACAGGTCTCAAAAAAGTTGGCACAGGGGCAACAAATGGCTGAAAATACAAGAAAGTTTAAAAAGTTTCAGCTGGGAGAACATCTAGCAACTAATTAAGTTAATTGAGATCAGGTCTGTAACATGATTAGCTATAAAAGAGAGAGGCATGGTCCAGAAGTGCCATCATGTCTTGTGGGCCAAGACTCATTTGAAATGGACTGTTTCAAAGTGGGAATGTGTTCTATGGTCAGACGAATCCAAATTTGACATTCTTGTTGGTAATCATGGATGCCATGTCCTCCAGTCTAAAGAGGATGGGTACGGTATGGGCAGCTTGCATGTTTTGGAAGGAACTATGAACTATGAACCTGAAAAGGTTTTAGAGCAACATATGCTCCCCTCTAGACGACGTCTATTTCAGGGAAGGCCTTGTGTATTTCAGCAGGATGATGCAAAACCACATACTGCAGCCATTACAACAGCATGGCTTCGTCGGAGAAGAGTCCGGGTGCTGAATTGGCCGCCTGCAGTCCAGATCTTTCACCTCTAGAGAACATTTGGCGCATCATTAAACGAAGAATACGACAAAGACCAATTTTATCAAAAATTTGTTGGTGTTTCGCAAGAGCTTTGGTGATTAGTAAGCTGCTAATCTGCTAATGAAACTCATACCTAGCAGGTAGACTAGTACCTAGCAGGTAAATCAAACAACCTTCACACTGATTAATGCATTATTTAATTGTGTTTAACTGGCTAGAAGATGATATACAGATATGGACACAGATAGTGATGTCTCTGTATAGTGTAAATAGGTAGTGTAATAATAAAAAATTAAAACGTATCTTTTACCTCACGACTAGCCAAACCCCATCTCAGCAGGTGTAATGAGTGAAGGATTATCTAGTTTCCCTCTTTTTTGCTGGCACAATTTACTCTGTAATCTAGTGAAGTGATAATTTTTAAGTACCTACAACTAAAACTCGTGATTAGTCTGTACAAGTGCTCAGTTATTAGCTGATGCTGTGATTCAAGATGGGATATTTTGGGGAGAAAGTTGCTTGCATTTCTTTTTTAGCTCATGAGACTGAATTGAAATGAATGATTCTGTTTATGATTAATGTACATTCCCGTGTCATTCACAGTGGTCGTCAATGATGTAGTAAACAGGAATAGCATTTTTATGACTACCTGTACAACCAGCTGATCCATAAGTCCATTCTATTTAGCCTTGAATTTGTACAACGCATCTGATTTGGATATTTGAATGATCTGCTTTGATCTGAATTGGTTTGCTAGCGCATTATGAAGATTAGACAGAAGTGGCAGAGGAGGATCACTGAAATATTGACAATATGATCGAACATACTGGACTTGACCTGTAGGAGTATGTATATGGACAGACAGGGTGGAAGATCATTTATGAATGTTGGATGAAATCCGAGACATTTATGCCCTGCTTTTGCATTATTTCCAAAGCTGGTACCAACTCAGATCAACAGATATGTTGTGTAAGCATGTCTTTAGCATCAAGCAGGTGGTAATATACTCATTTTGATATCCCTGTTTATCAACAATCTCTGAGTAAAAACAGGACCCAGGAAGGAGAGATACAATGCAGAACAAATGTTAAGTGAAGAGTAAGCAAGAGGAAGTAAAGGAGGTTGCTCACTCTATCGAGAGTTATATAAAGAATAAAGAGTGGGTGAAAAGGGAATGTGGGGGGTTAGAGAGGCATGCTTGAGGAGTGGCAGGCCCCTGCAGTGTCCTGTTGCTAGGGAACAATGTGTGAGTTGTTGCCAGGCAACAGAGCTGAACTGGGATAGAGTGCTGCAGTGGCAGGGAGTGGGCGAGGAGCAACGAGGCAGGCAGTTTCCATGGCAACCATTCATACTTGGAGAGAAAGATGAGAAGGATGCATCAGAGAGGAAAGCCTGGTGTGGTGGATGAGTAAAAGGGCCAGTGGGCTAAACGTATGCTTATTTAAGAAATAAAGATGAGAGGTGTTCAGTGTAAATATTTTAATTCTTATATTACAAATCACATTAGCAAAATAAAAGTGAATGAAGGGCATCTGGGAGCCAAAATGGGCCTATTATTAATGGGGCGATAACCTTCTTACTGAGATTTATTGGAAGCAGCTCAACAGCACATCTCTGCATGGAAAAATGTGGTTAAAAACTGTGTGAGGGTGAGTTATGTTTGACAAAAACCTGGGAAATATCTTTATCACCTTGGATGCTGCCAGCATTGTCTCACACCTGGAGCACATTAACACTAAACTGGCAGGAATGTAATGAGCAGCCAGACAGCGACAGAACAAAAGACATGATACGAAGAGAAAGGTTGGCAATGAGTTTGAGAGAACACATACACGCGCACACACATACACGCACACATTCACACACCCACAGAGTGACAGATACCCTTGCCATAACAGATGTCAGGAAAATCATATTAGGGGGTCTGTATTTTCTGAACACTCGATAATTCTGACCAGGACATGAGGTTTCTCAGGGTATTTCTCTGGAGAATATGCTAGCACTTTGTTCTGCCAAGAGCATCCTTTTTAGCTAAATTAAATCCACCAATCCCAAGGGTATATGCAGAGTGCCCATGTACTTGTGTGTGAGAAAGTGAGAAGGAGACAGCACATTGGAGAGCACATTTCCACTGAAGAAATAAACACAAACACAGATAACACAGCACAGTCACAAATCATTAAAAATTTTAAAATGTGCAGGATATATACTGTACCTACGAGCCAGTTAGTTAACCTAATTAATGCAATAACCTTGTTTCATTTCATTAATAAGCTTGTAGCATTCATTTTGTCTTTATTACCATGGGAAATGTTGGAATTTTGTATTTGAGAAAGTTTTAACCAGTGATTGGATGCATTCAGTCTAATCTGGCATGGATTCTCTGGAATTATTCCTTAGTTTTTTCTCAAATTTAGTTTTGGTTCATTTCCACCCTCCACACTCCTCTATTATGTGACCAGTATAATCCAGGGAGGCTGAAAGCTAGCATTAGAAATAATAGACTAATAAAAGGCTAACGTTAATAATATATGATCAGAACACTATTCCAAAGCAGGTGGAATGGTAGGGTGGCAAATTTTTAAAAAGCTATCATGGGTTGCTATTATTTAAAATAATGAAATAGATGTTTTAAGACAGATAAGAATATATTTATTTTATATTAATGTTGAATGTTGCTCACTGCTTTCACCAACCCATCTGTTGTGATCAGCACTATCTAATATATCATAATGGGTCATGGGTGGAATCTTAAATGATACAGGCTTTGTTGAATTAAGGTAGAAAAAAGTACAAAGTAAAAAAGAATTATAACTTTACAGCCTTGCAGACCTTTAAAAATGAGAACAAGTGCACCATTGAGGATGACACAGAGGATGTTGCAGCGAAAATCTAAAAGTGATACCATTCATCATAACATTTTGTGACAAATTATCTTTCTATGACAAATTGCCTATGGTAAATAACTTTTTATCTCTCTCTCACACACAGATGGGGAGGCTGAAGGACAGCTCTCTCCTCCTGTTGGAGCTGGAATCAACAGTAACAGCTGGAGCTTCCGTTATGGTGCTGGACCAGGCTATGGTCCTCCACAGGCACTGAAACCAGGCGAGATCCCTCCTGAAGCCTTCATTATTCCTGGTTCGCCTGCAATCATCTCCATCCGGCAAGACCCAGGAGCCATGGATGACAAGGGGGACTTTATTAGCTTTGGCAAAAAAGAGGATCCCAAGAAGAAGAAGAAGAAGAAGAAGGAGAAAAAGGACAAAAAGGAGAAGGGCAAAGATGATGGCGAAGAGTAAAGGAGAATTTGGCTGTTTCAAAAACAAGCTACCCACTGAACTCACAGAAATAAAATATCAAGAAAAACCTGAAAAGAAATACAGCCTAGAGAGGAGAGTCATTTAACTGCACCTTTGACTACAGGGAGATTAATTTCCCAGCCCTGCCCAGTGCTGATCATTCTCTTTTCTCTTTGTACCCAACATCAAATGGCCCCAATATTTAAACCATTGCGACCCCAGGAGGCAATAATTGGCTATTTCACTACACAGTGTGTCCAGAAGCTCTTCACTCCACATGTTTCTAAGAGGACGTTATAAATCTAAAAACAATACATTATGCCATGTTTTGTTTTTTTTTTCCAAAATATGATCTAAAGGTCGAATACACGTAAGGGTAATGTTACTCTGGACATCCTCATGGCTTCATTTTTATGCCAAGAATTTGTACTGTAAACAACCAAAAGGTGTTTGAATGAAATATGATCTGGTCAGCATTATGTGTCTGATGAGGAGGAAAACCACTTCAGGGGTAGTACAATAGTCATCTTAAAAATTAATAATATTAGGGTTTGTGCTCACAGAGCCCCCTTCTGCCTTTGAGTGGCACACTAATGCTAAAACCTCACGTGTGCTTTACTTGGTGTTGCAAAAACCCTCCAAAACTGAAATTCAAATTCTTCTACACTTGAGCATATAGTTCTAAACATACGAACTTGTTCCATATGTTAAATTCATGGTCAGATCAGTGAAGTAGAATCCATTGTCTAATATGTCTGATATTGATAGACTACATTAAAGGTGTTATAGCAGCACAGCCTCTTATGTAACATAGGCAGGAATATTGCTTGTTGCTTCATTTCAAAGCAGGCCTGTCAAACTTTTGCCTCTGCTGTTACTCACTCTTAAGTGCACCAGAGCTTTGGCTTTCAGTGCTTGTAAGTTTTGCTCACTCTCTCTCTCGGTCCTCCTTTATGTTTACAGCCATGCACAACCAGAACTGCCCTCTTGTGGCTGTTATGTGGGACTGAATAGAGATAAAACACTGACTTGTAACCTCTACACTCAGATCAAGCCTCAGCACTGTTACTGGAACTTTCGATCCTTCCCCAGGGAGCATAAGCACACGAATCACTTCCATCTGAGTAAAGCTAGTGCTCAAGAAGCAGTGAAAAATGTCTTGACTTTTGAGGAGGTTGTGTAGAAATAAATTTTCAATGCTAAGGAGTGTTTTTTGGTAGAGAGAGATGTGTAGACAGCTGAATTTGGTAATAAACCAAGATGAGCTGCATGGTAGCACTGAAGAACTCAGAAAAAGGTTTCATGTCTGTGATTTTTTTTCCATTCTGGAGGGATTCATGATGCTTCTACTTTTTTTTTTGAAAATTTTAATTTGACTTGGCAGTAGGGCTATTGATCAAGGTATAGGATGGATGTTAGTGCTGCTATAATTGATAACACACACACACACACACACACACACACACACACACACACACACACAAACACACCACACAGTACAGCCTTCTTCAGGTGTGGTTTAGTGCTGTCAGATCACTAAGTGACTGCTTGCATGTTATACACAGATAAAGCAAACTATATATAGATATATATAGAATAGATAATCTTTTCATATTTATTTTTAACCATTCCTCCTGTATTTAGAGACATGCATCGTCTCTAATGATACACATAGACATATATCTAATTGCTCATTCACATTCAGTTGTACGCAAAACAACCAGAGGAACAATGTTGTCCCTAAGACATCAATGTAATCCTTAACATTCTAGATAAATGTATTGCTGTATTGTTATGCTATAATTCTTTTTTTCTTTTTTTTTAATAATCATAAATATATTTGAATTCATGAACAAAAAGTAATGTGGGTCTGCTTCATATATCCCCTTCTATGATATCAACCTTTTCCATTAAAACACAAAAAAATCACAATAAAAACATGAAAATGATAAATGCAACAAAAAACTCTGTCTATGTACTCTGCTTGTGTGTAGTGAATGTTTATTAAGTCGATCAGTGCTGAGATTGCACTTTTCCCTTGACTTTGATGGTGCAAATCTATTGAACAACCTTTTTGGTATACCTGCTCATCAGTGTAGTGGTGAAATAGTGTTTTTTTTCTTTTCTTTTTTCCCTTTTTTATATCACTTTATGAAACCTGTTAACGTGTTTTGTTTATAAACCACAAATAAATTTTTTTCATAAGTACCAACTATTGTTCATGTACTTTTTTTCAGTCTATTTTTTTTATGTCACAGACAAATATCATTTCCATTTTGTAAAGCAAAAAGTTTGATTGTGATTGTGATTGTGAATAAGGATTGAACTTTAGAGTCAGAAGAAGCAGGCAGATGGTGAAACCGATTAAATCCTGCACATTATTCACTGGAGCAAAACACATACTTACATCAGTACTCCTTCAACAGAAGTAGCTTCACTTAATAAACTGAACATATACAATCATATAAAAACATGAAATCTAATTTTTATATGATACTTATAAATCCATGGGATGGCTTAAACCAAGACAATGAAGGGCATACAGTACTTTATGCAAATACTGCTACAGTTTTTTTTTATGCATTATAATTTTTACACTAAGTCAATGGCCTGAATGTTAGACAGTTCACAGTGTTAGAGTTTAATGTAGGAATATATAATTATTGTAAAATATACTATTAAAAGCAAGCATTATTAAACTTCCATTATACAAAACAACATTATTAATCAAGTGCACATAGGACAAAATATTAGATTTTTAAGACATGGGATATTTCTGCGAGTACTCTTGCAATGTTGTGCACCATAACGCTGCCTAGCGCTGTTCAACTTTTCTATTCAAATTTGTCTATTATATATATA
>JAQMYM010000009.1:1146001-1172324 GCA_030014255.1 Parauchenoglanis ngamensis | reverse complement strand
GACTTTACTAACACTCTAAGCGTGCTCGATGCGTCGTTACCGGACAGCACGTGGAAGTTTGAGAGTCAGCAGGTGAGGAAAGATGCGGTTTTGCGTTAAATGTATTTCAAATAGGTTCAATTGTAATTGAGTCTGTCAGTTCGTTTGTGTAGCCTACTGTTTTATTCATTTAAATCTGAGTGCTTGCTTGTTGCTTGTAGTGTAACATCTGTAGGTATGTGACAGTGAGAGAGAGAGAGAGAGTTACCCCCAACACAAAAATAAATGCCTACTGTCTTCTGTATTACCTGCCAACAGAGTTTTTAGACTGATAGTATTCTTAGTCCGGGTCCTAGTGAACTACTCTCAGAATATTTTACTGATAGAGGCTTCAAAGCATTTATGTAAGTAGCTATGGATAAGGGCGTCTTCCAAATTCCATAAATGTAAAAAGTAAATGAGAAATATTCGTTGTTTCAGCACCACAAAGCTCCTTTAACTTTTTGACTTTCGATATGCCTAAATCAACGAGTAAATGTCTGATGATGATCACCTACTTTTGTGTTACCAGAGTTGTGTTGATACATTATAATAATTATATTATAATTTTTTTTAATAACATGAGAATGATGTAAGTGTTAAACTCAATACATCACTTTATATTTTCATTCAAGGCGTAGTCTTAAGTACAAAAATATATACATACTCAAGTAAATCAGAAATATTCAATAGTGAAGCGAGTGCAAAATGCATCTTACTTGACCTTATGGCGTGTGTCTGCTGTGACGTGTGCGCGTGTGTGTGTGTGTGTGTGTGTGTGTGTGTGTGTGTGAGGGGACTGGCAGATGTTCTTCTGTAGGACCCCACTTTGTCCCAGATTGGAGACAAAAGTAACTTTCGTCCAATAGGAAGTCGAGTTCTTTGTATAGCTACACAACCCCCACCTGCTAGTTCTGAAGAACCAAAGTATCACTTTCACAAAGAGAAAGTTCTCCACGATGCGCTTTTAGCCAGTCAGACTTTGCTTAAAACATAGAATAGGCCTGACTAAACGCGTAGATCTTTATTTATTTACTGTTACAATGGCTTGTACAATCAGGACTACATCTACTTTTAAATTAATTGTGTATTTATTGAGTTAAAGGATTCGACTGGTGATGGATTTCAGGGTGGTGCATGGAAGGATGTCAATCCGTTTTATAATTTGGATATATTTTCGTCTGATTTCCGACATCGAGGCTTCAGAACTGCTTTACTCTGTGGCTGAAGAGTCGAAACCCGGAACTGTGGTTGGACACGTGTCTAAGGACTTGAGCATGGATGTTCAGGCGATAATCCACAGGGAGCTGCGCGTCGTCTCGGAATCTAAAGTTAAATATTTTGATGTCGATCCAACAAGTGGAGCTTTAGTCATCAGACAGGAAGTGGACAGAGAGCGCATATGCGGATCAAGCTCTTCGTGTCACATCCACGCTCAAATTTTACTCCAAAAACCGTTAGAAGTGCATCACGTTACAGTCGAAGTCGTGGACGTGAACGACAACGCGCCGGTTTTCCGAATTAAAAACGTGTCTGTGGGGATTTCCGAAGCCGCCGCACCCGGAACTGGTTTCCATTTAGAAATCGCGCGAGACGCCGACGTGGGGATAAATTCCCTGCGCTCTTACCTCCTCAGTCCGAATGACTATTTTATTTTACGAGTAGAAACCAAAGCTGACGGCACTAAACTTCCTTTTTTGGTGTTAAACAAACCGCTGGACAGAGAAGAACACAACGCGTTCCGTCTGAACCTGACTGCAGTTGATGGAGGAAAGCCAGAAAAAATCGGTACTACTCTTCTTTTTGTGGACATTCTTGACATCAATGACAACGCGCCAGAATTTGATAAGCTGCTGAAAAGGGTCACTCTTTTAGAAAACTCACCTGTTGGGACATTAGTGACATCACTCAAAGCTTTCGATGCTGATCATGGTCTGAATGGAGAAATCTACTATTCCTTTGATAAATACACTTCGAGTCATGTTCTACAAGCTTTCTCAGTAGATCCTGACAGTGGAGAGATAAGAGTGGCAGGTGTAGTAGATCATGAGCAAGCACACATGTATGACTTCACAGTTCAGGCCAGAGACAGAGGCACTCCTGCCATGGAGGGTTCCTGTAACATTAAAGTAGAGATAATTGATGTTAATGACAACATTCCGGTTATTAGCATTAATTCTGTTTCACACGTACTGAGTGAAGACGTCAGCTCAGGCACCGTAATCGCCATACTCAGCATAAAGGATGGAGATACTGGTAAAAACGGGGAAGTAAGTGTTCAGATCCCATCTGAGTTGCCTTTTAAGATTGGTTCTTCTTATGAAGGCCATTACACCCTAATGACGGATGGGCTTCTGGACAGGGAAACTGTGGCTGAATATACCATCACAGTGACAGCAAGTGATGCTGGCTCTCCTCCCCACTCCTCGCAGGATTCCTTTGTCATCCGTCTTTCAGATGTTAATGACAATGCACCTGTCTTTTCACAGCCCTCCTACTCTGTGGATATTCCTGAGAACAATCCTCCAAATTCTCCAATTTTGGCCCTGTCTGCATTCGACCCAGATGTGGGTGAGAACTCCTCTCTGTCTTACTCCATTCTGGATGGTGATGTCCATGGCTCTATCATGTCTTCATATGTGTACATAAACCCAGAGAAAGGACAGATTTATACAATGCGATCTCTTGATTATGAACAGATAAACATGTTTCAGATTGTAGTGCAGGTTCGTGATCAGGGTTCCCTGGCTCGGAGCTCTAATGTCACAGTGTACTTGTTTATCCTTGACCAGAATGACCATGTCCCAAAGTTACTATATCCTCCACTTCCTCCTGATGGCATATTGCAGTTTTTTGTGCCAATCTCAGCTGACCCTGGCCAGCTAGTTAACCGGATATCATGCGAGGATGGAGACAGCGGCCACAACGCCTGGCTCTTCTACAGTCTGGCTGGTCCAGATGCAGCACTATTTCACATTGGGGCCCATACAGGAGAACTGAGAGTAGCTGGAAGACTAGTTCAGGAGGAACACAAGAGTGTATTCAGCATTACTGTGTTAGTCCAGGACAATGGAAAACCAGTACTCTCTAGCACCGTTGCTGTTAATATCACTCTGGCTGAGAAAATAACTGACGCTTCCTCTGAGCGCAGGAGCTCACCAAGCAGAAAATCTGATTACTCAGCAGATTTCACACTGTACCTCATAATTTCGCTAGCCTGCATCATATCAGTCTCGTTCCTCTCCATTATCTTTATCACACTGCGATGGCTGAATCATCATGGTCATCTGACCTCCATCATGAACAGACTGGAATTTAAGCGCCAACACAAGGACTTCCACTTGCAGCTTAACTCTGATGGCCCTGTTAGGTATCTCGAAGTGGTGCGGGCCTCTCAGAACACTCATAAACCTTTGTACACACCCTGCTTATCGACCATCTCTAGCCGAAGTGACTTTGTGTTTGTTCGGACGCCACATGGTGCCATAAGCACAAGCTTGTCACGGAGACTGTTCGGTAGCCCTCTCTTGAAGGTGAGGATCCTGTAGCAACAACATCCAAATATCAGGAAAGTGAAACGTGGAGCATGGTGGAGAATGTAAATGAGGAATTTCTCTAGAAACTGTTGCTGTGTTTGGTGTACGCGAAGATAGTTATTGGGTGCGAATATTCAAGTAGGCCTCAGATAGGCTAGCACCATGAGACTTCCTGGTGTTAGACTCTGAGTTCTCACATGTTGTCACAGCAGGGAGGATTTATTTGTAAATGGAAAAAAAAAGTGTTATACATGATTTCAGGTTTGTTGACTGCAATTATGATATTCCTATTAGCCATTTATGACAAGATTGCAGACATTCTGATTCATGTTGTGTTCAGATCATTCAACCAACCCTGATGACCAATTTATATGGAAAAAACTTTATTGAAAGTGAATGTATAGGTAAATTTCAGGAAGCCACATTTAAGGAGATTCTGAGCACCAGTTTTATACTGAATGATTTAATTGGTTATTTTATATAAGTCTTTTATTTGTCATTTGGACAGTGGACAAATGGAAAATTGCACATTGAAATTCTTGTAGCAGCTCCTCTAACAAATAGTAGACATATATTAACATATAATATCTATCAAAATATAAAAACACACATGCAAATACATGCGAAAAAAATCAGTATACAAGAATACACAAAATACACAAGTGATACACAAGATATACATAAATATGGTGGGGCAGTATACACACGTAGTGCACAATGTGCAAAGTAGTGTTCAAAAAGATGGCTGTGCAAATTATGCTGGCACTGACGGGTTAGTGACCATGTATGAGATTATCCCAATAATTAGATAACAGACTGTCTGATTCCTCTCTAATGGCAAACTTGTAATTAACTAAAAAGTTCTGCTTTCATCACCAGTCAGCGTAATCAGCAGAAAACTGACTCATGTAAACAGGAAACTTCTTCAAAGCTTGTTGTTTCTTTCTGTTCATTAACATTTTTTCTTATATTTGTAGCAGGCCCTTGAGTATGTCGTCCTCCTATTGGTAGATTTTAAACAAGCAGTGCTCACACTCAGACTTTTTCAGAAATTTTCACACTGCTGGATCTTTGTTGTCGACCATCTTCAGTCTCAATGGCGCTAAGTTGGCCAACAAGAATGTCAGCCCATTGCATTATTGATTCACCAACCTCAACTCATGACCAAAGAAAACTTTAATGATGTTTTGAAAATGAAAATTTGGATGAACATCATCCAGGCAGAAGGGCAAACTTGTGCTTAGTCTCTGTCAGCTGTGATTGTGAGTGTGTGTGTGGGGGGGGGCTTAGGGATAGTGGGGTGATTGCCAACTGACCCAGTTACTGCAATCTTGTATAGATGATCAGTGAGACATTACACATGCTACACGTGATCCTCTTCATATGTGGATGAGCATATTATGGTTAAAAACAACATTATCCCAATAATAGCTGCAATATTAAATTAGTAAGCATCACAGTACTTGTAAATGTAATCATAAAAACCATTTTTTATGGGAAGTTAATGCAGTTTGCTTTGCCATCATTCTGCCAGGCACTGAGTAACTCTTATACTGTTCGGAATGACACGATGCGTGTTCTTATATCTTAGAAGCATACTTGTGTTTCAGAGACATGATGGGTATTTCAATTATTCACACATTCAATCCTGTATTCTGTATTAGACTGGCTGTCTCATCTCGCTAGGCGTCATCTCTATCCATTTCCTGTCCTTCACTCTACTTGCAGGTCTGCAACTAACTGTATTGTGGCTTCACTAATTCAATTTCCTCTTTCAGAATCCTCAGTCTTTTATAACGTCACAGAAGAGACACCGTAAGGGAACCTGGCACTAGTATTTCTTACTCTAAAAGCAAATGTAAACCTGAGTGTTTCTTCTTTTCTTCCACAGCAAAAGCCACCGAACAATGACTGGCGCTTACCTCCGAACCAGAGGCCTGGACCGAGTGGGTAAGTGGATTAGTGGCTCTATCAGTACTTTATATAGTATAAGAGGTTAAATAGTGATCACAGAACAGCTACTAATTTTCATTAGCATGGAACATCTGAATCAAAAATATATCTAATAAATTTTTCAAGCTGAGGATTTTTACAAAATCTAAAGAGCTCTGAGATCACATTATAGCTAGCTCAGGACTAAGCATGGCAGCGATTCATAATCGGGGGTCAAAATTATGATGGCACTCCTAGAAAAAAGGTTTCTCAAGGGTTCCTTGGACGGTGAATGGTTCCATCAATCTAAACTAACTTTACTTTTTTTTATTAGTTCTACATTTTAAAGACTCTATAAGGTTCTTTGATGGAACTTTTTTTCTCAGCCTGTGCCAGTTAATCATTGCATTGACGTTGATCCTTGTATCTTATCTCAATAATAAGCCGCTTTAGAAAATTCATTTCCTAACATAGACGTAGATGTAGATGTCGGTCTCATGCTGATTGGCGTGTGGCTAAATGAGTGACAGGCACATTGCTACTATCCCTGTGTTCCAGCCAGCACAGGTTCCACACCCTGCAGCAGAGGTGGACTCCGTACGAGAAGTCCAGGTAGAGTGCAGGAAGTGGAGGACAGTAGTGTGTGCTGCAGCTCGGCTTCACCTGGGGAGCCTTTTAGCTTTGTCAAGTTCTTTTAGATCTGCTCAGTGTGTCTTCCAGCTCTGAACTACACACCGTCCAATCGTCCTGTCATTGCGGGTCTGCGTGTACCAAAGCGTGACCTATCGCTTCACTGTCTCAGGTCTCAGGACTTTTGGACGTGTGTGTATTGCTGGAGACTGTGTGTTGCATCATGCTGTAGGTTTAATGTGGCACTGTGTGTAGTGTTGCCTAGTTAAGTGCCATTTCTTTTGTCTTGAATGGGTTTGCTTTGGCTTCCTGAGACAAATTGTGTGTAGTCTGTCTTCGTAGCATAGAGAATATTTCTGTTGTCCTGTTCTTGATTTCGATTTTGTGTGTTTATGTGGGTAAAGACACAGCAGTGAAGACACACCATCAGACTACATGTAAAACTTATATAGCATATAACCACTTCTGTGCAAAAACATTAAGGAATAAAGCACTTTAGGACATGCTGTTATAGCAAAATAGTCATCTGATTTGTTTGTTGATTTTTTTCCTACAGTATATCAGCACGTCCTGAAGTTTTTTATTCTTCTTATACCACAGTAATTTGGAAATCATTACAACATTTTAATTTATTAATGAATGACACATTGTACTTTTTAGTTTGAATAAATTTACTATTGTGGAACATCCACCTGAGACGTTATTTGCTACAAGATCATTTAAAGCAGTTATAAACCTTCATTCCCTCACCAGCATCTTAGTTTTTATCTAATGAGAATCAAAAACGTAGCTTCAGCTCCTCTGTCTTGAAGAAAAAAAAGTTACAGCTTAGAATCTGACTGTTACAAATCACTGACACTGGAGACTCCTTCTGTAAAAGATACATTTAAGCCTCGGAAACCTTGTTATATCAATGATTACAAACGTTTTTACCCATAAATGTCGTGTGCATGAATTGTTACTATAGAAAAGATAATGTATTAGAGCGAGCATGTTTATATATAAACCTGTGATTTGAATTTAAGCTGCCTTTATTGTCAGAGCTCCTGTTGTAGTAAATTAATGAACGGTACTGTGGTATAAAGAGACACTCTGTTTGCGGTATTAAAACAGTGCTGGAGGTTAAAATTACAAGCGTCGGCATCAAGATTTGAATCTTGAAGAAAGCTGATTGTTGATCCCAAACTGAACACATACACTACATGAGCAAGAACAGAAAATCAACGTGTGTTTCCGTGTGTGTGTGTGTGTGTGTGTGTGTGCTGACCTGTTTGCCTGTTTGATTACATTACGGCTGCCTCTGCTCACTTCAAATGCAGCCTCCATTACCCGTGTACTGCTTTTGGTTCTAGCACAAAATGGCCGCCTCAGCTCATCAGCCTGGCGTGTTCATGCCAAGGACAGGCGAGCATGTGTGGTTTGTGAAGTGTGTGTGTGTGTGGTGTCTTTGTGTGAGAAAACGTGTGAGACACTAAACACCCCTGTGTGTCGTACAGAGCTGGAGCTCGCCCTGAAGAGGCTGGTGCCGGTGCAGTAGTGGGAACAGGACCGTGGCCGAACCCCCCCACTGAGGCGGAACAGCTCCAGGCTCTGATGGCTGCTGCAAACGGTGAGCTTCGTTCCATTCTCCCTTTGTATCACTTTGCAAGTCCATTTAACTCTCTTCAGAGATATGTGAGAAATTAGAGAGTTAATTAAAATCTTATTGTAGCAAGTGCTGTAGAGGGAGTGTGAAGAAAATATGATAAATTCATTATGAGGCTGTTTATTTTGCACCATGGACCAAATCAAGTATTTTACAAATGTCCTATAAATAATGATGTAATGCCACCATGTATGGTATAAAAAGCGATGAAAGCCACTGGATTTTGCATAGAACAGAATAAAACAAGCACCAGCACATGCATAACAGCTACAGCATGAAAGGAATAAAAGAGGAAAATAATCAACAACACGGTGGCGTGATGAAGGAGCATCACTGTGAAGCTGATTATTTTCTCACAACAGTACATCCTGAAGTGTTTAGTTTACTTCCCCTTATATGATATACAGTATAAGCATATTGCCAACCACAAATTATTATCTAAAGAATGCCACATCATACACTTTTACCCATTTATAGTTATGTGGAATGTCTGTGAAGTTAGTTCCTGATATCATGTATAGCGGATATAAATAGTCGTTCCCTCACCAGAGTCTTTTTTTCTCTCTTTAAATCAATAAGAGCAAAAAAAAAAAAAAGGTCCCTGTGAATGAGCTGTTACTATAGAAACGATTACGCATTAGAAGGAGAAAATTGATTGAACACCTTCTGAGACCAATCTGAATTCAGAATTTAACCGCATCAACATCAAGGCTGGAGAGATGCTTCCAGTGGGCTGCGAGAAGGCTGATGGAGCATTAAAAAGACAGAAGAGTCTTTCTTCCCCGTCACACAGCTGCAGTCTCCCCGCAAATGCTGCACTGCTTTATCGCTCCGGCTGAGCATTATTTCCTTTATGCACTGCGATGAATTAGTTCTGGGGAAAACTGTACACTGAAACTCTATTCCTTTCGTAAAATCTCGAACAATCTACATGGCAAAGAAGCCAAATGTGCTCGAGTTACAGAGACAAAGATGGCGTGTCAAACATCTGCCACATCAATTCTGTAAGAACACAGAACAATACCAGCATGGATTCCTTTTTATGCACCATAAAATGCGTGATAGGATCCAAGCAGAGTATGAGATTGTGCCTGCAAGTGTGTGTTACAGCATACAAAATGCATGGGGGAGGGAAAGGCAAAAGCAGGTCACACACAGACTGCAGTGCAGTGCTTTAATCGCTGGAAGTCTGGGAGTTAGATTTCCTGCGCCAAACCACCCACACTGTTTTAGTGCATATGAGGAAAATGCTGTTATTTCTATATTAAGATGTAGTGCATCGCTGTTAAAGTTTGAAATCTGATTGGTCAGAAGGTGATTAATTAATCTGATCAATTTTCTTTAACAGCAGCCTCGACAGTGACGCACAATAAGTAGGTTACAATGATGCGCTCGTTTCTATAGCAACAGCTCATTCATGATGGCTGCTCCACATAAACATCTCTATTTTTTTTGCATTAATTGTTGACATGGTGAGGTTTTCTGTAAAGTTTCTGTAAACTTTAATTGATGAGTTTTCCAACATCTTCATGACAGAGGAGTTTATGCTTTTTCTTTGTGGTTTCTGGTAAATGTCTCTTTTTTGTCTTATTGACTCTTATTAGCCAATGGAATGACTTTATGACAAATGTTGATGGAATGACTTTATATCTGCTATAATTCAAGTGAGAACTTGTTTCTTGAACGGTCCATAACAGTAAATGTAAGTATAAATGGATATGAGTATGTGTTGTTCTTAAATCCGTAATACGAGAGCAAAAAAAAAAAAAAAGGAACATGCTGTTACAGGAAAATAATAACGTTTGGGGTGACAAAAAAAAAATCACACCATCTTCTTTTTTTTTTATTTTTAATTTTCTTTTTTTTTTTTTAGCATTTTCCAATAACAGCACAATACACAGTGTTTTATTTCTTAGTAAACTGATATGACATAAAAACAGTCCTACTAATAAAATCAGCAAACTGACACTATAACGATTCTTTATTTTGTCTTACCCTTTTATTTCGTTTTCTACTCCACCCAATTCCTTTCTTCTTCTCTGTATCCATTACATCTCTCTCTCTCTCTCTCTCTCTCTCTCTCTCTCTCTCTCTCTCTCTCTCTCTCTCCTCCCCATGTCTCTCCCTGTTGCTTTAGAAGTGAGTGAAGCCACGGCGACTCTTGGTCCTCGCTACAACGCTCAGTACGTCCCAGACTACCGTCAGAACGTTTACATCCCGGGCAGCACCGCTACGCTAACGGCTAACCCCCAGCAGCAGATGCCTCAACAGGCTCTGCCACCACCTCAGGCCCCGCCCCAGGCCGCGCCCACCGCCGATGTCCCCAAGGCTGCCCCGACTCCAGCCAGCAAGAAGAAGGTCACCAAGAAGGACAAGAAGTAAGAAAGTAAAATGGCGTTAGATTAGATTAGATTAGATTATCTTAGCAGCGGAGCTCTAGTGCTCCAATCTGAGCATTTCTCTTCTGCGCATGTTAAACTACAATATTTAATAATCATTTCTTTAGTGCTGAGACGAAATTTCTGTTTCGAATGATTTAGGTCTTAGACACGATGCAAGAAATTCCCAGCTCTTTTTTGTTGTGGTAGATTTTGTACCCTGGTGTAAAAACAGAAACACTAATAAGACCTGACCAGGATGAGATGCGTTCAGATCACGTAGACAAACAAAGTCTCTTCTGTAATCCTGTTTGATAGCACTGCTGAAGATTACCATGTCATATTACCTTTTTTGTGTTCTTTATAACGCTACTCGTTGTGACAAGAATGAAATGAAATGTGCAGTGTGTGTTTTTTTGTTTGGTTGGTTGTTTTTTCTTTTCTTGGTTATTTTCTGAGGATGTGCCATAGCCCTGGAAAAAGTTTTATTCTTGCATGATCCACTTTTTAAACCATAGTATTGAAAAAGAACTATGCAGTGTGGAAAAGATGAGTAAAAGTACGAAGTTAAATGTATTTACAGTAAGAGCAGGCGTTTTCCTCATAAAAACACCAGCAATTGAAAAGTTGGACTGTTTGTATTGTAGGAAAAAAACAGATTGGATTCAGTCTCAGCAAAGTTGTTTAGCGCTACAAAAACAATGCTAGCTTAATTACCTATATAATGATATATAGCGTTATTATTTAAACACCTACCAACTCCGTATCGCCGTATATCACTCCTGTCGACCTGCATTAAATGAAATGTTTCTTAATCCTTGGATATAGTGGATGTTAACCTCTGATCTGTGTTAGCGTATTATGATTGAGCCAATTTTGAAAAGAAGTTGATCATTGAGGATTGATGGAGATATGAAGGAGATATTTGATGTGGCAAATTGTTTCCTGTAAATATTTTTTCCCCAATTGGTAAGACCTCGGGTGTACGCCACTCCAGTCTTGGCTAACTCCCAAATTCGACTTTACTACTCTCCTGTATTCTGTACAATCCTGAAATCGCAGTGTAAATAAAACATGTAACCTGTCTGTACAAACTAGAGCCACAAACATCAGGCTAGCGCAGGAATGTTTCAGTATTTTTTAGAAAAAAAAATGAAAAAAAAACCAAAAAGAAAACCTAAAAAAAAAAAAAAAAAATCAAGTGTAGTGCTTTAGATACGAAAGCTTCAAACTCACTTACTAACCAAACTGTAAATACAACCTTGCAATGTATGAAGAAAACGCAATCGTAGCTTAGGCCTTGTGAAATAAAAAAAATGTGCATATTTTTGTGTTTTTTCCTTCTCTTTCACTTTATTTCTTCCAAGCTATAAAAAAGATGTGTTTTTAGCGTGCCCTTCCCTCGACATCTCTCTATAGTCTTCTGTGTTTGTAATTACAGTAAGCTGTTAATGCTACCGGAATGGCTATTCCTGTCTAACTCTAAATATATATATAATATAAATGTCTGTCTGCTGCTTGAATACCTTTCTGTATTCAACTGTGATAACGTTCTTTTTTTAACCGCTTAGCGCTTCAAGTCCTGCTTTTATTTTATATGCAGATATTTATATGGCAGTTGATTTTGTTTATGTTCTTGTTTATTAATGGGACACTTACATTTCAAATAAAAGTTTGTCAGAACTCACAAACCCCGGTCTGTCACTGAGTGTGGTTTATCATCGCTTTATTCATTCTGCTTTACATAACATCATACTATATTAATAATGTATATACTGATATAACAATATTAACCAATATTGGAGACAATTATTCTGACTGAATACATGCTTAAAGAGCAGACATTGGACCATATGAACAAATAATCTGAGGTTTACAGAGGTATATCGCTAATAAAATGCTATTTTATGTCATCCTCCAAACTGAATAATCAACCCAGTGTCGTAGAAAAATGTTCTTGTACAACTTGTTTACAATGAATACCATTCTGTCACAAACAAACCATTATATAATCATTATAAATGCAAATGAATACTAGCGATACTATAAAACTATACTATTTTTTACATGTGAAACAATGTGTGATTTAGTGTAGTTTTCACAAATCAACCAAAAAACATGTAAATGTGCTGTTTGTCTAACATTTATGGAAGGAGTCTCCAGTGTCACTGCTTCATAACAGTCACAGATAAAGCTGTTAATCTATGTTTTCTGCTTGAAAGGTTTTTGTTTTTTTATTAACATGGAGAAAAATTAAGTGCATGGATACATGTTTATGTACACATAAATGGATAAAAAGCATAACCTGTCATATTTATTTAATAAAAATGAAACACTGCATTGCCTTTGAAACACTCCATTAAAACACTTCAATGCATGATGTTTTTGGGAAAAGAGTTGGCTGTTTTCTGACATCGTGCAGTGTTGTGTTTTATTTCTTAATTGTTTCACTGACAGATCTAAATCATGGGGGAAAAAAGCATTAATTGAATACGGTGTGACTGATACTGATACAAAATAATGCGTGAACAATTTTTTAAAATCTGATGGTTATAGCACGAACAAAAAATAATTAATCTTTACAGCATGTTTGTTCACTGATCCAAAAATCTTTTATTAAAATAAACACGGACCATGAGGCATGCCCTTTTTGCGTCATACACAGTTTTTGTATAGAGGATCCAAACCCTCTGCCATGGCTGTGTTTGCCAGAAACCCACAGTGACTCATGCTATTATGAGTCATATAATGATCCGTTCTAAAAATATACCCAATTTCCTGAGCTAAATCAAGAAAATCTAACTACGTCACGTATATAATCAGTGAATACAATACCCAAATAATGTGAAATCTAATAACCCAGTATGAGATTGACCTGAAGAAGCCTCCATTTCATTACACCGGCTCTGTGGACCTGCAGAGACGGGAGTTGACAAAATGGCGGACGTCTAGAGCATCTGCTGCGGTTGCCTAGGTGACGAGAAGAAAGGAGGCTATTTTCCCATACAGCAGCATCCACGTCTATCTCTGTAAGCAGGTAAAGAGCTGAATGAGCATGATACTCCAGCATGCTTTTGATAGTGTTTTTATAAGGTTAGAATTGTAACCTTCTAATAAAATAGATTTAAATGGAGCTCAGAAACGCGGAGAAGCCGCTCAGGCCGTGTTGGCATGAATCAGAGAGGAGTAAAGAGAAGAGCATCACAGAATCTGCTCCTTCAGCCAGCAGCTCTATTAAGTGCAGGCACTGATTGCAGAATTATTCAGTTAATCAGGGGTTTCACTAATCACCCCAATCCACAGAGGGAGGACAATCACATTTGTAAAAAAACAAAAACCCTGTCTCAGACATGTTTAAACCACACAGTGGGCCAGACATGTCTGCTCTGGTAGCCTCAGGAATCAAGGAGATAGTCTCACACTTTTAAATCCTTAAGAATTCTTTTGAAAAGATACAGAATAAGGTTAAGGTTGGATGTGGAGTCAAAGAGTATTAAATGATATCCAGTGATCTCACCCTCACTTGTTTAAACTCAAAGATTTTGCAAGAAAATCAGATTTACAAAGAAGAAAATATACAGTAAAAAAAATAGCTAGTAGTCTGCTCAAGACAAAATTTTTCTTTCGACTGAATGTTGATCTGGACTGCACATCATTCACAGCCAACAAGCAAAGAACAAAATACTCCATGTTGTGCTGTCCTGTGCTTTATTCCTCTTATACCTCAGCAAGTTTCCAAAAATTAAATTTTTTCATTTATTAAAGAATGACAAATCATAATTTTGAGCTATCTGTAGGTAAATTTAACGTCATGGAAGGGCTGTGTAACAAGTTTATCACTTTCATTATAGCAGCTATAAACAGTAGTTCCTTCACCAGCCTCTCCTTAACTTTTTCTTGAATTTTAAAATAAATACCTTTGTCCGGAAGATGGGAATACCTGACACCGGCGACTCCTTACATAAATGTTGTATTAAGCAATGCAATGAGCACCCCGTTCATCTGCTCGATAGACTACTTATCTGACGTCTGTCGGGCAGAAGATACCGCAACATCTGGACGAGCTCAATAAGACTCTGTAACAGCTTCTTCCCCAAAGCTGTACGATTCCTGATCTTGACCAGGAGGTGCCTGCTCCAGACACTTTAAACTGACACACAGTCACTTTATTTAATATTTATCCAGTCACTTTAACTGACACTTGGACCAGTCACTTTATCTATGTTTGCACTATGGTTAGATTGCTGCTACATTCCTGCTGCAATTTTTTTACATTTCATTTATTTTTTACCAGAATTTACCAGAATTTCCTTAAACCGTTTACATACCATATTTCCACTGTCCTGTATATACTGTGTGCCTGGCTGCCTGTATGTGTGGCCCGTATTCATCCCCACTGTTTGCACTTGTGTAATTAATCTGCACTTTAGCCCGTAGTTGTGTATTTACAACCCCTTACGTGACTTATGTTGCCGTGTGCTCCTGGGAAACAACATCACGTACCACTGTGTACTTGTATATAGCTGGTATGACAATAAAGCCCCACTTGACTTGACTATATGAACATCTCCTTACCCTTGAGAAAATGTCATCTGTTTGTTATTTGTTTATGTGCAGTGTCCACCTTGAATGAGCTGTTGCCATGGAAACGATAACATATTAAAAGGAGTGAATTAATATAAAGCTGTGATCTGCAGCTGTGCTACTGTCAGAGCTGCTGTTATAGAAAACTAATCTGCACCTTCTGACCAATCAGATTCAACAGCACTGTAATGTAATGAGGACTAATGTAACATATTCACTATACTTGAAGCAGTCAGTGATTTTAAATGGGGTTTTTTTTAATACTTTTTAATACATATTATATTTGCTATATAATTACTTATAAAACCGAGATTTATAAGCTTCATTTATTAAAATAATATTTACAAGGAGTCATTACCAGCTTATCAAGAAAAGCTAAACTGATATGATTTTGTGGTAACTGAGCTACAGCACACGGCTTCCTAAAGACTCGACATTCCTCTGTCTCTCGCCCCGACATCGCTTTAGTTGCCAGGCAGGTTTAAATGACCAGAGGAAACAGTGATTGGTGACAGTGTCCATGTAGATAGGTCAATAAACACACAGAGGCCAGATGCTCTTTTCAGGTTCCACCATGTGCCAATGGTCATCTCATCATACAAAGGTCAGTTCCTCCTGAATCATTCAGCTGACAAAGGCCAAGTGTTGACCAGCTCTGAATTCACATCACATATACACAGTGTTAATTCAAGGGCCTTGAATAAACCATTCTCTCACTAGAAATCAGACATTTGTGTGGCTTTCTTAGCTAAAAAATGCCAACACCATCACACCTGTTTGTGTGCTCTCTCTCTCTCTCTCTCTCACACACACACACACACACACACACACACACACACACACAAACAGTATTTGTGGTTTTTCTTTGCTCTAAGGTGCTCGTGTCATACGTGAAATGGCAAAAAGAGAGAAAGAGGGAGTTATTCTGCTGGAATAAAAGACTCCATCTGTTGTGTGGACCTCTCTCCTCCCGAAACCCCCCTCAAGCTTCTCCCCTCCCTCCTGCACGAAATTGGCAGCTTCCTTTAAAGGAGGAAAAAGCCCCAGCGCAGCTGCCGTTACCATGGAAACAGGGCTGTCAACCCAGCCGTATCACCCACAGCATGGAGGATTTAGAGCATCCAAAAACGACACACTGAGAGACTTTCATACTCAGAGCAAAAGAAAAGGACTTCATTATCTCATCACTTCATATTAGTTTAATTAAGAAGTCCATTTTATTTATATTATGACAATGGCTGCTGGAGAAATTGTTTTTGTAATCACTTTGTCTTTGGTTTTGTAAAATGGTAAAAAAAAAAAAAAAATGTCATCACTGAAGAAAAAAAGAAATCTTAAACAAGATTGTGTTTCATCTTTACTGATATAGACGGGGCAATTGTTGGTCACATGACCCCAACCATTTACTTCCTGCTTGCAGGATTAAAAAGAAAAAGAAATAAATCTGTTATAAATAAATGAAGGAAGGAATTCATGCATAAATATTACAATTTAGATACAGTCTTGTTTATATGTTTAAAGAAAAAAACAACATTCCTGTTGATTTGTTAGTTATTTGTTAATGTTTTGTTGTGTTTTGATCCTGCAGGTAACAATAACCAATGATCAGAATCTGTCTGTTCATCTGTATAGATTTGATTAGTGCTTTCTTTATAAATGCATCTTACTTACTTTATACTTAGTTTGAGTACATTAGGTGTGAAATCCTTTTAACAATCGATTAACAACAAGGAAAAAAATTCAGCAGAGAAAATCATGGTCAAAAACCACATAAGGTTCAAACATTAAGCCAAAACAATTCAAAATAAAACCAAAAATAGAGGGGTACAATGAACTGGTTTAAATAGACAGAAGTAAATGAGGGTTAAGAGGAAACAGGTGAGTTCATCTGTCAGGTGAGAGAGAGAGAGAGAGAGAGAGAGAGAGAGAGAGAGAGAGAGAGAGAGAGAGAGAGAGAGAGAGAGAGAGAACATCTGGACTGGAGTGGATTATAGACTGGAGGTGGCTTCAGATGTAACAGTGTGAAATAAGCTATAATTTATTCAGCACAAAATGAGCAAAACAACAGATAAACTGTGTTACTGTGAGTACCATTGAATAAATCTATAACCATTGAGGAATCTAACAGAGAGATTTTCAAGAAGAACACATTTTAAATTAAAAGTTTAAATCAATTAATTTATTAAGAATTAAGAATTAAATTAATAATCAATTTAATTAATAAAATTAATTAAAAAAAAAAATAAAAAAAATCACATCATCAATATAAAAATGCTGGTTAAGGTGCAATTAGCTGACAGCTACAAGACTGTACCACATTCTGCAGAGATGAGCATATAAATAAAACTAACATGGCGAAGCTTAGAAACATTGGAAAAAAACAACATCCAAAGGAATGATAATGAGCCTAAATGATTTCATTTGATTAATTTCACTCCAAACAAATGACGATGAAGAAAACATACAAGCTTAGAAAGGTAAAAGCTCATATGACCAAAGTGTAAAAATGCATTTCAGCAAGATATGCCATGAAATTGCACGTGTGGAAGCCTCACACTGGAACTTGGAATGAAATGAGAACACGTGGCCTGCGTGTGAATATGAATTAATCGTGTGAATAAAAAATGACAAGTGAAAATAAAAGCGCATTTACAAAAATTAACACACGTGTAAAAATCAATAAATACACAGAGAGAGAATGAGAAAAACCATGTGTAAATTTCACTTTCTTATACGTTCTGCTGTGCAAACCTTAACTATTCATGACCTTTCATACAAATAAGCTATTAATTGTTACCGATATGGAATTGCAGGAACAGCTTGAGTAATCAAGTCCATTTAGATCTTTTACAGCTTTTTTTTTTGACATTTGAGATTTAGAGCGATCAGTAGGAAGTGTGTCGCACGTCAGCTGTTTGTCTCAGGAGTGAAGGCATGAGGAGTGAAATAATTATGAAGTGTGCTGAAAAAAGCCCGTCTTTACTGGAACACTCGACCACAAAATGGAGGACGATGTCACATGTCTTGCACATACTTCTCTTCTGTGCTTTTTTTCCCTGTTCTCCTCCATCCTCTGCCTTTCTGGAACCTGTCTATATTTATAGGTCCATCACTGGAACGTGTGTGTGTGTGTGTGTGTGTGTGTGTCTGTGTGTGTGCGTGCGAGCATGACACTGCTCTCTAATATTTATGAGCTACAGGCACTCAGTGGAACCACAGTTCATAAAACATGTCTGCCCTCCTCACCACCTACCCAACCCCAACCCCAACCCATCATCCCCCCTTCCCTCTCCTTCAGCCGTTGCTATGGCAACCCCACATCCTCTAGCTGGATGTGGATGTGAAGAGAGTCGGGCTCATACAACTGCCCCAACACACCTGCAATGTGAGTCAGAGCAGTGTGCTCGAAGCAAGAGGGATTGTGGGTAGGAGAATAGGAGAGAGAGAGAGAGAGAGAGAGAGAGAGAGAGAGAGAGAGAGAGAGAGAGAGAGAGAGAGAGCGCGAAAGTATTGATGCTCAAGAAAGACCCAGAGCCTTTTTGAAAAAAAAAAGCTTCTTTTTTGAAAAAGAAGCTGTGAAGCTGTGTGATTCTTAAAGTTGCAGGAACAAACAAACCATTGCACACCTCTCTCTCTCTCTTTCTCGCTCTATCTCTCTCTTGCTCTCTAGCTGTCTATCTATATATTGCTACCTGTCTCTGCCTTTCTCTCTGTCAATTCTGTCAGTGCTTTCTTCTTTATTCCTTTGTCTTTTTTTCCTCTCTGTGTGTCTCTCTGGACAGATAAAAAAGAGATTAAGACACTAAAGGGAGCTATCCAACTCTCTGGTCCTCCTGAGACTCATTGTGTTTCTCCTTCTTCCTTTTCTCTCACTATTGCACCATTTTTTTTTTTTTTCATTCACTCATTCCCAAAACAGCATCATTAACCCAGGCTAAGCTGCAGACTAATTTCCTTTTCCCCCCTCTTCCCTTTTTTTCCGCAGCATCACATCCCCCTCTCACTGCGCTTCCTCTCTCCTTCCTTTCGTCTCAGTGCTTCTTTGTCCTTTCAGCTTCCCTGGGCATATAAACCTACACAAGGAGCATTTGCACTGGAAAATCATACACACACACACACACACACACACACACACACACACACACACACACTTAATCTTCCTTGTTTTCTCTCGCACACATACAAATGGTCTCTCATATACACATAGACACTATACGCTAGAGGAGAGAATGCACAGATGAGAAGCCAGGTAACCATGGAAACAGACAGAAAAGATGACGACAGGTTTTAGTGGAGGAGAACAAGGTTTGCATTAATATCCGGCATTGTGGAATATTACACTTACACACACGTTACACTAAAAACAAGCCAACCTTCTGAATAATTTTAAATAAATCTTTGTGTTCATTACTTCGTCTATCAGCGTTTCTTTTTTCGACACAGATTCAGGAGAAATAACCTTAATAATGGCTCAATGACAGTTAATCTCAAATACATGTGTGCAAAGACATGATCCTTGACATTATGCTATTATCCAAAGACTGTCACAGAGTAATGGTGCACAATTTCTCTCTTCATTATTTTTTCTCCAAAAGCTCTGTACTAATGCGTTAAATTGAACCCAGCAAGTCATTATCAGCTGTGTGTAAAGGACAAATGTACACAAGTAACATACACAAAGCATACAGACACATGCATACGTGTGCGTGAGAAAGCTCACTACTTGCTGATCCACCCAGAAGTCACATCAATAACATCAACCCTGTCCATGAGCATGAGAAATGCCCAGATATGCCCCAATGTGCTGAGCACAGCATACTGACAGCAGGAAAAAGTAAATCAATGTGGACATTCTGCACAGATGAACATTTTCTAATTAATAAATAATTCATTTGCTTTCTCTAATAAATAGCTTTATTTCAGCTTCTGAGGATTTAGCTGCGTGTATGAGGCTGTAATGATGACGGAGATCTGAGACGTAGGATACAACAAGGCTATGGAAAGCTTTATATTTCATAAGCACATGACTTACTAACATAAATATAAGTCCTATATATTAACAGAATAATTAATAATGATTCTAAGCTGTACATCAGTATTTCCAGAGCAAATACTTTCGAGTCTCCATGCCAGGAGTAATACAGTGTGAATGGAACGAAGATGGTGGCCATTTTGCAGCATCTCTGGTAATTGAGTTGCGACAGTCTGACACATGAGTGACAGGACGAGAGGACAGGCTTGGTATCTTCAGCATGGCAGTAAATGGGCATGGCAACGTGATTCCACACTGCATGTGTTTTACACACAGGCATTAAATCAGCGCTGGAGATTAGAGATCGGCCGCATGAAGGCTAATGAGTGTGTGACATCTGACAAGTATGAAGATCTCACAGTGCTACAGTGAACAACATGACAGCACGTTGTGGTGTTTAGTTGTTTAATTGCAGGTCTAGTTTTGTATTCTAAAAATACCACGTTGGACTAAATAGCATGGATGTTGATGGGGAGGGGTGGAGGCTCATTGTGATTTGCTCCTAATGCTGACTTCGATAAATAGAAAAATTAGTATTTTTTTTCTCTCTCAAGGGTGACTTGTTCTACCTGGAGACTCCTACAGCTCTCTTCCAATCAGCTCCCATTAGGCATGCAGCTCTAAATGCTGATTGGCCACCTGGACCCTGAGGCTGAAATCTGCCGAAGTGATGACTGGAGCAGAAAAGGGAAGAAGGGAGGAGGAGAAGGTCTTTATGGAGGATGAGCAGATTGTCCAAGCTGGCATGCAATGATTAGAAGCCTTTAGTAATAATTTGTCCTTATTCTTAACATTTAGGATAGTATGCATGAAGAGGCAGGACAAAAGTGTGTGGTCTCAGCATGATTATTAGTAATCACTGTCATAATTCCAGGCATAGATTGAAACACAGACAGGAAGCATTATACAGAGAACACACAGAAGCCTCTAAATAGACAAAGAGACGAACACAATGGGGAAGCCAACCAATGATAAATCAGGGGTGGAGACAGGACCAGGAAGTGAAAACAAAACAAATGTCACAATAAAAATCTGCGATAATAACATCATCAAAAGATTATTGATATTATTATTACAGTTTCTTTCTCACACATAAATCAAAGAAACCACTCACCTGAATGTCTGACCACAAGGCTACTTGAATATCTTCTTATTATGGGTTCAAGCACTGAAGGTGTAGGAGCACTGTAAAAGTTCTTACAGGAAATAGTCGTTTTGATATCTCCTGCAATGCCACCATCATGATCGGCATGCCGTAAAACCTCCACATAGAGTGAGCACAGGTTCACCGGGGCACCAAGCGTCAATTAGCTTGAACATGTTGATGGTCCAGAGAAGTGGGAACCTTTTCAACACTAACCACGGATCAGAAGTTGAACCATTACACAAAGATGCCAGGAGCAACCAGGTGCTGCGATCAACACATAACCAGCACACAATAATCAAGCTGGGAAATCCAAGACCCAAGTTTGCCAGAAGAAATGAACTTTTCCTCTGACTGTTGTAAAGCTCTGACCCTGGAGACTCCTTCCATAAATGGAGAAAACAACAATTAATTGTTGGTTGGATTCTTGACCACTCTTCTTAGCTGAAATCATAGAGTTTAATTACATTTGTGTGTTTCCTGGTAAGGGTTGGGAGGGTTACTTTAAAAATACATTCTGGTACAGTTACTAATTACCTGTTAAAAATTGTAGTCAATAACATAATCTAATTACCATAAAATGACAGTAATTTAACTGATGACTTTCCATCCCTTTTGGATTCCCTCAATACCAAATATGAGGATGATGACGGCATTTTCTCAGTTGGAAGGTAAAACTTGCACTGTACTGTGATGTTGTTCCCCTTTTCTGAGTTAAAGACAAAATAATGGTGAAATTTCCTCCCAGTGAACACTTTTATTCACCAGAGGCCATGATAATGATTTGGTGAGTGTAAGATTAGCTCTGATTTCACTCCAGACCTGAGCGGTGATGTGAGACTCGTGACATGCTGTAATGTGGCACATGTGCATGTAGTATATCGCTCTTTATTTCCAAATGTATTTTAGGGCTGCAGCTACAGAGTGTTTTGATAATCGATTAATCTGTTGATTATTTTTCTTTTTGATTATTCGATTAGTTTTATTTAAAAAATATATATATTATATACAAAAGATATTTATTTCAAATATTTAATCATGATCACTAACAGGAAGTTAAGAAGTCTTGGAAAGTTTAAAGGGATTTTTGAACGTTTAGCACCACTGAAATAATAATCTAAGTGGCTGCGTGTATATTTTAACACTGCGTGTATAATTTTGACCAGGTGTTGATTTCAGAAAACCCAAAATAAATTAAAACTTGTGCATCACACTTGTGTTTTTGGTTGTACAATCATTCTGCCACAGAAAAGAACTTCAAAGTTCAAAGAAATCATGATATTCATGTCCATGATGAGCGTATGTAAACTTTCGAATATGTGTAGAACATATGGAATTTTGGCTTGTTTACAAGAGCGTATATACGAGAAACCCAAAAGTGAGCATCATCCTCATACCACACGGTCTGCTGAGACATAGAGCGAGCTCTGGCTTTGATCTGCTGTTGGATCAATGCTGTGGGATTAAACAGGAACTCACCCCTGCAGAGAAACACAGAGTGACACACACAAACACACACACACACACACACACACACACACACACACACACACACAGAGCTTCTGCCACTCCCAAACTCACATCACTAGGGTAGAAGACCATCCTGCTGTCAACAGCACGCTACTGACACAGATCACTGCATGAAGCTTAGAATGCCAGCATGTGGTCCATCAATATGGAGTGAACCAAACCAGCAAAATGCATGATCACTTTATGGTATAAAATCTACCTCGATCATGATGAAGATTTTTTTTTTCCAATTAAACAATATCATATAGGTCTAATATGTCGTACAGATCTACAAGGAAAAAAATGCATTAATAAAAATAAAAGAAAACAATTTAGAGAAGGATGGGGAGTGGATGCAGTGATCAATATTCAGGTATGTTGCCATGTGGCGGCCATGTTGGATTATGTAGGTCACACAGGCTATTCCTGTACACATGACGGGATTAATCTACTCAATCTAAGCATTAGGTATTAAGACCTACTTTCTCAGTGACAAAGAATATAAAGAGTTTATAATGACAGCCACGTGTTTGCTGCTTGTATTGCACAGGAGGGGTTTTAATCTGATTTAGTGGTTGGAATTGAAGATAAAAAGCTCACACCCCTCTATGCACCACAGTGCTCCTTTGACAAACACAAGCTCCTTTTGTGTAGAGGAAAACATAAAGCAGAAGGAAGAGAAAGGAGAAGAGGACGTGCTGCCCACTAGTGTGAATAAAGTACACTGCAATCCTGAAACAATACACATTCGCCAGACGTGGACGTGGCTGTGACGGCATCATGCGAGTGCATAGTGACGTAAATGCCTGAGGGTCCTCTTAATTGCATTGGTTTTATTATGCAGTATGTGCATTTGTGTGTGTGTGTGTGTGTGTGTGTGTGTGTGTGTGTGTGTGTGTGTGTGTGTGTGTGTGTGGTAAAGCCCAGACCCGTGTCCTCTCATGCTCCATCTGTTCTCACAGCACAAACACTGAGTAAAACACTTAGTGTGTGTTTTTCATCAAGGTGCCTGAACATTGTAATGATAAACAGCAGTAAAAAAAATTTTTTAAAAAGATGGAAAGATTTCTGACAATATTTCTCTAATCTAGTGATTGACCAGACTTTTCATTACTCTTAATTATGCTTTACTATGCTTTTAATTTATACGAACCTCATGTGTTTGTGTTCATGTGGTAAATCTTCATATCATTTTAATCACCTCATATGGAATAAAACAATCCATTTTGTGCTGTTACAGGAAAATAATTATCAGTTTGGTGGTGTGATGAAACAGAGTTACTGTAACTATCCTGAAGTTTCCTATAACAGCACAGATGTGCTTTATTCCTCTTGTACCACAGCAATTTTCCAATGATTACAATTTTCACAAATGTACAATTTTTAATAATGTGACATAATTAAAAATGATGTCATACTTTTTATCCATTTATAGCTACAGTTCGCATCTTTGAACATCTGCAAAACAAGTTCTCACGTATGCTCGCTTTAGACAATCATCACCTCTCCAGCCTCTTACTTACTTTCTCTTTCTTTCTCTTTACTGTTAATAAGCCAAAAAATACAGCTTGTCATGGTACCAAGAAACTGCAAAGCATAAACTCCGCTGTTCTGAAACATTTTCTGTTAGAGCTTTACTTCTGACTGTTCAAAGCACTGACACCGGAGAGTCCTTCTGTAAATGTTAAAAAATAGTCTCCCTAAAGAATGCTTCATCATATCAACATGTTTTAATTGATGCATTTTTTTCTCAGCAGTAAAAGTCCCTCTAAATAAGCTGCTGCTATATAAACAACAATAACAGAAATTTAACAGTTTTATAATAATAATAATAATAATAATAATAATAATAATAATAATAATAATAATAATAATCAAATAAAAAAATAAAATAATAATATAGACTTTAAAAAAATACATGAAATGACTCATAATGACACAGAAATCAAATGACACATAATTGATAATCAGAACATGTCTAGGGTCATCTGAAACACTGGATTCACAGAAAGATGAAAAAAAAGTCTAAATCTGACTGCAGCTGCTGCCACAATGACTTCCATTATCACTCTATTCCTCTGAGGCTCTTTTAGGCAAAACAGCAGCAGAGAATAAAAGAGGGGAAAAAATAACCTTAATTGAATTCTGCACCAGTGACCCATTATAAAGTGTGACACGCGTGAAACTTTTCAGAGGTCTGCACTGCAGTGAGGGAGGAAGTAGGCCAAACCAAAGTGAAATGGAAAGTAAACACCCAGATAACTGGCACTCTATGTATATTCCAACGTGAACATATTATATCTCTGATCCATGTTGAAAATACTGTTTCTGGATTCTGATTGGTCAGAAGATGTTGATTAATTCTATAATCAATGATAAGGAGAAATGTGTTTATGTAACATCTTCAGGACATGATCACATGACAATCTGCAGCACAGATTCACATGACGTGACCAACCTATAGATGTTGTTCTTTAATAAATGAAAAATGGCTAGGGGTGGTTAGAGTTACTTAATTTTTCTAAAAAAAAAAAAAAAGAGTGGATGTTTTCTGGTAGATCTAGCTAAATTTAAAACTAATGAACACTAGAAATCAGATTTGTTTTTCTAAACCTTTTAATAAAAACATAATTGCATGATACTGATAATGTCCCAACAGTTTGGAAGTGATTAAGGCCTGCTGCTCTTCAGCCTCGGTGCCAGTCTCTTCATGTCGTCATTTAGCTGCTCTGCTAATAAGATAAAGACAGTAATCTGGCTCATGATTAGCTGCAGTCTCTGCATCAGGCTTTTTGTCTAAACGAGTTAGGAAGATGAACGATAAACAAGTGCATAGCAATTAGGGAGAACATCATGAAGGAGTGACATACGGACGCGAGAGAGAAAGAGAGAGAGATCACAGATGGCACTGTACTAGACAGATGACCTTGGCATTGCAGTATCCATGTTCTTACACTGCAAACTGACCCCTTTAACAAGCTGCAGGATGTACGATTTTGGAATTGTGCCATCTCTGGTAGTACGTATATAGTTAGTATATTAATATGGCATGCTACTTTGTATAATAATATGACATACTATAGAATTTCAATTCTCTTTATGTCCATTATCACACGAGAATCTCTACAGGGCCTTGCACTGCCTGATAGTTTGATAGATAGATAGATAGAGAGATAGAGAGATAGATAGATATGTTTTATCCAACATGGCCACCATCCATCCTGTAAAAATGCATCATGTGACTCAGAACTCCTCTCTCAGTCTCTTCATCATTTCTCTGACACACTTTTCCCATCCTGCTGACACACTTTCACATGGTCCCCCCCCCCAAACTCAAATGATGGTATCTTCCACATCAGATCACGCTGAGTGTATCAGAGCTCAGCTCACAAATACCACCATGTGGTCAAGTTTCAGCATTTATTTAACATTCATCTTTACCTTCCAGTGCTTTCACACACACTCAGTGCCTCAACTTCCTCACACTCCTGCCTCTGAACTGTCCTGATTTCAGATTTATTTACTGAGATACAATAATCTGCTTCAATCTCTTTTTCTAGCAATGATAGAGGAATAATAGTAATGATATATATTAAGATATTGATTTATTATTTACTAACAAGTGGAAGCTATTTTTAATGGCAACTATATTTAAAACCACTACAATTCACAACCACATCTTGTCCCCTTCCCTTCAACTTTCAAAATGAGACTAATGACAAAATGGTCATTTTAAAGGTTAGTTTTTCCATAAATCCATAAATGTATATTGTATAACACTATGGATGTTAATCTCCAGACATTACATTATTAAAAATTACATTTTAAGTAAAATGATAAAGAATTAATGCAAAAAATGTCAAATATAAATTAAAACATATATGTATTAAAATCCTGTAATATTTATAATGAATA
>JAQMYM010000009.1:1120285-1134076 GCA_030014255.1 Parauchenoglanis ngamensis | reverse complement strand
TGGGTGACCCGGGGATCAAACCCAGGACCTTCTTGCTGTGAGGCGACAGTGCTAACCACTGCACCACCGTGCTGCCACATTCCAAAACCAGGTGGCAAAATGTAAGTACACCCTATAATTCAGCATTCAACATTTAGAACCACCTATAGTAACAAGAACGTGAAGTAAACATTTTCTGTTCGAGTTTATCAGTCTCTCACATCATGTTGGAGAAGTTTTGCCTTGCTCTTCTTTACAACATTGCTTCAGTTCATTGATGTTTGAGAGCATTAATTTATGCACAGCCCTCTTAAGATCCCACCAAGGCACAAGAGCACTGAGGTCAGGTACTGATGTCAGTGAGGAGGCGAGTCTCTTAGTTCCAGTGAAGTCAAACTGTAATGCTACAGCATACAAATACATTGTATTCAATTGTATGCTTCCAACTTTGTGGTAACAGTTTGGGGAAGAACCACGTATAGGTGTGATGTGATGTATGGGTGCACATACTTTTGGCCAGCATGTATTTGAACTCTAGTCCTTCTTGTTATTAATTTGTTTGCCAAAAAGTACCCTTAAAATATACTTCAAACCTGAAGGGAGCTATTGAAGAAAAACTAGAGGTGAACCTTTGCTCCTGTAGGTTTCAGAACATTTTAGTGGTTCTATTTGTTTTATGCAGGTACATTCATTAAATATTTGACTTGACTTTAGACCGAAAGCACATTTCTGACCCTTACTCTTTAGAGAGAGAGAGAGAGAGAGAGAGAGAGAGAGAGAGAGAGAGTTCATGTAGGTGTAATGAACTGTTATCTTTAAGGCATGAAGGACATACACAGGTTCTGGCTACATCTTTCTGTGTACATGATTGCTTTGTACACAGTATATATAAGAACATAAAGAAAAGTTGAATTAAATTGAAACAGTCCATAAGGTGGGAGCAAAGTGCCGTTGTAAATGCGGCTCATACACAAACTGTGGTAAACATTATTGAATCAACATTTTAATGAAAAGAATCTACACAAAGTGTTATTATTGTCCAGCACATACAGAAACACGAGTATTAATTTCTGTGAAACTGCCACATGGATGGTTTGATAGATGAGCTTACACTGAAGAACCTGAGATATATGAAGAGATATAATATTAACCTAATGCAGCCATGAACTACTTTCCAGACAATTCGTTAATTACAAAAATCCATCAGAAGAATCCTTTTTAATTTCTCTCCATTTATTATATATTCATATATCTTTATCTATCTATCTATCTATCTATCTATCTATCTATCTATCTATCTATCTGTCTGTCTGTCTGTCTGTCTGTCTGTAGATAGATAGATAAATAGATAGATATACTGTATATTACATATCTTTCACAGTAATTATGATGAACTGTACTCTACTTTCAAAAGTATTAATAATACTTTTATTATAATAATATAAAGGTTTCTAACATTTAACCTAAACTAACATTTATTTTACTTAACATTAACTACCTATAATAATATTTATGGAAGAAGTCTACAGTGTCAATGCTTTGTAACAGTCAGAGGTAAACAACCAACGGGAACTGAATATAAGTGAGAAAAGGAACCAGCTTGTTTTGTGCATATGTCGCACTACAAATGGATAAAAAGGGCAATGTGTCATTTTTTTAATGAAAAACAATTGTAATCATTGACAAAGTGCTGTAGTGTAAGAGGAATAATGATGAAGTGCATTAATGCAAGTGCAGTAAATAATGTAGGTTACTGGAAATTTAAACCTGAGAAATCTTTCATTTTTGAGCATGCAAAATTTGAGCTATGTAACATTACAAAATGACATTTTTACTGCAAGAGGTGGTTAAAATAAAAAAGTGACATAGGGATATATAACCAGAGAGCAAGACAGAAAGAACAATGTTTTGTTTTTAGAGTAAAGAAGAAAAGATGGACATCCCTAAGCATCATTTGATTCTGTTTCTCTTTGTTGTTGGTACTTTTCACATAGCCCCTTACCATGCTCCCTCTCTTGCTCCCTCTCTCTCCCTTTCCCTCTCTCTCTCTATCTCTCTCTTGCGCTGCTTCTCTCTCTGCCTCTTCATGCTTTTTTTCACACATAGATTCACATCCCGTGCTGGGTCAGAAGCTTCCTAATTTCAGCTGAAATGAAGGGATGAGGGAGGGCAAGCAGGAGGGAAGGTAAAATAGTGAGTGGAAAAGACAAATACAGAGCCAGGAGAGAGAGAGAGAGAGAGAGAGAGAGAGAGAGAGAGAGAGTGCGCAAGGCAGAGGATGCGGATCGATTTCTCTTGCTGCTTCAGCATGTAAAGGAGCGAGCGAATCAAAACAAACCAGGAGAGGAAAGACAAGGAGGAGGAGAAGAGGGGGAACAGAGGACAGAATCAGTCTCTTTGAGCATGGATGCTGCTTCTCTTGCTCCCTATGACCAGAGCACACATGAAACAAGTCTGTTCTTCCTTTGTAATCATGTGAGATTCCTGGCTCAGTCATTCTCCGGAATGGAGCTTCAGATCCATGGCTTGAGGAAGATGATGCTTCTCTCCATGCTCAACGCAGGTACGTTCTGGAAGGATGCCTGAGCTGAGATGGTGCAAAGTTTCACTGTTTGCTTGTCGTATCGCATATACATCACGTGATAGTATTAAAGCAGTGCAGCTCATTAGGTTCAGAAAGCAGCAAGAGCCCCAGGCTGGGTGGACTTGGGAGTTTGGAGCTTTTTTTACTCAGATATTCTGAGATGATGGATCAACTTGACATGTACACACATGACATCAGGAGATGGAGAGAGCAGCGCCCACGGGGACAGGGGTGTTTTATGCAGACATTGAATGCAGGATGGGATGGAGGGAGGGAACGAGGGGGCAGGGTTGAGGATGAGGATGAAGAAGAGTGGGTGCTTGAGTTATTGCACAAAGTGAAGAGGCTGTATAACATCCCACTGCAGCTATAAGGTGTGATCTATGGCTAAAGAGCATTTCAACCCCCAACACCAGGTACCAGGTCCCTTTCTTTGAGTCTTAAGAAAAAACTCATGCTGCCAATTATGCGTCAGTAAATTTCTCAGGGATCAGTAAATTTTGCCATCGTTCCCTGATTTCTCTCCATTTTGTCAGGGTTTAATGAAGTCATAAGCATTAACGCATAAATTAGCCACCTGCTTAAGGTGAGCTAAATTAAGGAGAGGACAGCAGGCAGTCGGGCACAATGCCAGAGAGTACCAAGCGGACATGGACACACACACACACACACACACCATTTACCTGTCACGCTGTGTAAATACTCATATCAATCTGGATTGCTATACATGAGCTACGAAACTCGTGACATTCAGTCACAGATTGTTTCACAGAGTTTACTACCCATGTATTTTCTCTCATCAGTCATCTTTACAGGGAACATCTTACAAAATCAATGGACTGAGTGATGTTCAGGTCATAGGCTCAAAAAAAGGAGGTAGTAGAAGTAGCAGCCAATGCATATTGTTTTATGAAGAAATATTAGTCTAAAGTTGGTATGAATGTATCACATTTCACATACCGTGTACATTTTTGGTTCGCTAAAATATGAATGTGAATTTAAATGTACCCTCAGAAATGCCCGGTTGGTCTAAATTTATACCTTAAAAGTTTCTTTTCAATTACATAAATTTCCAAAAGACCCCAGTACTAAGCATGTGCCAGTTCCCTAGTGTTTTATCAATAGACTTGTTTACATTATAATCATTAATTTTATATTCATATCTGTGTTTCAGAATCACTTGGCTCATTTTCTGAGACCAGTATTGATTGATATACAGTGATTTGATAGTTATGCTATGGTGATTTTTCATTCTGCAAAGCAAGCTCACTAATCAGTATTCATAGAGTTCCACGCATCACAAGCCAAGCTGTTCATTCACACGCCGGACAAATGTGTTTCCCGAAAACAAGCGCACTCATCAGAATCACTTGGCACATTCACCTAGGCCAGTATAGACTGATACGGGCTCATCTGATTATTACGCTTGGGCAATTTTTCATTCTGGAAAGCAAGCTTGCTGATCAGTATTCACACAAACGCTTATCTGCAGCACCAAGCCAAGCTGTTCATTCGTGCACAAGGGAACAAGGACACAAAATAAGTGCCCTTGTCACTTTCTCTGCCCTTGAGCATTACATAGTCAGATGTCCCAACTCATTATAACTTTGTCCTTTTCCCTCAGATGTACCACCTCTGCCGAATGGCATGATTTCTGCTACAGAGTCCTGCTGAGCCAGTTGCGGTGGTGATGGGAAGACGGGCAGCTGATTTGGCCACTCCGGTGCCAGTGTCTGAAGTACCAGCTTTGGTGGGAGTTCGCGATTGGAGGACAGCCAACGGAGAGGCGGTGCTTACCTGTTCTCACCAGTGCAACGTTGGGGTACAAACATCTCCAGCCATACGGAGCTGCCAAGAGAGCCGTCCTGTCATCGAATCAGAAAAGAGGACAACCATGCCACCCAACGGGCACATCCCTGTAGAAGTGGAGGGCAGAAAAGGACAAAAAAGGAGTGCTTTTTTTAAACACCGGAGTCTTGTTAATAAAGTAAAGAAGGGTGTGACGTTCCAAGGTGTGGATGATGATGATGACGCGTGTAAAGGCAATAAAGCTGGAATGCACTGTGACGCTGAGACAATCCAAACCAACACACATCGGGCCAATGGACGTGTAAAAGGAAAGAAGGAATTTCGCTTCACCAATGGCAGTGTAGTTGACTCAGAGGTGATGGGCGGGATCAGCAGTGATATCAGTGAAGGGGAGTTGTCGACTCCACGGCTCAAAACTACAATACACCCTGGGAAGAGGAAGGTTCCTCCATGTTCGCCTCCTCACAGATTCCCATTGAGGATTTGCAGCAAATGTGGAGGGAGGCAGAATCCAGTGGCTGCAGTTCTCTTCACCACCACCAGGGACACAAGTTCACCCTGTTCTGCTGACTCGGAATGTCTCAGATCTAGCTCTGCAACTCCTCTGGTCTCAGGAAAAGAAACAGGAGCCTTATGTTCTCCTCCAAACCCTGAGACTGAGAAATACGGAGTTATGCAAATGAACAGAGGGCCTGCAGTGACATGGCCGCCTCCTATCTTAAATAACAACCAGCTATTATCATCCATGCAAGAGGGAGAAGCGTTAAAACTCCCCAAACATCAATCAAGCTGGAGATATGCTGGCCTTGGACTTCCACACATACACAAGGACACTCCAGTTAGTCACATTTCATCTTCATATACACACACAGTTGCAGCGAGTGCAATTCAGGAGACAGGCATGCACACAAACTCAGACCTCTGCTCTCATAAGCCGGCATCACTGCCACACACACTCACGCTTCAGGAACCAAGACCCTCCATGCTCACTCCATACCCTCCACATTATTCTAGCCTTAAAACAGATTCGCATTCCACCACCCTGAAAGAAACAGACTCCACACCAAAGATAAAATCACACATACACAGCAATATCCTGACACACACCTCCCATGTTGCTCTGTCAAACCATGCCAACATCCATCCAAAGTCTTCAGCATCTGTCCATTCACCTATAATCACTAAAGATCAAAGCTTAGGACAGAGCACCAAAACCTTTGGCACTTCACACCCTAGCAGAGATTCCAAAGTCTCAAATGGATTAGAGACTGAGAAAAACACACACTTGAGGCCTTCAAGCTGCTCGCATGCAAATCCAAATGCTAAACCTCAAAGCACACCGCAAATCCATTCCAGCATGCATCCTAAACCCAGATCCACCACAGACAAACATCAACCAATGCAAGCACATTCTCTGACCACTGGAACATCCTCAGCTATATCACTTTGCACAGCCTTGTACTCCAAACCATCCATACCACTTCACTGCCCTCTTCCACATACAGATGTCAGACCACAAAGGATATTGAAGAACCAACAATCTAACCCTTCACACTCCTCAAACATGAAGGACCCTACCAGCGTCTCACATAATCCATGTCCTGTCACAACACTGAGTCTTTTAACCCAGTCCAACACAGTTACAATCACACAAGCGTTTATGGAAATGCGTTCGTATGGTACAGACGATCCAAAATCAGGCACACAGAGTCAGTCTCTTGAACAAACAGAGGCTCATGTTAAGTCTGTGCCAGAGAAACTGGAGGACAAAGTTTGCAAATCGTCAGCAACAACTCTGGACTCTGCTAAATCGCCTTGTAAGGTAGCAACCAAGACTGTGACAGCTACAAAAATAGGTTGTGAATTTGTCGCAGACACAGACAGTGGGAGCCACGTGCAAGCTAACTGTGAACTCCTTGCAACTTCAAAATCACAAACACTACACCAGCAATCCACACCTCAGCATTCTGCCAGTCCTGCAGCCCCCATAGCACCTCATGAACCCAACAGCTTGGGTTCACTTTCATGCCAACCTCCAAGACCTTTTCACCCACACCCACTACATCCAGCACTTAAATTGTTAATCGAGGTCACTGGAAACAAAAGGACAAATATAGATTCAAAGTCAAATCCATTTCTTCTTTCTTCCTCTATGCCTTCAGACCAGATCCAGAACACGCAACCACATCAAGAGTTAGAGACTTCGTCAGAGACGAGCATTGTTTTACCTGTAAGTGGACCTGTCTCAAGTGACTATGCCCTCACACACTACCACCCTCCTTCTTTGGTTCTGCTGTCATGCAGTTCCCCCGAGAGCAACAGGAGTCAGAACCTTCAAAAGAGGCTAGAGAGAGTGGAGGCCAACCTGCAGGCCAAGCAGGAGAGAGTCACGACCCTACTCAACATCATCCAAGACCTGGAGATGAGCCACGCACTCAGCAAAGGGTGAGAGAAAAAGATTTATGTGGAGGGCGAGTGAAAGAGTAGAGGTGATTGAACATAATATTAAGAATTGCTAGTCAAGTCATTTTTTCTGCACTGTAGTGCACTCTATGATAAAGTTCAGCATTTTCTAACTGTCTCCTGAGAGCAATTAGGGAAAGGATTCAAAGGCTGAAAAAACGCAGTGTTCTTTGCTTCAATTTTCTCTCCTTCATTTCCTGTTGCTCGTCTCTGCAGACGCCGATGTTTCAGAACTGGCCAGGATTTAAGCGATTGCTCCACCTGCCAGGAGACGGCATGCATCATTTACAGGTAAGTGAGCACTCGAAAGCTGACACTGTTTCCCCGAGGGCAAACGTTTGGCACCCAGCCCTGCAACTCCACACAAACTTATGATACAACAACAAATATGCTCGCCCACTCAACTCTTTTTTACCATCAGGGGTCTTGTGCTGGTGCCAGAGTTGGTCCTGGTTCTGGGCCAGAAAAACCAGTGAGATTTTTTATGAAGCATTCAGAATTTTGACTGGTTTGGGAGACGAGTTATTACAAAACCTAATGTTGTTATTCATTTCCTGGTGATGCCATCTGTTAAGCAGGTGTTGTTGGAAAATAGAAATATACAAGACCTTAGCATGTGGGGGGCAGAAATTGTGAACAGAATGTAAGGAATATCACTTTTTAGGCTATGAGTTGAGAGTTAACATCATGTGTTAGCATCAAGCTAAAGTTGTGGTAAAGCTAAATCTTGTAAACAAGTCATGGATAGCCTGGATTCTTGAAAAGATGGGATTTAATTGTAGCCAGTTACTACCTGATACCAGAGTTTAGTCTATTGTTCAATGACTACTTTAAAGCTGAAGGCCATCATAAAGATAGCAATTGCTGCTAACACAGTTTACTAGGAAGCTTACCATGCTGGAAGGTGTATTACCTGCATAAGATACATGAGCTAAAAGGCATTCATTATTGGCTATTGGTGCTATGATTGTCGAGGGAGAAAGGAAGGATCTCTCAACAGGCCACAGATATGGTGGAATGATCAGATTTTTAGCTTAGACAGTTGTACCTTTCTAGAAACCCAGTTTGGAAGATTTTAAACCTATTTCAACAGAAACTCCACAGTGAAAGACATTCATAATTAAAGTATGATCTTCACTTCCATTGGCTAAGGAGGTTATGTTTTTGTTGCAGTTTGTATGTTTGTATGTGTGTCTTTAAGCAGGATTGCACAAATTCTACCAAACTGATTTTCATGAAACTTGGTGGCTGGGTGTAGAATGGGCCAAGGAAGAACACATTAAAGTTTGAAGTGGCTCTGAGTCACCGGTCAGATTCAAGAGTTTAGTTTATATTTTGTTAATGTTGTGAGATACCACATTTGGCCTTGGCAGAAGTCAACTCTCAACTATGCCATACATCTTAAAATCCAGTTTTATCTAGTGATAAAACATAGCCAATATAGAAATACAGTAATTCTATTGGAAATATGTCCAGACATATAAAGTGGTTTTGGTTGCATTATATATTCATATAATAGAAGCGTCAACTATTGTGCTTGGTCTTACTCTCTTCATTGGATTCTGGGGGTTTTAGTACAACATTTACTCTAAACAGACTCCAAGTATTTCAATATAAATATATATAATGAATTTCCCATGAAATCTCTGTGTTGACCAAAGATCCTTCTCTCTATTTCCGTTTCTCTCTGTCAGTGTGGAGTATGACTTCCGGCAGCAGGAACGGCGCTTCAGGGATGTCTTAGAGCCTCTGGACTCCCCAGTGAGAGAGATCTGGGAGGGGGTTAACATGGACATGCTTTCCTTTTTCACCTTGCTAAAACAGAACCAAGCGTTATCTCAGACCAGCAATCACATGGAGCCAGGAAACAAGTGTAAAGTCAAGAAAAAGAAACTCTGCAGGAAGATTTTTAGCTGGCTACCTCGAAAGGTCCAAAGGAAGTAGAGCTGCCATGGTTCTTTGACTTTATTTTTAAATTTGAATAAACAGACTCCATTCTGCTATGAGATGGATTAATAGGAGCATCATAATCCATCTACTTGAATGAGTCTGGTAGATCCAGAAAAACTGACAGACCATGAGATTTGGGAACAGGAACTGCTGAAGTAAAACTGCACGAATTGACAAGATTTTCCATGCCAAATCTGTTAGCTGCATACCTTTCCATCCTGATCCCTAACTTCCTTCATCAAGTAGTGACATCATGTAGGGAACATGGCACTTCTAAAAAGCATTCATGCTCGTTTATTAACTTAAGAATTAGATTAATATTAATATTAATATAACAGTTTTTTTGGGATTGGTTTTGGGGTGGACTGGGAACAGCTATGTAGACCACATGTGGCCTAGTGACCCTGAGGCCCTGTTGTTTACCACTTGCATCTTACTTCAGAACAATAAACCAGAGATACAAAAGACTCAAAAATAAACCCTGGTTATTTTTGGGTTTGGTTTATACCAGGTGCTAGTGTCATGCAAGTATGCATTCAGAAGCAACACACCCTGCATAAACACCATCATAGACAGCATGGAGATATTTCTATAGGCAACTTCTGTCTATCGAAATACACATAAATGGAATCTACAGACTTTACTCGGGTATGAAATCCGCCAATTGATGTCCCTGGTGTCATACATGGGCAGATACATAATAAAGCTATGTACAGGCAGCAAAATGTGTACAACTAATACTAAAGCAAAAATAACCAACACAGGGTCAAAAAATATCCCAAAATGCATTTTATCCTACTACTAGCTAATGGCATTTAGTTACTTAGCTAGCAACTGTTACCAATTCTAATGCATTACTTCTCCCACTTGATGGTCAAGACATGGTACTTTATACTCAACCCATCATAACATTAATACTAATAATGACAAGAGTAATAACATTCTCAGCTCAGACTGAGGTATTCTCCAGGTGGTTGAGTGAGACTCAGTGCAACCCCCAATGTCTTCTCAAGGAAACTGCAGGGCTCAAAAGGCTGAAAATAATCCAAAACCATTTGGGGTTTGTGAAGAGGCTGCAGACTGAAACAAAGGCATGATGGAAGTGCTCAGTGAGGCATGATGCTACACAACCTGATATGAATACACATGAACATACCTTTTGGAGCCCATAGTAATCCTTGTTTCTCTCTGAGGCTGAGGCAGAGACAAATTAAAGTTTGGTATAACTTTAGTTAGAGATTTACAACCATTTATGTTTGGTCATTACGGTTGGTCATTTAAAATTTTTGAAACTTGCATGTTTAGTTCATTTTCCTTAACATCTTTAACAAAATTTAGCACAGGCAATTAACTATAAGCTTGTAAGACAAACTTCACACAATCAAATTTAGTCAAGGCATGATTGGTTATAGGACAGTACTTTTGAATACTTCAACCTGATTTTCTATTACAGCAGCTATGCTCTGGCAGTCGTGCAGTTGATGCACTTGTTCTAATATGCATCATTTCAATAGTAACAGCTCATTCACGGGGCCTTGTATAGTGGAAGCACCAGAAAAACAGATTAAACAGATTAAAGAAAGTGTATAATCATTCAGATAGTAAAGTTGTCTGAAAGGAGACCTTTATTTACCAATTATGGAAGGAGTCTCCAATATCATCATTTTGTATGATACTAAAAACTATTGGGTTTTAGTTTCATGGGCATTCCAAGACATTCATCATAAAAGGAAAAAAATACAATGTATTGTTCTTTAATAGACAAAAAATAAGCAATGACAAGGTGGGTTTATAAATTTTAAGTATTAATGTGATTTTTTTTTAAACACAATTTGTCCCATTCATGTCCAGTAATGCTCACAGAATTTGACCTCATTGGCTTTCCACAGAGGGCAGCTTAACCCCTCTAAATTTCTCAGCTCCAGTCCTGCACAAGAAAAGACGTTCAGCCAGTATAACAGTCTGGAAACACTTCTGGAAACAAAAACAATGTAGAGCGTGGGTGTTCCAGTCGGTCCACGATTGTGTGCTGTTGGCTGGCCCTGTTCTGATGCTGTCATCTTTTTGAGCCCTTCAGAATATTCAACATAACATGTCTGAGTAATGCTGAGGTGGTTGGATGAGACTCAGTGCTGTCCCCAGTGGCTACTTAGAGGAAGTGCAGCTCAAAGGCCCAGAACAACCTGTGCAGAGGCTGCAGACATGAGGAAAAAAAAGTACTGCATTGAATTCATATGAATGTATCTATTCCATACACCTCTCTGCAACTGTCTCTGCATTCCCCTCTCTCTCTCATTCTCTGACTGTCACACAAACACATCTATTCAAACCTGATGCCCGCCCTAGTAACCTTCTGATGAATAAGCTAGCACCAGGAGCAGTGTGCTATTTTGGAACAGGTTCTGTCTTAACTTAGATCTCGAGAAAAAAAGAGAAATGAAAAACCAAACAGAGCGGCTTGGTGGCTGTAATCTCGCAGGAGCTGGAAATGTCAAGAGCTTTGCTCAGTCACACCGCAGGCTTTATGATGAAGAACAAATACCGCTCACAGCCTACAGGAGACATTAGCGAGCTAATAATGACTACAGGGAAGGAAGAGTTAGCAGAGTCTGTATACTTCTATTTAGATGTCACAGAGCACCACTGATTCTTTAATAAATGCTAAACGTTATCCTGTCCTGCTTATTGGGGTGTGTGTGTGTCATAGATTCAGCAGCAGATCAGTGAAGTGTAAGACAATTATTCGATCAAGTATGTGTATGTGTGTGTGTTTATCTGTCCAAGCAACACTCTCTTTCTATCTCTTTCCTACACACTGTCACACACAATCTGTTCCTTTACGTCTCTCTCTCTCTCTTTCATACAAGATACACACATTTTATTTCTCTCTTAAAAGCTGTGTCTCAAATCACATACTATTACCTGAGTCACACATATGATGAAGCAGAGTTACTGATGGAGTTACCTACTCATAGCTGCTGTTATAGAGAACGAATTAACACCTTGCGACCAATCAGAATCCAGAATTCAACAGTACTGTAGGATATTATGGTATATATTCCAAATATTGTGTTCATGCCGGATTGCTTATTGATTTATTTGATTGAAAAAGGCACTTTCCCGCCTACGCACAACCTGAATATCCACATAATGTTAAAAGTTTCATGCAATTTTACTTTCATTCCAATCATCCCTAAGACATTAAGTCCCTATGAGACTAAACATACGCCATCGCATTTTCTTTCTCTCCCTCATTGTCTCTGCATCTGTAAATGGAATCACAGTCACTTCTGTTTGGTTGAGAGGTTCTTCAGCTCGGTGTGTTTTGGAGATGCAGTGTGCTCCCTCCCAGCGGAACAGTGTGGGCGGAGCGGGACACGAGGACACACAGTTTTTCACTCCATCTTTCCCTGACAATCACACAGCTCCTGTCTCCGCGGGGTGCCGTCCTCCCGAACGCCAGCGCTGGGGCTCAGTGCAACATCTGTGTGCCGAAATGGAAAGTCTGCATTCACCACGACGAAAATGCAATGAGACAGAGTGAAGCAGAGGGACACACACATGCACAGACACACAAATATCCATATACGTATAGGGACTTAAAAAATTGGATTTCATTCTCACCAAAGCCAAATAACAAGAAGAAAGTGACATCTATGTCAGAATTGTAGCTTATGATTTTATCTTCAGTAATCGTTTGACTTGTGAAAAATGTGGGATTAACACCTGCATAACATCCTGAGAAATAACAAATCTCACTGAAGCAAGGTACATATGCGAAAATCATAGTATTGCTCTTTGTTTTCCTTTTTTTAATGGATTAGAATTTCAGGGGAAAACAGAAATATTTAAAAGCTAATATCATGTTTTCTACAGGTGGTAGGCGTGATGGTGTGGTGGTACTGAGCACTGTCGCCTCACAGAAAGAAGGTCCTGCGTCCGATCCCCGGGTTGACCAGGGTGCTTCTCTGTAACGAGTTTGCTTGTTCTCCCGAGGTCCAAAGACATGAGGATTAGGTCAATTGGCTCTAAATTGCCCGTAGGTGTGAATGGTCCCAGCCACTGGGGCGCAAAAGTGAGTGTGGATATAGTGCCGGTCCCAGGCCTGAATAAATTGGGAGGGTTGCTCAGGAAGAGCATCAGGCTGGAAATCTGTGCCAAATCGACGAGCAGACATTGGATGAGCCTCTGTGGTGACCCGAGACAGGAGCAGCTGGAGGAAGAAGATTATCATGTCTTCATGGGGTGGAATTTTCAAAATGTTGATGTCTAACCCTGTCCCAAATGAGGTGAAGACAAAATCTCAAGTAGAATATTAGAGACAACCCTTTCCTCTGGGTTGCACTGACCTTTCAAATGTGACCTCCATGCAAGATTGTTAAAGATCATGGCACAGTTTCCAGCACACACACAAACACACACATGCCTGTATTTGCATCAGTATCATACCGCAAGCCCTGGAACGCCTCGGGACATACAGAACCATGCTGAAGGAGACACTCGGTTTCTCACAGCTTGTTAGCTCAGATGAGTATGATGGACAGGGACAGGATCGCAGCTCTGAGACATGTTTGTAATCCGCACTAATTGGCCCAGAAGTGCCACCGAGAGAGAGGAACTGTACTGACAGGAAACGTCCTTCTGTGCACTGACACCTCTGCAGCATGAGAACGTGATGTGCAGGAACACCGACATTAAAGCATCCACTAATTCACCATTATTCCACTAATTCACTCATGTTCTAATTACTGACTGAGCTGAGCTGAGGTGCGAGCAGCAGGTAGAGCTTCAAATTTCATATCCTATATGGAGCACTACTTTTAAAAATGCAAAGTGTCATTTTTATCTAATAATAATAATAATAATAATAAAAATAATAATAATAATAGTGGGGCGGCACGGTGGTGCGGTGGTTAGCGCTGTCGCCTTACAGCAAGAAGGTCCTGGGTTCGATCCCCGGGTCACCCAGGGTACCTTTCTGTGTGGAGTTTGCATGTTCTCCCCGT
>JAQMYM010000009.1:1098099-1111425 GCA_030014255.1 Parauchenoglanis ngamensis | reverse complement strand
ATAATGCCGATTGTATCATCACGGTAAATGGTGGCTACTTTGAAGAATCTGAAATATGAAATATATTTTGTTTTTTTGTTTTTTTTACACTTTTTTGTTTCCCACATAATTCAGTATATGCCATACGTGTTGCTTCATAGTTTTGAAGTATTCAGTAATGTTTTACCACGTAGAAAGCAAAAATAAATAAAGAAAAACCTATGAAAAAGAGTAGGTGACCCCAAACCTTTGACCGGTAGTGTATGTATATACACCCCTCCATTCCTAACAGGTGCACAGAGAAGACAGGGATGTAGCCTGGCAATCTCACTAGACAAATATTAGCAGTAGTCACTGAAGAGCTTAGTGACTTTAAATGTGGCCGTCACAGAGAGTCACCGTTGCCACAAGTCAGTTTATGACTTCTACCCTACTGAATCTGCCCCAGGCAGCTGGAAGTGCTATTATTGTGAAATCTAGTATTTCAGCCATAAAGCAAACTCACAGAGGAGGGAAGTGCTGAAGCACGTACAGCATTAAAAACCCCTAAACTCTGTTACACCACTCGCTGCAAAGTTCCAAACTACCCCTACGAGCAACATCAGCACAAGGACTGTGCATCAGGCGTTTCATGAAATGTGTTTCCATGCCAGATTCCAGTGGACGGCATTGTGCAGGTGAGTAATTCAATAATAAAGATGGGTTCACAACTTCTTAGTTGACTTTACATTGTAGGTCACCTGTGTCAGCTTTTTTTTATATAGCGCTTCATTTTTATCATAAATTTTCATTCTAAAATTAAAAACTTAGTTTTAAATAATACATTTTATTTTCATTATACATCTGGAATTTATGCCAGATTGGATGTATATATGATGTTCCTCCTCCTTTCAGTCCCAGGAGTCTCTCTGAGATGTTACTTCATGAGAAACTGCAGCTAAGGAAAGGTTTATACACTGACCACCTTACATAAAAATATAGTGTCAATTATTGGCAATTTATTTTCACATCGTGTAAAAATTTTTGAAATAAATAAACCACAGTGTTCACCTCTGAAAATTTTTAACTGTCGAGTGTTTTCATTTTGTTATGAATCCCTCAACTATATTAGATGAGCTTAGCAAAAGAGTCCTTCAGTCGTTCTTTGGATGGTTCTAAAATCATAACACATTGATTGCACTAAATCTAAGGGGGGATGAGAAACTGGAATCAGTTCTTTTGTATTTCTAATTATTTCTTGGCTTTTTCAGGTGCGCATTTATTCATTTTGAAACAGGGCAGCATCGATACACTCCAGTACCGAAGCAAGCAATGATTTGTAAAGATAAAAAAATAAATAAATACATAAAAATTGTCATTGTGTTCTAAGTGTTTATTCGGGTCTCGCTAAGTCTTATATAGAGAATGTAGGGGTCAAGATGTGTCTAGATGAACTCTGTAAAATGGTCTGACCTCCACCGTCACAGCATCATTTAACAAACAATTTCCTACACAAATCAACGTGACCACACAGTGACAGAACCACAACATCTTACTAGCTTCCTTATCCATATATTTATATTTGTAAATATTCAATGATAAAATCTAACTAAGCATTATATTTATTTATTATTGATTTAATATATCATGAATCCACATGAAGAAAAATGTATATATGTGACCACATTAGATTGTAGAACTGTTCCATATTTTAAAAAATGCATTCAGAAAGTTTTCAACGAATCAAGATCTTCATTTGCCAAATCCTACATTATATCTATTTTGTATATTTTCTACATGGCATCTTTTTGGTGATTTTGGAAGCCCATGAGGAAAACACCGCAGGAAAGGCACAGGTCATATAGAAATCAGATAACACCAGTGTAAACAGCCCTTACTGGAATGTGATTAGGTATTCAGGATAGGCCTGAATATCATGAAAGATCACAAACATAGTTTTTTGGTTATCAGTGACGCTGTCGTACTGCTCTGTGCCCGTGGAGTTTTTGAGTGGAGGTGCAAGAAGGCCAGATTTCCCCGTGGTGAAGTCACCAACCAACACTCGAGCCAAATACATGCGTTTGTGACCTTTCTGATCAGGCTTGGCATAACCTTGGGCGGAATAGATGGGGTTGACAGCAAAATACACACCGTTCCCATACATTGCACCTAAAGACAGGACAAAAGGAAGATTTCAAAAACGCATCAAATATTTTGGTAAATTAATTGTAAGTGAAAGGTGCAACATAAATAAAGTTTATTTCAATTATTAATGAAAATATATTTCTAAATTCACTGTAAATTCTCTTAAATGTTCTTCAACTGACTATACTCATTGAGTGTAGTTCGATTCTAGTTCCTCAGGCCTACCGTGCATCCCGGCATAGCTGCGATTGAAACCGCGCTCGTTTATCTTATCGATATTATCCGAGCCGGTGCCGTGGAAAAGCAGCATTTCGTTTTTTGTGTGCTTGTTCTTTTTTTCCAGGTAAGCCTTCTGGTTCATGTAGTTCTTCCAAAGAGTCTCATTCTGAACTCTTTCAATCTGAGGACATTGCACAACGAGCAGGTTGATATGCATGGACTAAAACAATACACAACACAGATCTAATTTACGGAGTCGTCTTTTCTGTAAAATGACTTACTTCGAGGATATTTGATGCCAGTCCTGTCTTCTTGAACTCCTTCTCTACATCTGTATATTCCTGACTGCCTTGTTGAATTTTGATCCGCAAAACTAAGTTTCCCTTCATGTCGTCCCAGTGACTGGGCAGAGACACCGAGGCTTGTTCTATATATGAAAAAAGGGCAAACTAATTAGTGCAAATCAGCAATCAGACTGAAAGCAAGATCAAGTGAAAATAATGCAACAATTCCTTCAAATGAAATTAGCTTGCAGTAATATAAGTTTGGTTAAAAAGAAATTCTACATAATGACAGTTTTAGGAATCGTGTCTTACGTTTCAGATCAGTCCTCTTTAGTTCAATGGGTCCGTATTGCCCGTTAGCCATCAGAGAGGCTAAATTAGCCTCATATGAGTCATTATTGATGTTGATCATTACACGAGGCTGTTTTACCATAAAAGCCTGCTCCAGGTCGTAGTTAGTCAAAATATCAAAAGGCACAAAGTTCCTGCTGCGGTCCTGATACTGCCACTCTACTTGGCTGCTGAGTATAAAGGCCTCACGTTGGCGCGCCCTGTTCTTCTCCATTTTACGGATCATGTCACGGATATTGCTTTCAGCCTTCACCACGTCTCGTGTCAGGCCCTCCAGTGTGAGCACGGGCTCAGGGCCACTTTTTGAGAGGTGGATGCTGACCGTGAGCTCCCTCTGCAGTCTGCTCAGGACATCAGCCTCCTCCTGGCTGAAGTAGCTGATGGCCGAGTCCTCGATTTTTGAGCTCATGTGCTCCTTCACAATAAAGTTGGTGATCAGGTTTCTCGCCTCGTTCAGGTCTTCCTCACTTTCTCCACACAGCTGAAACACGACAGGCTCGACCTCCTCACCCACAAACACGAAGTCTTCATTTGAAGATGTTCCTGCATCGCCACCGCCAGTGAACAAGCTGGCCATAGCACCAATTTTATCTAATTTTCCCAGAAAACATGAAACAAGTTTGATTCAGAAAAAGTAGAAAAAATAAGTACGTCACTTTTACTGGTATGTTTTTTTTTATTTTTTTTTACAGATTTTCATTTTTATTGGCTGAATTCATCCACATACCTTTAAACCAGCCCATCACACCACCACCCTCCTCCATACTTTCTTGCTGCCTCTTCAGCATGCTCTGATGGAAATCGTTCACCATGAACGTCTGGAATATCAAGAACTTCACACTCTGCAAATGCGTCCCTTTTTTCTTCTTCACAAACTCAATCACAGCTTCAATCATGGCGTCTGCAACAGCAGAAGCAGGCGCTCCACCTTGACCTAATCATTTAGACACCAAGAAAGAAAAACAATGGCTGAGAAATACTGCACTGAGAGCACCTAGTACTCACATAAAGAAACCCAGTTTAGAAACGATGACTGTGTCGGGCTCTACCTGTGCCAAGTGCTGGAAAGGCAACAGAGGAGAACTGTCGTCCCTCACAGAGTTTTAATACAGAGCAAACAACAGTCTTGATATCAGCAGGAGTGTTTCGACCTATGACGTGAATAATGTTTCCGCATGGTAGTTGTCCTCCTGAGGTCATGATCATCTCTTGCTGAGATTGTGATGCCACTTAAAAAAAATACATGCCAAACAGGCTCATTAGAAATAATAATAATGAAAAATTAGCCCAGAAAATATAATATATTATGGAAAAACAGGATTTATTTACCAATCTGTGCACATTCCGTTTCCACTGCTAATCCAGCAGCGTCTAAAATGGCCTTGGAAACTCCTAAATAATTACAGATTAAATTACCAAATTACAATAAAAGTCCATATTTAGCTGCTATAATTGAAGTGATAACACAAACTAACTGTCACTGACATTTCATAACATTAAATACAACTATTAATGTATAAGTATGATGAGGTTTTTGTAAATAAAAGCCTTATGCTAGCATTGGCAAGTTGCTGTGAGCTTACAATAGGAGTTTACCTGATTTCAGAGAGAATGACTGATTGGAGGAGTTAATGATTGCATCACATCTCTCTTTGGTGATGTCACCTGATGACACCTCCAGAGTCACGTGTCCTATCTGCATTTTGTGCACTCCAAGACTAGGAGTAGAAACTGCTCCAACAAAACCTGCTGAAACATAATTATATAAGTTGGAGGATGAATCATGGACTACCAACACCACGGCTCTGGTAAAGGAGGCACAACAGTGGCTCTACTTTCTATTATTGCTTAAGAAAGTAAACCAGAGCAAAGATCTGTTTGTCATTTTCTACCACTGTAGCATTGACAGCATCCTCACGTAATGCATCTCAACATGGTACAGCACAGGAGCAGAGACCTCTTAAAGCTACCTACATGCTACAGATGAACCGGAGCCAGTCCAGGACATTTCAGATTATAGGACCATAAGTTTATATTTTATGTAAGTAAATATGTGCATAAGTCTAAACAATAAGGTGTATGCTGCTACCTTACATGCACTGCACTAACATGTTTGCATTATATTGCACATTATTCACTACATTGCTGCTAACTGTCCACACTTCCACAAATCTAAGAGATATCTAAGTCTGGGACGCATGCACACACACAAGCCTTACCTCCCTTCACAAGCTAATTTATCCTTTTTAACTTTACATTCTATATTTTATACTTAAATTTTACACTTTATATACTTTTACAGTAAACTTTATTCCTTCTCTGTAGCTTGGTACTGCACACTGAATCTTGTTGTACATGTTCAATGTAAATACTAGTAAATATTCATATTTGTATACGTATTCATAAACCATCACTGTTAGTACTGGTATTTTTTTATTTTTCCTTAATTCAGAGAAATCCTCAATCACTGATGACTGTGTAATGTACAAAAAAAATCCCACAGTAAGCTCGATAATTAAAGGTGATGAACAGCAGCAGGAGAGATGCTCACCAGCAGGCTGCGGAGATCTATCAGGAGGAGGTTTTTTAGTTGGTGATTGCTGAACAGCATGTGCTCCTTTCATGACAGTACCCTGCCATTCACCTCTGAAGCCCTTTACAAAGCACTAATAAGGCAAAAATGTAATTATTATAAGCCACACACGGAATAATCACACCACAAAGAGGTGAGCAACTTCTTCCAGTACCTGAACAGTCTCGTTGTCTGACGGATGCAGAATCACAGTCACCTCATTAAGGTACCGAGGGGAAACTCTGGCACTAAAGGCATGAATCTCACTTAGCAATATACTGGAGACAAGATCTCTGGGAAAGCCAAGGTTCCCTGTTCCGATGGCTGGAAAAGAAATCGAAGCCATTTTCTGGTTCTCTGCTTTTTTCAGGCAGTTTTGAATGATTCCTTTGAGAGTCTTGTAGAAAAAAACAAAACAAATCCAATTATGCCATCCAACATAACGCTATACTGCATTTTGCAATGGAAATATAATTATATGGATATGTAGAATGTGTTAAATATCTACAAAGTCAGTACATACATCATCTTGTGATCTTCTCCCTCCACTCCAAAATGGACAAACAGTATGGAAGACCTTTTGACAATTTAAGTTATAGCCACTAGTGACCACTATATCTCCATGATTCAGACTGGAAGTGCCTAGTGCTCTACGATGAGAATAAGTTTCAGACTGGAGCTGAGGACCAGCAGCGTTGAGTAACGCTTTGGAGACAGCACCTTTACTGAGATCCAGGTCTTCTGAGATGGTATTGACAATTACATCAGACTGTAAGATAAACACCAAGGATAAAATCTTTGTTCATCAATGTTAAAATCTACACTCATAGATTGCATTGAATTTTTAAGTAAAATATATTTTGTCTGTCAGCTGTGAATGGTTACTTACACGTGCATCCTGGATATTCCCCTTGCTTAGTATGATTTTCAGTCCTTCTTTTGTGGATTTCGCTTCAAGAATCCCTGACCTGTCCATGTCCTCAAACTGGGTTCTAAATCGTTGGTTTGAGCCTGGCAGTCTGTTAGGCTCAAAATCCTCAGAACCTTTTGCCCTATACTCTCGTGAGTCATTACCCCTTGCCCCAATACCAGCACCTTTTCCACGATATCCCCGACCTCGGTTACCACGACCACGATAATTCTGACCATGGTGACCACGTCCACGGCCCATTTGCTGTGGAAGTCTCATTCTGGGGTTGAAGTCTGTAAACTCCTTTTTGACAGCCTGAGCCATGGCATTGACAGTGTTGGAATTATTGTCCACCAAGTGGATCTCTTTCAGTGTGTTCCTGCCACCTCGGCTGCTTCGGTCATCAACGTATGCATGCAGTTCCCGAGCGATCGTCTCAGTGCAGAGGTCAAGAGGAAAGCCGAATATTCCTGAGCTGATCGCAGGGACTGCAATGGAGGAGCACATATTAAACAAAGCTTGCTTCAGACTTTCCCTCACAGCCTGTCTCAGCAGCTTCACAGCAGTAAACTTGTCAGTACTGTAATAGCGAGGACCTACGGCATGCACTACATATTTGCATGGCAGGTGCCCTGCTTCTGTAGTAATGGCATTTCCAGGTTGCAATTTCCCATGTTTAGCTATATATTGATTACTGTTTTGTTGTAAAGATGGACCTGCAGCTTTCAGGAGTGCAAATGCCAAACCACCAATGTGCTGCAAGTCCTCGTTGGCAGCATTAACCACAGCATCTACTTTAAATTGGCAGATATCAGCCTTCAGTACTTTGATGACAATCCCACCAGGAGTCTGAACCTCACAGAAAAGCTGTCCGAAATCTTCATCATAGCTCTCCTCATTGTAATTCTCCTCATCCTCTTCTTCTTCTTCTTCCATAGATGCCTCCTCAAGCACAACCACAAATCTTTGTTCCTTTATCATCATCAAAACCATGCTTCCCTGTTCCTGGAAATACTTTTTGACTCCTGCCTTTTTAATTATCATCCTATCAGTGTGGAGATTTCTTTCAATTGTCTTAAAAGAAAGTAGCGCAGGCTTAACATGAATACGCTCTCCAGACACTCGAATCAAGGGCCTTTTAGGGTCAAACTTTATGATTAGTTCATCACCCTTTTGAAATTTCTGCCAAACCTGGGGCATCTTCTCTTTGATGAATTTCATCATGGCATAAGACTTGACACGAATGGTCTCTTCAATCCTTGAGTGTGTGTCAATAAATTGCTCCAGGCTCTTACTAACCTCCCTAACCGGTTCCTGAAAGCCACAGACTACAACAGTGTTCCTGTTTTTTGAGAATTTTATATATACAGTTTTCTTCCTGGATGAGTGGTATGTCTCATATAGCTGATTAGTGAGATCTTGCCATCCTGGCTTTTCAAGCACATTTAGGTCTTCAACAGAAAGACTCTGTAATGTCAGCATCATTTCAACCCTCTTCTCAGCCTCAGTCAGTGCTTTATCTGTACTTGCGGTTAAAACAATGTTTCCATTTTCAAATCTGTAGACTGCACTAATTCCCTTGGATATGAACAGATCTCCTGACATTTCCTCAGAGTCCACGGATCTCAAGAACTCCAGTAATGAAGGGTCCATTTTCAGTATATTTTCTTTCATGTTCAGTCGTCTCTCCAAGATCATATTCTTAATGTCAATAATTTCCAAAGGAAGTCCAGTTAAATTTAACTTATTGGTGTCTTTTTTGTACATCAGTTCGAGCTGTGGATATTTGGCTGAAGCGCTCTGTTGCAATCCCTCCTGCTGAAACAGGAAGAAAATGGCAGGGAGCACACTAATGCTGTCAGAGGTCTTGTTTTTCTCCCTGTCCATTTGATTTAATGCTTCCTTTAAAAATTTCTCCAGAATCGGTTTCAACATGTTAATATCTTTAGCCATTCCTGCTAGAGTCAGACATCCTGTTGCGAAATCCACCTGCAGGACAGCTTTATCTTTTACAACTGACCGGATGTCTTTCTCTACTGCAGTCCATACTGAAGAGGTCACTGCATGCTCAAAGACACTAAAGGTGGAGAGGATGTTTTTGAAAGCATCTGTGGCGTGTTGCTTCCAGCTGTCTATGTGCTTTTTGGTTATACCCTTTTGTCTCAGCAGGGCAGGAAGAGGACTGAACAGGACTTCATCTTTGTCCATATTCACTTGGCAGAAGACTGAGCTCATCTGATTACAGATGGAGGAGACTTGTCCCCTCTTCTGGACGAATTCTCTGATGGCAGGATGGAGCTCATATGTAAATGGTCTGGGCAGTGTCCATGTTGGTCTGTCTTTGCCATACAAGGCGGAACCCAAAGAGGTGTAATAAGGGTATATATTGATTGGATTATTGCTAATACACAGTTTCTTCTCGATACATTTCTTGACAGCTGAAAAATAGGACAACAAAGAAATGCATGGACTATTAAAGGTAAATAAGCACATTATACATCATTTATAACAATAAGCAATGGCAAATTAAAGCATTTCATATAATTCCAATGCCAATTCATACTACAGCACTGGTGAAATCTCCAATCTGAATGGTCAGATACTTTTAATTAATTTTCTGTAACAGCAGCTCAGACAGTAGTGTAGTTGCAAACCACAGGTTTAAAATAATATGCTCATTCTAATACATTATTAACAGCTCATTCACAGGGACTTCTGTGATGTGCATGCATAAGCCTACTAATAATATAAGCCTACTAATAAAGTTATTTAACAAAAGTGCATAGTCATGAATATGCAGTCTTGGGGAGTAACGGAATACATGGAGCGGCGTTACGTAGCTGTTCATTTTCTTGGCCATTTTGCTCGCTTGGCTCCAGACCATGCATGGAGGTGACATGATTGTTATTCAAATATACAGTCTCCGAACCCAATCTGATGTTTCATGTGAACATCATCTGAAGCTCTTGATCTGTATCTGCACGATTTGTCGCACTGCACTGCTGCCCTGGTGTACAGGTGTTCCTAATAAAATGGCTGGTGAATGTAGGTCATGCTAATGCTAATTCAGACAACTCCAGTGTATAAATAAATGTACACAATTAAAATGTTAATGGTTTACCCTGTTCATCGTGAAAGGTGACAATAGCAGCATTATCATCTGCTATTGCGTTGATTCTTTCCACTGATCCTACATGCTTTTCAAAGTAAAGTGCTAGAAAGTCTTCATTGCAGTCAGCAGGCAGGTTTTCCACCTTAACACTTCTACTTTTCTCCAGACGCTTGGCCTTTAGACCGTACTCCCGGAACTTTCTTTTAGCCCTGCATTCTGTAAGAAACTTCTCTACAGCTGTAGAAAGAAAACGAAATTATCCTTAAGTTCAGTCTGGTCATTTTTTATGTACATGTAAAAGCTGACATTTTTTCACGTTGCAAGTTAAGGGCATACCACTGGGGTCATTAAAGGTCAAAACAGCAGTGTTTGATTCTGGAATTAACTCTAAGGAATATTCATCTTCAGAACGACTGCTGATACTGTCCACTAAAAGGATGAGGTGCTCTTGGTTAAAGTCTTCCGGCACATTCTCCAGGACCACAGCACTGGACCGTGGAGTGTCTTCCAAACCCCCACTGGCTTCAGTCTGACTCGCATCAAGACCAACTAGAGGCCAAAATACAGAAAATATGCTTACTTTCTTACATATCACAAAATTAATCGTTGTTCTAAATTTCTGTGAAAGACAGAGGACTTACAGTTTGGGCGTACGGTGAGTGGCTGACCGGATAAAATGTGATCCGTCTTCTCCAAAATTTTCTTTGCAGCTAAAATGTAGAGGTAAATCCATGTAAGTGCCCATGATACATGACTACTGAATCCAGATAACACTGAACTGTTTCCAGGTTATTGTGTTCCAAATATTAGAATAATATGAGTTTGGTTTGGATCCAAAATCTTTAATCTGTCAACTTTTTTGAGTTTTTGGAAAATGTTTTCACGTAAGTTTTTACAAACGTAATAAAACTTGGTTTTGCGTGTTCAGATTTGATTGCCGTTGTGAAGCAAAGCAGCAGACGTTTTAATGTTTTAACATTGCGGGAACATAATTTTTCAAATGTTACAATTTAACCTTCTAATAAACTGTTAAAAGCTCCACTGTGTGTGATTCTGCCCCCTGTTAGGGGGGCTCCACTATAGCAGCACTAATGGTGCGACTGAATGTCTTTGGGAAAAACTTGCTCATACCATCTTGTGAACAGAATGTAATGATAGCAGTTTTCATCTCTGGATTTGTGCTGATGTTCTCTACAGCGCCACCCCACTTCTCAAAGTACAGCTCTAGAAGTTGCTTGTTGGTGACAGCATCGGCAGGTACATTATCCACTCGCACACTGCAGGTTGTCTGCACAGCTGGAAATGAACAGCAATCAAATTATAACAAATTATAACACACACACACACAGTTGTCAACAGGAGGTGAGCTTTGTAAAGGAATAAAGGAGGAAAACACTTGCATATTTGTATAGTTGTTCTGAAAGCTGGCAGATTTCTTTATTTAAATGCACAAGAATCATATCAAAAATGCAAACATTTCCTCACCTGGTTGCGGAGCTCCAGCCGACACATCACTTCCTGTTTTAGCCTATGAAAACCATAAGCATGCACATTTACTAATCCAGATAAGTCATTTTACAACATTGTTGTGCACAGGGTCAGAAGTACAAAATCCACATTCATTCCACACCCTACTGCCTGGAGGAGGTGAACCTATTTTCACTCTTGCAGTGATTCAGCATATGTAGCATACTGCACACACACACACACCATGCGTCACATCACAACTAGAAACTAGACTATTCCGAAGAAATGAGTACTGGGTCACAGTCGGTTTAAAAATAATACAAATGTATTAGTAAAAGGTAATAAAAGAATTACAAAAAGCACCTTGAACTTTAAAAACACCTAATAAACAAATCACTTACAGGTTTTTGTGATTTTTCTTCCGCGTGACTTCCTGAATCTGGTTTGGACACCTTTAGCTTCACCACCTGATTCCCGATGGTCACTGCATGCTCAGCCTTAGCGAGAACCTGATCCCGGACTGAGACACAAGCAAACACAATCGACAAGGAAATCAACATCCCTGACAGCTGCTTATGCGTACAGCTGGATTACTGCATTCCCAGTGTTCAAGCACTTAAAGCAAACCTCCATGGGTTGAAATGACACCAACAAGTGCTCAGATCAAATCACTCTCACAGTGATGAACTAACACCTACAGCTTTTACAGATCTCTGCTGTTGTCCAGATGCTTTCTTCTTCCCTGCAGGTGTTTATTTATCAAACACCAGACAAGCTTGCACACGAGCGTTTTTGCTCTTATAATCACACTCTATAGGTTTCTAACGAAAGCTCGGTTGAATTAAACACAGTGTTGGTAGGTAGGAAAAGCTCTTTCTGTTAGTTAGATGACTTTAACTCACTTTCGTCTGATTTGAAGAGGACTGTACAGCTCCGCTCGGCCCATCGGACCACGCAGTCTCCTCCCTGAGATTTCTTTTTGCTCTGGAAATAAATGTGGACTTTGCTTTGGAGTGTTTTCGCGTTTACAGATGACCAGTCTCCCTCGACGAGCAGTGGATAAGGGAAATCCGTCTCCATGTCTGTCTTCCTGAAGCCCAGCACTGAGTGCGTTCACAGCGCACGAGACGTGGAATCTCCCACTTTCGGTTTCGCTTCGTTCCTCAGCCGTGCTTTTACTAGAAAATGAAAGGGAATGTCAGGAGACAGCTAAACCGAGATAAGACAGCGATATATAATAATATATTATCGTCATTATAATAATCTCTATTAAATAATTAAAAATGTAACTAAAGGCAACTAGTTTTTTTTATTATTATTCACACAGCAGATCATTTTGAGATCATACAGATCAACAGTTTCTTTAAAAAAAAAAGGGCTTCCAAAAATAAAAGCCTTAAAAATGCTTGTATTTAAATATGAAAATCCCATCAAAATCTCTCCGCGTCATAGACGTAGCCACGCCCACCTCCTGTTTGTTTCATGAAACTGTTTCAATAAAGTAAAGCAACCAGCAGATGGCGCCAAAAAAACCGAGTTGAACCTTTTTTTAAACAATAGTTCATTTTTAGATCACAAAGCCTATCAACAGTGCTAGAATATTAAATTGGAGTCTATTATATTCTAATTGTGCATTAGAACTACAGTAGTTAAAACTGAAATATTGGATATTTAGATTCAGATTTAAATATTTAGATATTTAGATTCAGTAACATTTCAATCTAAAATCCCACAAAAGAAAACATTTTTCCCTGTATAATCAGTTTTTTTTTCATCTCCCAATAAAAGTACCAAGGAAAGGTTACTAAACGGTTTTTGTTTTTTAATATATATTTAAAGTTACATCTGTTGCTGCAAAAATTGCTAATATTTCAATTAGAACATCCCATGAAAAAGCATCTGCATAATCTTTGTTTTCATCTCTTAAACACGCCAAGATTGTTACTTTTATTCAACTGCTGCAGTGAAGCCTGGAACCAGCAGATGGCGACATAAACCTGAACCCTACATTTACATTTATGAGATTTGACTTTCAATAAAAATGTAAAACAATTTCAAAGCAATCTGGGTTTTTTTATTCAAACTACAAAACAGCAGCTCATTTTAGATCATAAAGACTATCGACGGTTCAGAGATATTAGGATAGAGTACGAGTATATTATAACACTGGGTTACAAAAAAAATTTTTTTGTGAGTTGTCTAATATATTTCTGCTGATTTAACATATTTCTGGCCACAGAACACGAATATGGCATCAGTTTTTGTAGATCAGGTCAGGTTTTTCAGCTAAGTTGATTTTATAATAGTG
>JAQMYM010000009.1:1078838-1090879 GCA_030014255.1 Parauchenoglanis ngamensis | reverse complement strand
GAGAGAGGTGGGGAGAGAGAGAGAGAGAGAGAGAGAGGGAGAGAGAGAGAGGGAGAGAGAGGGAGAGAGAGCCCTCGAGTGAAGCAGTGAAGCAATATCCCTTTTTCTGCTGAGCTGGTTCAGGGCTAAATTGCTTTTCTTCCTCCATCCTTTCAAGCCTGACTGTTGTTCTTCTTCCTTCTTTTTCTTTTTCCTCTCTTGTTTATTGTCTCACTGCTTCTCCCTGCATTCAGGGGCTTTAGGGCTTTATTTGTATTTTTATCTCCATTCAACCTCTGGCTCAGTTTTCCACACACCATTGCACTCATCCCTCAGAGAGAGAGAGAGAGAGAGAGAGAGAGAAAGGTAAGAATGGAAATTAAAGGGAAAGAAAGCCAAGTAAAGACAGCAGTCATATCTCTCTCTCTCTCTCTCTCTCTCTCTCTCAGCATAGCAGAAGATTATTTTCTTTGCTTTTTCAATTACACTGTGCGAATAAGACGAACTCAGTAAACAATTATTGCGTTGTTTAATGGCTGCACAGCGCACGTGTCAGCGACTTTAGCAATTACTGTCTAATAGGGGCACACGTGTACAGGCAGGCCATATATCACAACCACGATACGTGTGATGGCTATGATGCAAAAATGCAAATTAGCCACAATCGCGTAATAACATGGAGCGTTTTGCTGAGACTGAAACAGAAATAAAATTCACTACTGGGATGTAAAAATGGCCTCATGTTCAACATAGTACACCTGGATTCCACGTGGAGCCAGAAAAATATTCAGGAGCACAGTTTACACGTGAAATCTCACGTCAGCATGAAGAGCTGCTGCTGTGATCATACAGACGCTGCTGCTGCTCGTCCCGGGACTCGTACTCAGGCTCTGGACAAATCAAAATGAAAACCTCCGTACATCAAAATGAACTTTTGCTACTTGCTACTTTACTCATAAGGTTGTTTTTGCGTGTGAATCATTGTGCCATCGTTTTGGATCTTCAGAATGAAGCCCTGCCCCTTCAGACATAAGTGCGAGCATGCTGTGGATCAACAACACAAAAACTCGATACGATGTTTTGCTCATGTTGTTTATTCACACTGGACATCTGTGATGTTAGAGAGAACGCGAGCGTAATCCTGCTTCTGTGATGTAAACCATTTTCTGATAAAGTTTTGAAAGAAAAAAACGTGTCTTTAATGGCTTTGGTGTTGTTTAACTGGAAACATTGAGAAGGAAATTATCATTAAATTAAGATTTCATCTCCATTACATAACACTTGCTTTGAAAACGTTACATTCTGAAAGTGTTGTGTTGGGGTATTTTTTTGCATTTTGTATTTTTTGACTTTGAAAACATGGAAAAGCTTGAATGAAATTTCTGCCTGTACATCCAACCGCCTCCACTGACCCAGACTCCACCATGCTATCTGTGCTCGCTTAATTTTTCATCATTTAGCTATGAACATTTTTTCACCTGTCATTCGGATTTCACTGAAACGTCAGCGTCAGCAGGAGAAGCACATCTTCTTATCAAAAAATACGTGGAGCGAGGGCTTTTACACGTCTTAATAATGAATGGTTACATATTAAATGTTCACGGAGATGAATTTAATGGAGCTTAATCATGATGTGATTATTTTCACAGATCACTACAAATCACATTTACACTGAATATGTTAAAATAAACACGTTCGTATGTACACACACTCACATTAAGTACACAGCTCTCCTCTTTTTTTATTGTTATGTACTTTTAATCCTCGATTCACACTCTAAAACAATTCCATGTTAAAATCATCATCATCATCATCTCAGCATAGATGAACGTTTACGGACAAACGTTTCAGTGTTTTTCCTTCCTTGTTTTGTGTGAATGTGATCCTGAAAGAGTGACAGACGGATTTCTATTTTTATCTCCCTGAACCCTGGAACTCATCACCGCTTTCTGCACTCCAACCAGACTCTTTCAGTCTGCTATTTCCGTTCTCTTTCGCTCGTCTTCATTCAGTGAGCACTTTCTCCTGGACAGGGTCGGAGTGTCTGGAGACTGTCACAGGAATGCACACACCCTGGAGGGTGACTGGAATGTTCCTGGGAGGTGGGAGGAAACCGGACAACCTGGAGGAAGCCTGCATGTGACATGTGGGTAAACAATTAGCAAAATTTAGAGGGGAAGGAAGAGCTGGCTTCAATATTTTATAAGAGAAGAGCTGAAACAGCCTGCAGATGGAGAGGAAGCTGCCAGGCTTAGCGTGGTGTCTCGGGACCTGGATCAGTGTGTGTGAGTGTGTGTGTGTGTGTGTGTGTGTGTGTCATTGTTGCTCACATTATGAGCATTAGTTTCATGTTAATTTGTCTTACATGTGAACAGAACGTCTGACCAGCAACAATCCACACGTCACATTTTAACAGTCAATAACATCATGACATCTCACACGTTAATGAAAAAGTCACGTTTGCCATCAATATTTGCAGTAAAAATGCCACAAGCTGTTGCTGTGTGTGTGTGTGTGTGTGTGTGTGTGTGTGTGTGTGTGTGTGTGTGCTTGTGTGTGTGCTTGTGATCTGATCTAAAACAGTATATTAAAATACATCAGTAGAAATCTAGTTTTTAACCAAATATGAACATATTTCTTTATTTGGACCTATAATGTGTTCTAAAGAAACACAAACACAAGTATTAATAGAAGGTGAACTACTGTTTTTGCAAGATGTGTATCAGGACTGGGATCCTGAAGGACACCACAGAAGTCTCACAAACGGGGGGGGTTTACTTTCAGGCAGACTCGAGTGTAAAAGTCTACATGTATTCGCATGAACATAACCTGAATTTGCAAAAATGACAGCACTCTTTTCCTGAAAATGATTAGTAAAAACATAACAGACTGGAAGTTCTTGCATTCACGAACATGGGAGTGAGCGGGGTTAAACTTGTACTGCAGCCAGAAGCTAGAGGGCGCCGGAGACACTCTGGCTCCACTTTTGACTCCTTATTATAACATCCACTCGTGTCCTGTATACCGTATAGTCATTGATCCGTCCTTAGTAACTACCAGGTGAAATATGATGCGAAGCAATAAACAAAACAAATAAAATAACCGTGTGATCAGGATAAAAACATACGCATGCATGTGATGTAGCTGAGGTTGAGGAATTGTCAGAGCCAGAATGGGACAGTGTTGATGTTCTATAGTTTGCAAATCTGTCCACTGTTTTTAAGTTTCCAGGAGTAGAGCCATAGGCCGAATGATCAGTTTAAAAAAAAATAAACACCTTCCAGATTAGGCCACGCCCACTTTGGGTTTAATACACATAGGGTCAGTGTGTCACAGCCTTATGCTAAGCACACACTCGAAGTGTTTGGCACACCAAACGGTCGAGACGATGAGAGCACGCTACAACTCTGCGACAGGAAAAGTCGTCTGGTGTAAGACTGGCAGTTTGGACTGTAGTCATATTTGCAGTAACAGATTGGTTGTTATGGTAATGACATGTACAGTGAGTCCTGCAGGGCAGATAAAGGCAAGCTAGTTAGCCAGTTAGCTAGCTAGTAATGCTGAAGTTTATGTGAGGATTGAAGATATAAGATTGAATTTACATGAAAGTCCACATGGCTGATTGTTAAAATAAGTGGTAAGTTATAGTACAGCTTTCAGATTAATATTCACAGCGCACTAATAAATGATATTTTTGTGAACAGTTATGGAAGACACAATTTGGAAGATCTGTTATATATCCATGTGTCTGTATCTGAGTGATGTCTTGCCCTGTAGGATGTTAAACGATGCATTAGAGGGTTGTGTACTGCAGTGCAGAACCTGTGAGTGTGTTTGTGTGTGTGTGTGTGTGTGTGTACACTATCCTGCAGTGAGCGAGCAATTCACGGACTGTAAATCCAGCCCCTGCCGCAATGCCTTCATCGTTCACTGCGCAGAAACAGGCCGATGCTGTTGCCGAACACCTCGTACGTATAGACGTGTCAGCTAACCGCAGGCCAACCTCCACATCCTTACAATCATCTTTAACCAAATCATTTTACTCCTTCTTCTGTCTCATTCAATAACGCCGCACGGTTTGTCATGTCGTCCACATTTATCTGCAAGGAAGCAACGCAGATGGCAGTAAAAATGACCGAGTCCCATCAACGCAGAGCACTGATCATCACCATAAAGCGCTGATTTCATCACATTTCCATGTCTGGGTTTTTACACAGAAATAAACAGCAACACACGTGCTTTTCCAGTTCAGTTTGAACCAGTGAGGGAAAAAAAAATCCAATATGACGTCATCCAGAACAGGATGATTAAGGCATTATTACATCTGAACAAACACGTTAAATCAATTTCTAATAATTTGTTATCTGAAACCAGCATCCAAGGTCACGCTGAAGCTGCAGAGCGATCACTGTGAAAGAGATTTAGCATACAGAGCAGCAGATGGAGAAATCCGAGAGCTGTTTTAGTCTTCATCACAACTACACTTCTTTATTTTGTTTTAAAAAACGCAGACGAGAAGGAAAATATGCTTAATAAATCTGCTTTATCAGCAACGTAAACTGGTCAGAAGGTGTTGATTAATTCTCTATAACAGCAGCTCTGACTGTAGTGCAGGTTTATATTAAAGCGCTCGTTATAGTTTCTATAGCAACAGCTCGCTGACAGAGACGTGTACTGCGGATTCGCCGCTAATGATAAACACATTAGAAAAGTTTAACCTTTATCTGGCAAGATAAGGAGATGTTTATGGAAGGAGTCTTCAGTGCCAGAGGTAAAGCTGTAAGTTTTCTGGCATCTTCAGGACGGAAGAGTTTACGCTCCTGACAAGCTGCGATTTTTCATTCAAAGGAGAATAAAGAGAGGCTGGTGAGGGAAGCACTGTTTATAGCTGCTATAACGTCAGTGAGAACAGAGACTAACTTGTTTTTTGGATTTTCCACAACAGAAGCGTGACACGCCTTTCTTTGCTCAATACAAACTGCAAGTGTAACCGTGCTTCCTTACATCACGCTGCTGCTGATTATTTTCCTACAACAGCATGACACAGTGCTTATAAATGATTTAACATAGAACCTAATTGTCATAAGGCTTTATTAGTCATGACAATGAAATTAAAAGTTGTGTGTCATGTGAGCAACAGATTTGGGTGAATAATTGGACACACTGACAAAAATAAAAGTCAGTTTTATAATGGACAGGTTTATTATTTATACAGATGTTCGAAGGGTAAATTAAATTCTAGGCTATTTATTCAGTCTATCAGTGAAATAATCATGAGGAATATGTTTGGAGGTTTGTGCCTGAGTTCTGCAGCTTGCTAGTGTGTGTGTGTGTGTGTGTGTGTGTGTGTGTGTGTGTGTGTGTGTGTGTGTGTGTGTGTGTGTGTGTGTGTGTGTGAGAGACTGCTTTCTGCATAATTAGGCTTTATCGAGGTGGGTGTCTTGAACTAATTTTCAGACAATCAGCTCTCATCCGTCTGACCATAAATCACACAGATGAGTCCAATTTCTGATAAACTCACACCATTAAACATCCATTAAAGTTTCGCCATCATAAATTCAGTCCATTTTGGACAGAGCGCATTACTGGAATGCACTTATACAAACAAACAAGCAGAAAGCTCAACTCGAGTGAGAATTTCAGCTTGGAGATCAGCGCAGAGTCTCAACGGAAAGCAGCTCCATGCTGTTTAGTATTAGCGTGCACACACACACACACACACACACACACACACACACACACACAGATCCTGACCTGACTAAACACACCTGTCTGGTGTCACTCATCCCAGGTGTATTAGCTCATCAGTGAACCCTTTCAAACCTGTATTAAGGTTTGCGTACGCTGCAGACAGACTCCATCATCCACATTCACACACGTGAGTTCCTGAGTTCCTCCTGTCAGTCAGAAAACACTCAGCTTCACTGTGACACCATGAACAGAGACGATAAAGTGCAGCTACAGATTTATATCACCTATATATTCCATATATTATTATGAGCCTCCAAAGAGGAAGCCTGAGGAAACCAGGACATTCTCATAACATCTATAAAATTACCAAGGAAGACAAAAAGCATCAGCTGGGAGAAAAGTCAACGAACTTGGATCTTTGGAGAAGATATTCCAGAAAGTACATTTTAAAAAATGACGGAATGAGAAAGTTTAATTTTCTTCTTCTCGTCATGTTCGGGAAATCCGGAAGATGCGACTTCCTGTTTCGGAATATTCCAGAGGGGAGAACGTGGTCAGGTAAGAGGGTTGAGTCAGTTCACACATTAACACACAGACAGTATGATTTCTGGAGTTTTTCAGAGTATAACGTATCATTTCACCTGTAGGTTTAAATATTTACTCTTTTCTTTTAACTGTTTACTGCTAAACAAGCATTTAGCACACTGCTAGCATTTCTTTACATATAAATACTTTTTTATTTTATTATTAACTAAAAAATCTACATTCCTTATCTTCATCATCTTATCTTATCTTCTCATCATCAGCCTTCTGCTCCGATTTTATTTACATTATAATTTACACGACTTGCTCGTGATTGATCATCAGTACAGTAACAGGTCTACATTGCTCATTCCCCAGAAGTCACACTTTAGCGTTTATTCAGTAAAACACCTCGATTTAGTGTTTCAAAGAATACATTTCAAAGATAATAACTGAGATGAGAAGATTAAGAGCCTGCTGAATAACTTAAATGAAAAGTTTCCTCCAGATCAGAACCCTGGTTAGGTTCACTTTTCTGTAAGAGTGTGAAACAAAGAGAAACATTGAAAAAAAATCATTTTCTAATATTTAGATAGACTAAAAGCTTGTGCTTGTGATCAGAGGGGTGTGAATTTGCTGGATCATAACTTGTATGAAGTAAAATAAAGCTGTGATGGGGGATATTGTTAGCACCAGGAAGCTGATTATTTTCCCACATCGCGAGGTGTTCTATTCTCATTCCTAATACAGTGATTTATCAATAGTTACATTTATTAAAGAATGACATGTCATATGTTTTATCCACTAACAGCTACTTTAATTGAACGAGTTTGTAACTGTTGTCACTTTTATTATAGCAGCAATAAACGCTCGTTCACTCACCAGCCTCTCTTTATTTTCTCTCTCTCGTGGTTAATAAGACAAAAAAATAAACTTGTCATGTTGCAGAGAAACCTCAAAGAAGGGTAAACGCCTCTTTAATGAATGACGATGGAAACGTCCCAGCTTGATCTCTGACGGTTACAAAGCGCCGAAACAGGAGACTCATTTTTGTCACCATATCCTGCTAATGACTCGTAGATCGCGTGAGCTGATCCTTTAGCCTGAAAGAGGTTGTGTGTTATTTTTTGGTAATTTCTTGATTGCATGTAAGAGATTAATAGCTATTTTTGCATACGCTGCATGTGCGCATCCATCTTCGTGGCTGTTAATGACATTTCCTGCTCTCCAGGATGTGTGTATAGATCATTTACCTGCTCTGATTTATCTCCTGCTTTATTATCTTTCTAAATTCTCCTTTCTTCTGCACCATTTTCCCGTGCTGTTACATAAACCCTGAACTTGTGTAGCTACTTATCGTCTTCTTGTATTCTCACATGGTGTAGATTGCAGTCTAATAAAACTTCATTTTCCTCTTGCCTCTGGTTCATTCTGGTATCAGCTAATTACAGCTGCGTACACGCTGCAACATTTCTCATGTTTGTAAAGGAGTTTAAAATGGCAGTGGCTCGGCGGATGAACCCGAACACATTTCATAATCAGCCTCATTATTAAAGCTGCTCGCTCTGCTCTTCTGTGTAACCATCCTCGCAAAAACCATCAGGCCTGCGTTTTTAATTAAAATCATCCCTCTTCTCATTCCGATGTTTGTTTCGTGCTTACTCCTACACGGAATAAAAATATGGCGCTTGCGCTGTAGGGGGGAGATCGAGAGAAAAAAGCGGCTGTGTGAAAATCTGTCGCGGAATTTAGAGAGTCTTTAACAGATAAACAACACGTCGCTGAGAAGAAAAGCGCAAACTGAGATGCAGGCTGAGCTCATGCTGCTCAGGATCGTCTCCATCCAGGCTCCTGAGTTGTTAATTAGATCCGTGACTAATGAGGAGATTAACGGGATGTGAAAAGCCTCTTTATTGGATCACTCTGATGATCCAGAGTGGAGGTCAGATCACAGGCCGTCAAGTGAAACAGACACAATTCAGTATTCAGAGTACTGAAAGTCAGGACCCACTAAATATGCTCCTTTAAAAAAGACTCCGTAGGGTTCTTGATTTCTTAAAGATAAAATAAATAATTATTAGCAATCCTGTCTGCTAAGGAAATAATCTGTTGTAAGGACAGATTAGCTGTTGTGAGACTGGAGAAGCAAGGTGAAAATAAAACAAGAAGAAAAAGACAACTAATAATTCTGGTTGAGGGAAAACGGCTGTTTCTTAAAATTCTTCTTTCTTTTCATTCCTGTACTTTCTGGCCGCTAATCCTAAACTAAGATGAGCGAAAAGGCGGAAAAACGTGTTCTGTCTGGCATTTTAAAATCATCTTGTGATAAAGTTCCTTTCGGTGTTGCGTCTGATTCTTACAGAAATGTTGAAAACTATAATCGAGTGGAATAGCTGCTAATGTAATACAAGCAACATTAAGTGTTTTTGTTTTTCTGTATTTTATTAGGAAACTAGCCAAAGTTAGCTAGCTAGCAATAACTAGCTTTAAGCTTTAAGTTAGCTGGAAGCTGCTACCATGGAGGCAAGAAACAGTTCCTCCAAACCCTTACAGGAACTTTCTTCCTTCTCTTGACTTTGTGAGTTTATTTTTACTTTGCAAGAATGTCCTTTACAAAAAGTTAGCTAGCTAGCATTAACCTCTTGTAGCTAAGCAATATGTAACTAAAGATTGTTGCAAACTTAATATTAGCCATGATAAATGAAGCTTCTTGCAGTACAGAAGAATATTTCAAACTCTTGCAGGAACATTCTCTGAATCCTGGCTCACATCTGGCTCTGAAGATGGGATTAATGTTGTCTGAGATGAAGCAGCTGCCGCTTCAGACTGGTCAAGGGAAAAGGACAGTCTGTAAAAACAGGTTGAGGAGCAACTTTGATTGAGAATTGTCTGGAAAGATGTTAACTTTGGTAAAGAACACCAGGCTTATGGTTAAAGACTGGTTGGAAATGACGAGATTCTGGGTTAAAACTGATCCATTAAATGGATTTCTTTCTAAATTAGTTTTTTTTTTAAAAAAGGCATTTTTGGTTTAAATTTCTTTTCACAAATCATTAAAGATGAGAGTTCCAGGTCAAATTAATGAAGAGCTGGAACTCGTGGTGAAAACTAGTTGAGAGAAAAATTACTTCTCTTTAAAATTCCTCAAGAGAACGGGATTTCTCCTGAGCACAGCTTAACAAGAAAGAGCTCCTGGTTTCATGTGGTAAAGAGGAGGATTTACTGGTTTACACAGAACTTCTGGTTCGAACTGGTGAACATGATGTGACTTCAGCAAGGACTTCAGATTAATGCCGGTCAGGAGGACAGGAGTTTGGGTTAAAATCTGGGGGTTTTTTATAATATGATTCCACTCGATCCCGTCCCTCTCTCTCTTACATCACAATGTGGACAAATAGAACCGTGCAAGAAACTCTTCTTTTTAAACTCCTAAAACTTCTCGTGTTTATTTCCGTCTCCTTCCCCAGGCGTGGATTGTCCCATCCGGCAGCGCTGTCAGCTCTCATCTGCGTCCATCACACACATTTCATTATCGATTATCTGAACCGTGTCAAGCAAGAACAGAAAGAAAGAAGTGAGCCGAGAGGAAGCAAAGAGTGACACATGAGCAGAGGATAGAAAGAGGGTAATAAAAGGATGGGAGTGGAGAAGAAGAGAGAGACGCAAAGACACGGGCAGAGAAAGGTAAAAGTCAATCTTAAATCTAATAGAAATTAATTGAAATAGAAATAGAGAGACAGAGCATTATAAGGGAGAGAGAAAATAGAAATAGGAAGGGAAAGAAGAAAGGGCAGGAAAAGAAGGAGAGAGGCGGGGGGGACAAAGAGACAAATAAAGACACCAGGATAAAAATAGAGAGAGAATGATGGCAAAAAATAGAGAAGGGAAAAAGGGGGGATCTGAGCAAGGGATAGAGGAAAAGAATAAAGAAAGAGAGAAATAGAGAGACAGACAGAGAAACAATCAGTAAGTGACAGAGAAAGAGAAGAGGATAAAGAGAGATAAAGGGAAAGAGAGAAATACCAAGCAAGGGATAGAGGGATGGACAGGACGAGAGAGAGAGAGAGAGAGAGAGGGAGAGGAGGGAATGAGGGAGTGTGAGTGTTTAGTGTTCATCAGTGCTGCAGGATCTCACAGCAGCGCAGCGTCTCTGCAGCAGGAGGACACACATCCAAAAAACACACCTAAACAGAAGAACCGGATGCCTCGGTGAGAGCGCGCAGTGCACTGTGTGTGTGTGGTGTGTGTGTGTGCGTGTGTGTGGTGCGCGAGACCTCCGCCTTTTTATTTCACCCGCTCTATAATTCATCACCTGTTTCATCAGAGAGCAACTTCTCCTGCTCCAACTTTCCAGCACGCTGATGGCAAGGACAAGCGCGAGGGCGATTTAAGCGCGCGCGTGTGTGTGTGTATGTGGCATGTGCTTGGAGTGTGTTTGGACATCACTGTTGCATCCGCGTGGACTTCATGAAAGACACAAATTGGTCAAAATAATTGACAAACATTATTAGTTATTATTTCTTTAAAAGTTTTTTTGATGCACCGTGGGAAGAAAACCTGCAGCCTGATGTCACTTCTATCAGGGGAATATTTCTGCAGCTTGTAGCTTCCACTCATCCGTGACGCCTCACACACACACACACACACACAAACACACACACACACTCTCCTTGCCTCCTCCCTCGCCATGGCCGGATGTACCAGCCGCTGCAGACAGGGGGTTGTGAAGCTCTTCCAGTCCTTCCACAGACTCGTCTCAGGGACACTAGCGAAAGGTAAGACACGTGCTGGACAGAGAAACTAAAAAACATCAAATGTTTTTACTTAATTTTGCATCTCATCTGCATAGAAAATAGAACTAGACAGAAAGGAAGTGTTTATTTTCAGAGGAAGCCTTTTTTTGTTATGGATTAATGTAATTTTCTTCTCATACTTTGTTTACTTCCTGTTTATTTTGAGTTTACAACATTTAATTATGACACCTTATAATTTCTTCAAGTAAGAAATAAAACAGCCAGTGTGTCATGCTGTTATAGTGAAATAATCAACTACAGGTGGTGTGATGAAGCAGACGAAGCAGCGATTATTTCCCCATAACTGCATGTCCTGAAACACTCTATTCCTCTCACACAACAAGAATTTGATGAGATTTCATATTGTTAAAAATTTATTGTTAAATAATGACACATTGTACTTTTTATCCTGTAATGGTTACATCTGTAATAGCCCGGTCTTGTTCTGGAGACCACCTTTTCAGTTACTCGGTCTCGTCTCGGAATTGAAAGCCATGTCATTTCACAGGGAGACGTGAGGACAGTTTGTTCCCCCTCAGTGACAATGATAAACTTTTCCTTTTTCCTTTTCTCATACTCTCTAAATAATTATCCACATTAAAAAAAAACAATAAAACGACTGCATTACATGGTGTGTACATCCCAGCACATTGCAATCATTAACACACACACACACACACTAATGTGAGTTGCCAAAGGAGCTCAATATCTATCTCAAAGACTTTTACAACATATTTCTTTTTTTTTTTTTAAACCATTGACCTCATAAAATGTTCAGGTTGACTCCAGCTGAGCTCCTTTCATCCTTCAGGAATTTTTTACAGAATACTAGAATCCATATGAAGAGTTTTATGTTACATTTTTCTTTACAACTTCCTGTAGTTGTAGAGTTTGCCAAACTAGCCAACAAGCCCCGGTCTCCCCTACAGACGTTACACTTTTTGAATAATATTTTGAATAATAACAGGGGTGGGCGGCGCGGTGGTGCAGTAGTTAGCACTGTCGCCTCACAGCAAGAAGGTCCTGGGTTCGATCCCCGGGTCACCCAGGGTGCCT
>JAQMYM010000009.1:1051106-1062242 GCA_030014255.1 Parauchenoglanis ngamensis | reverse complement strand
CAAACACACACACACACACACACACACACAAACACACACACACACACACACACACACACACACACACACACACACACCATAGGTCTGAGCTTGCCCATGCAGCAATAGTTACCAACATTCCCAGCCCAGAAGAGATGGAGGGGTTGGATGAAAAAGGGATAAAGGAACAGAGAAACTAAGGATGAGGGAGTAAAAGATAGAAAGGGAAAGATATAAAACCAAGAAGAGTGGAAGAAAAGAAAGGAATTAAAGAAGGGGATGTAGGAAGAGAACTAATAGGAAGAAGAAGAAAGAAAGAAGATTAAAATGGGGAAAAGTGGAAGGAATGAAGAGAAGTAGTTAACAGAGTGGTAAAAATAAGAGAGGGAGAGATGGAGGGGAGGAGAAAAGGAATAAAGAACATCGTGAAAGGAAAAGAGATAAGAAGGGACAGGTAGGAGAGAAGAAGAACACAATGAGCGGGAAGATGGAAAGAGACAGAAAGAGAAGAAAAATAGAGAGAAAGGAAGAAAAAAGGGGAAGATAGAAAATGAAAAGAGGGGAAGAGAAAGGGATCGGGGGGATAGGGTAAGGGCAAATAGTAAGGGAGAAAGAGAAAATGAAGAAGGACAAAGAGAGGAAAAAGAAGATGGGGTAGAAAGGATGAAAATAGGAGGAAAAAGGAAGAGAAATTGAAGGAAGGAGATGGAGGTTTAGAAAGAAACCTGGGAAGGCATAAAGAGAGGGAAATAAAGCAAAGGATAAAGAGGAGGGAGAGATGGAGTGAGAGGAAGGATGGGGAAAGAGGAATGAGGGTTAGCGGAGAGAAGAAGGAAAAAGAGGGAAGAGAGGGGGGGAGACAGAGGGAGCAGGAGAACGAGGGAGGAGGGATGTGTGGGAGGAGCGAGCGACCCATTTGGGTTCTTCAGGAGAAGAAAATTTGTGTCACCTCTCATTCATTCACAAGTAAGAGAGAGAAAGAGAAATACAGAAAGAGAGAGAGACACACATAAAGAGATAGAGAGGAGAGATACAGACGGAGAGAGCAGAGCGACAGAGAGATTGAAAAGAGAGAAAGAGAGAGAGAGAGAGAGCACAGTGGATTGTTTTTGAGGACGGCGCCAACATGGGAGCGGTGGTGGGCATGCTGACCATGCAGACCAAACATAGCCAGACCACCAGAGGTACCACACACACACACACACACACACACACACACACACACTGTGTGATGCACACGTGTGTAGAATGGAATAATAAGTAGTGCATGATTAAACAGAGAAGGCGGAGGACTGAGAGAGAGCGAGAGAGAGGATGTTCATTTTAGGAAACCGCATACACTTATCAGTCCATCTTAAATGTTCTTAAGCTTGTGTGTGTGTGTGTGTGTGTGTGTGTGTGTGTGTGTGTGTGCATGTACGTGAGTGGACTGTTTAACACCGCTCGCTCCCTGGCACTCTTAACGTCCACATGCTCAGTGCCACGGTTGTCATGGTGATGGGTTTCTGAGAAGGGGGGGTGTTAATAACAAGTGTGGATGAAGAGCATAGAACAAACACAACACAACCCACACACACACACACACACACACACACACACACACAACAGGCAACGAGTCACACAGCAAGTGTTAAAGATGTCAATTGCAGATTGACGTATCGCTTCATCAAATCGAGCTAAAACTGGTTTAAACCTGATATTGACCTGATCCGAGGTTCAACACTGAGCACGCTCATCCAGGAAGTGATTTAGCATTTTTGGCTAATGAGAGAGAGCGTTCTGCTCAGGTTTTCAGAACGTTAAGGGCCAGTTTATCAGAACCGAATATCCACCCCAAGCTAAGACACTTTAATCAGCTCCTGAATTAAAGACACAGCTGATCATGACTGAGTGTATTAACGTCAAAAGTCTGAACTCTCCGACTCTAATGCACTAAAGTGCTGTGTGTGTGAAAGCATGTACTGTATAAACGTATACAAGAAAACAGACTATATGAAGGATTGTGTCTCTTATACGCAATATAAATAGCACGTCTGTCGACAAAACAAGTCTTTCTGGAGTGTTTGCTTTAATGTGCATGTCATTTGGTTTGTACGTTTTCTTGCAAAAGTGTAAAATAGTAGGCGGAGCCAAGTAAGGACCGTAATATGATGAGCGGCGTGATGTTTTATTGCACGTACACCACAGCAGTTTGCCCTATGGTTACAAGGTTTTAATTTGTTAAAGAACGAAAGCATCATACGCTCCTGGGCAGAACAAGTGAGTCAAACCCAATACTGCAAAACATGAAGCTTTTAATGTCTCAACAGCAAATCATTGGTCAGGAAAATGAGCAAGAATGAAAGAAATAGATGAAGTAAATCGGCGTGGTGCAGCTTTTCCCTCGATTCCCTTTAAACGTTGAAGTCTTGTGGGTAAACTTGCAGACGGCTTTTTACAGAACGAAGAGTCCGTGCTGTTCCACTCGATGTTAAAGTCTTCAAACTGAAGAGATTTTGGAACATTTTGAACCCCCAGACAAGTTAGTTTCAATCTTATATCATTTAAACATTTCAAGCTTTTCATGATTTTCTCTTTGCGTACCAGAAGACTATGTAAGTGAACTTCCCAGTTTCCAGCTTTTCCCCCCAACAGTTTCAGCAGCGAGCATCGACCAGCAAAAGAAGGCCGAGGCCTCAGGAGCGTGTTTTTTTACTTCCTGTTGTGATTTTTGTTGAGACGATTAAAAGCTTCATGTTTTGCAATATCGGGTTTGCCTAATTTTTTTGGCCCGGGAATGTACATCAAATACTCTCTCTTGAACTTATCAAGACCAAAGAAAGATTTCTGCTTGTCATGTTACTGAGAAACTGCAAAGAAGTGTAAATTCCTCTATCCTGAAGATGTTGGGAAACGTACAGTCCTGGCTTTACCTCTGACTGTTACACAGCGCTGACACTGGAGACTCCTTCATACATGATACAGAAACATCTCCTGTATTGTATCAACGCCTACACACTTTTTAAAATCCATTTATGTTAATGAGCCATAAAGTATTGGCACGAGCGCATTAATATAAACCTGTGATTTGCAGCTGATAATCAAAGAAAATCCTGAGCAGTCAGAATTCAACACTTCAAGCCAGTGTGGTCTGAATCTGCATCAGCATTCCAACGTTCCTGCATTAGCAGACAGCTGCTCATGAATACACACACACTCCCCTGTGAGCTCTAAATCGGTCGTTTGGCATCAGGAGCTCTGCAGGAGCTTTAAAAACGTCCGAGCTCAAGGTGGAGAGCTGAGTGATGACCTGCTGATGCCCGGCCCGAGTGCGATGAGTTTCTGGCATAACGTACACCAGGAAGAGGAAGGAAATGAAAACAAAACCTTATCAATGATATAAAACCATGCTTGGTGACACAGGAGCTAATGGTATTGCAGGTGATGTTTAAGAAGGGAAAACACGATGAATGTACATGAATATAGAGAAAGAGAAATCAGTTGGAAATGTGTGGCCAATTCTTGTACATAAGCTTAATGCCATTACCAGGTGTCGTATTTTCATTAGCACACTGTAACTGCAGCGCTGCACAATAGAGCGAAAATAATCTCTAGATCATGAGTTTAATTAACCGGATTAATGCATAAACACTACTACATTCCCATCTTATTTCCTTGTAAAAAAAACAATTCTCCTTTTCTGTTCACTGCACTGTAATAACCACAGGTTGGTGCATTCGTGCTCTAAATAAATAGAAATGCAATGATAGATTTCCCCCCAGGACTGAAGAAACATCCGTGTTGTTCTTCACACTTGATCTATCAGCTGAATGTCATCCTCACTTCCGTCCTCACTTCACGTTCATCTGTTACCTTTTTCTAGCACTCTGCAAGTACTAATGAAAAGAAGCAAAATTAAGAAGACCTTTGATATAAAAAAAACCCAGCAACTCTGTGGTTTGTTTTCTAGAGATTTTCAGTAGGAACAGATGAAAAAGCACAGTACAAAGCAAGGATGGATAAAAGACAAAACCATACTAATCACGAGGAACGGGAGCCAGGAATAATCAAGGGGCGTGTTCTGGGCGGAGCTAATTGCTGACATTTTAAAATATCTTTTACGTCATTTATTATTGACAACACAGGGTTCAATTGTTCAGTTAATGGTGAATCTCAGCTAATCTTGCTGATCTCCTGATGGGATTAACAACGGCGGATCTGACGAGAGGTCCGAGCGCTGATGTGTAAAGGATCACGAAACTCACAGTGCCGTTCCTCATTAACGATTTCTGCATCTGATTCCCAGCTGTTGTATGTGATTATTGTTTACTGAGCGCAGATGCTGAGGGCAGCGTCTCTATGGTAACGGAAGCTGAGAGATGCAGATGGAGGGATTACAAACGAGGGTGGAGAGAAAGGAAAACAACGAAGCAATGTGGGAAGCCAGGACTTAATGTAGGACTGGAGAAACAAACGCTGTGGCGTATACACACACTCTGAGCGCTTGCTGATTTGCTTCCTTTGTCCACTTTATCATAATCTTTACAATATAAATTGGATATAAATTGGAAAGATTGAATCTTATTAACATGATTAGTCTACAGGGTGGGGTTTTAATAATTCAGGAGTCAGTATTCAGAACATTATTGCATTTAAAAAGGAAAAGTAGCACTTTCATATCTCTAGAGCAGCCTTCTCTTCTAATCTATTGCCCATATTCCTCTGTAACAGATGACAGATTTTTATCCTTGCTGTAATTTTTATCTCTTGGGTCTCAGAGATTATTCACTTCATAAATTAAGATTTGTTTAATTTTTATTAACTAGTTAATATCGCTTGCTTGGCTTAAGTTCATCTGCTCACTGAGACCCTTAAGAGAAAAAGAAATTTAAAATGAAAAGTGAAATTATAACCATTTTTCAACAAAATGAGACACTTAGTTCGGATGTACTAAAATAATCGGTGATGGGGTGGTGTTGATTATTCTCCTATAACAGAATCTATTATAATAATGTTTATTAACTGGCACCTTGGTGTTTTTTTGTGCTGTATGTTGGTTTTTCAAGGTCAAACTCTGCATATTATTTTAGTCGTGAAAGAACGACACTTCCTGCGCTAACAAGCAACTTTCAGTCAGGAATCATGAGACAGGAAAAAGAGCGAATGATACAAACAGGAAAAGACATTCAAAGCTAGTGATTAGCAGCCACAGAGAGCTCTTAATGAAGTGTCCTATTGAGTGAGCAGTGAGTCAGAGTTAATTGGACTCTGCTTTGTTGAATATCTGCTCAGTCAGAGCTTTAAAGGATGCAAAATGAGCAGGGTTTCAATTCCAGCATGTGTTTTCTCTTCACATCTCTGATTCCTGCCTTCCATCATATGTGTACAGCAAATGTGCAGCATTGAGAGTCAGACCTGCAGGGCATTGTATGTGTGTGTGTGTGTGTGTGTGTGTGTGTGTGTGTGTGAATAAGTGAATAATCCTGCTGTTTTTGCTTTGAGTGGTATGTGCTATTTTTATGATGAAATTCCATGAGCAAACATTAAGCATCCATCAGTTTGACTCGCACCATGCTGACAATCTCACGTATTTGAGTATGTGCAGGAATAATGAGCTCCTATCTCTAGCAATACAGACTGCAATATTCCCCCACAGTGTAAATGCAACTGGGAAATCCTATCACTCATTATCCAGATATCAATAATCAGACTGCATGCTAATATGTAAATGCAAGGTTTAAATGGACTCTACACTCACAATTGTGTGAATCTCTCTCTCTCTCTCTCTCTCTCTCTCTCTCTCTCTCTCTCTCTTCCCCTCTTGTGTTCTCTCTAGATAAACTGGATGATGAGTTGGAGATGACAATGGTGTGTCATCGGCCTGAAGGACTCGATCAGCTGGAGGCGCAAACAAATTTCACCAAGCAGGAGCTGCAAGTCCTCTACCGTGGCTTTAAAAACGTATGTCATGCAAAATGATTAATATACTTATATACTTATAATAGCTTATTATGATGAATGAGCTGTGTGTCTGATTGCTAGCAAGACCATTTTAGTTGTATACAAGAGTGAAAAAGGAACAAATTAAGGTAGGTAAGTTGGAACTTAAAATGGAGCTGTAACCATCAGGGGTGTGACCAGGATCAAAATTTTAGGAAAACATTACATACAGAAATTAATAAGAATGGGTGTATGTAAATGCTCTACATTTTAGCTTAAACAGACAACCGTCACAGAAAGGACACTCGAAATCAGAAAAGGAATATGCTTCAGAGGTAATATGCTTCAGGCAATATCAAATCTCAAGATCTAGGTGACGTTTAACCCTGAAAAGTGTGAGCCAATTGAAGGACAAATTGGACAAGTAGTACTTTTGGTCAGGGACATGTGGTTTCAGAGTAGAAATGATTGTGATCAGATTAGGTAGGCAAAAACAGATTAAATCTCTGCTCTCAGAACACATATCTAATAAAGGTAGGTAACAAGATAATGTTACCAAACAAAGTCATTTATGAATTAACTTTATGGAGTTTTGTTAGCTTTCTGAGCTAGTTATCAAGTTTCATACCAGATCACCAGTAAAAGGTGTAATTCTGTATTTTCTCATATACATGAACAGCGATCCTTGTCGCTCATGTTGCTAATCTGTTTGCAGCAGCCTGCAGTAAGACACATGAGGAGCCATATGTCATAATGCTGAGTAATTACACGCTATAATGCACACACCCACACAAACATGAACGTTTGCCAACACAAGAGAGAAAAAACACATTCTTCTTCTTCTTCAGGAGTGTCCGAGTGGAGTAGTGAATGAGGAGACGTTTAAGCACATCTATGCTCAGTTCTTCCCTCATGGAGGTACAGCCTCTCTTCACCCTTTACTCCAAAAACAAAGTTGGTGCATCCCAAAAATCCCTTGTCTGAATTCTTATTAGACATTATTGTAAGAAGACACAGTCATTAAGAAAATTTAAAAGATCTTTCTTTGGAATAGTGTTTAATTTGATTTATGGTCATTTGTTTACCGTGTCTACAAGAAGATTCGATATGAATGGGACTTGTTTGTGATATTTATGACTTCAGAAGTAGATTATGTTATGTGTTTAAAATGTAGTGTTTACATTTCTTAATATTGTTCTGGAAATTTAATTAGCAGTTGATGCTAAGTGTAACTGCAAGGCGATATGGTTATATTTATAAGCAAAATGGTGATATTCTGGTGATAAGTAAATATTGGTAGATGTTCCTTTTTTCTGAGGTAAATGTTCCTTTTTCCTGAGGTAAATGTTGATCTTACTGAGGTAAATGTTGATTTTTTAAGGTAAAAGTTAATGTTTCTGAGGGGATTGTGATGTTACTGAGGTAAATTATGATTTTTCTGATGTAAATGTTGATGTTTCTGAGGTAAATGTTCCTTTTTCCTGAGGTAAATGTTGATCTTACTGAGGTAAATGTTGACTTTTTAAGGTAAAAGTTAATGTTTCTGAGGGGATAGTGATGTTACTGAGGTAAATTATGATTTTTCTGAGGTAAATGTTGATGTTCCTGTGGAAAATGTTGATGATTCTGAGAGAAATGTTAACAGTGTCTTTACATTGTTATATAAAAGACTTATTTATTAGATTATTAGCCATACATGGTGACTATACATCCTGGCTGCCTAGCACAAGTGTTTTCAAAGTTTTACTCACAATTTTGTTTGAACACACCAGCAGATATCCTAGCAAGCTTGCTAAGCAGCTCATTACCAAATTGTACGAGTCATGAGGGTGCAAAAATCTTGATGTCCTGCTATAGCCTCTGTTAAATATAATGCATACAATTTTTGGTATGCTACATTTGTTATTTGTTAAATCACTCCTTGAATTTCTTAGATCTAGCTAATACCTCAAGGCTCCCCTCATCCTTTCCTTTATTCCAGATGCCACCACGTATGCACACTACCTGTTCAATGCGTTTGACACTACGAATAATGGCTCAATAAAGTTTGAGGTAGAAAGACACACTGCCTGATTGCTACTTCATATTAAAAATTTTTTAGTAATTTGTTTAGACAAATGTAATTTGTCTGTGATTTCAACTGTAATATATGTTCTCTGTTAGGAGTTTGTGATGGGGCTGTCCATTCTCCTGAGGGGATCAGTCCAAGAGAAACTGGAGTGGACTTTTCATTTGTATGACATCAATCGAGATGGATTCATCAACAAAGAAGTGCGTGACAAAGTTACATTTTCATCATTATTGTTTACCTCATAATTAAGGTCAGGATGAAGGAATTTGAATTATTAATATAGAATTGAAAAAGTACCCAGCATTTTAAATGGTTCGTTCTTCTTGAATGGCTAATTCTGATTGGACTTTGGGTAAAAGTTATGTAGTCCTAGCTACACATTAGCATTATTTGTGATCAAAATATGCTCCATGACTGATATGTAAATTATTCAATTATGCTGTGTTACCAAGAAATCTGGAGAGCAAAACTATTATTGATTAACCAAATCAAGACAGTATCTGTGACATTAGCTAGATTAGCAGTTGACTAACTATTTAGCTAATGTTACTATTCAGAACTGTTGAAGATAGCAACGATTGGGAATTAAAATTTGACATATTTTTCCATGCTTTTAAATCAGGAGATGACAGAGATCGTGCAGGCCATCTACGATATGATGGGGAAGTACACATATCCTGCTCTTAAAGGAGATGTGCCCAAGCAGCATGTAGATGCTTTCTTCCAGGTATGTGTTAATCAGTCAGGATGATGATGCTGTCATAAACGCTACAGAATAAACACTAGAAGTTGCATGAAGTACTGATACTTTCTTATTTCACAGAAAATGGACAAGAACAAAGATGGTGTTGTGACATTGGAAGAGTTTATCCTAGCATGCCAAGAAGTACGTACCAGTTCTATTGAGCATTGTGAAGCTCAGATCACAATGATTAAACATTCTCCATCAAACACCACCAACCCTTATTGCAAAGCTTAAATAATTTTCTCTACCATTTGTCTCACCAGTTCTTTTATTGGACTTTATAAAGCTGATCACAAGTATTATACTGATGAATGCTGGTGTTTGATGGGAAATGAAGTATTTGGTGGCCAGTATTGGTGTTTGATGGCAAATGGTGGTGTTTGATAGTGAATGTTGTTATTTAATTGCAAATGTTGGTGTCTGGCAGTGAATGTTGGTTTTTGATGGTGAATGATGGTGTTTGGCATTTGATGGAAAATAATCACATTGGAAATGTATTGAATCCAATTATTACTGAATTATACTCCAATCAGGCAGAACATTAAACCCACTAATAGGTGAAGTGAATAACATTGATTATCTCATTACACTGGCACCTGTCATGGGGCGGGTCATATTAGGCAGCAGGTGAACAGTCAGTTCTCGAAGTTGATGTGTTGGAAGCAGGAAAATGGGCAACCGTAAGGATCTGAGTGACTTTGACGAGGGCCAAATTATAATGGCTAGATGACTGAGTCAGAGCATCTCCAAAACACCAGGTCTTGTGGCGTGTTCCTAGTATACAGTGGTTAGTACCTACCAATAGTGGTCCAAAAAAAGACAACTGGTGAACTGGCAACAGGGTGATGGGCACCCAAGGCTCGCTGGCTAGCCCATTTGCTCAAATCCCACAGAAGAGCTACTTTTGCTGAAAAAGTTCATGCCAGCTCTGACAGAAAGGTGTCAGAACACACAACGCATCGCAGCTTGTGGTGTATGGGGCTACGTAGCTGGAGACTGGTCAGAGGCCCATGCTGACCCTACCTAAACATTGTTGCAGATCAAGTACTCCCCTTCATGCCAACGGTATTCCCTAATATCAGTAGCCTTTTTCAGCAGGATAATGCACCCTGCCACATGCAAAAGTTGTTCAGAAATTATTTGAGGAACATGACAAAGAGTTCAAGGTGCTGACTTGGCCTTCAAATTGCCCTGATCTCAATCTGTGGGATGTGCTGGACAAACAAGTCCAAGCAATAGAGGCCTGACCTTGCAAATTACAGGACTGAAAGGATCTGCTGCTAACGTCTTGATGCCAGATACAACAGAACATTTTCAGAGGTCTTATGGAGTTCGTTCCTTGACGGTTCAGAGCTATTTGGTGGCACAAGGGGGACCTTCACAATATTAGACAGGTGGTTTTAGTATTACGGCTGATCAGTATATTTATTATATATAGTCATTGTATTTCTTTTCTGTTTCCATTTAGGATGAAACCATGATGAGATCCATGCAGCTCTTCGAAAATGTGATGTAAAAAAAACACAAGCACAGAGAAAGCAACAGAAAGTGTGTATGTGTGGAACAGAAAGACACTGAGATGGAGAAAAGTGAAATATTTAAATATATGCACATGCTTTCTGAAATGTTTACATGTGAGCATAGCTTATGTGTATGGATCAACACTTGCGCTCTCAATGCAAACTAATTAGCTGCAAGCAAACACTATCACAGCGAGCAGCCTATTAACAGATTATGTACTGTATAAAACATTGAATGAAGGCTGATGTTCAGACGGACACAATGGACTCCCTCCCTCCCCGAGAAAGAGAAGGATAGCGAGCATATGAACCCTTGATTCCCTCTGCCACTCTATAACTTATCCATATGCTAACAAAGTGGGCATTTCAGACACAGTGGAAAGTTTCTTAACTGCTCAGATGTCTCCTAGCGCTGCTTATCACTTTATAAACTCTGCAAACTGCTACAAATCTACAACATACATAAACTTGTAAAGGCCACGTTCAGGCTTTTGGAGCTACGACTTGAGGACTCCATCTACCTGTGAAGGACCTGAACTGCATCTAAAATACAGCGATTTACCGTTTGCTGAAAGTTTTGCATGTTTTAACCTTCAGTTACTTAAATGTTGGCCAATGTAATATAATATACAAGCCTGATAAGTTGATTTATGCATTAAATGGTTAAATGTTTTATGAGTTACAGTTGGAATCTGTAGAAAATGTTTGGATGTCTTGCCTTGTGGTAAATTTATGGTATTGCTTGAGGTTAATCCTGTTTGTCTTCAGTTTGCCCTGTTATGTGTCTGTCTGTCCTTACACTGACCCCATACCATTCATAAAAACCTCTCTCTCTCTCTCTGTGTGTGTGTGTGTGTGTGTGTGTGTGTGTGTGTGTGTGTGTGTGTGTGTGTGTGTGTGTG
>JAQMYM010000009.1:1034004-1050767 GCA_030014255.1 Parauchenoglanis ngamensis | reverse complement strand
GTGTGTGTGTGTGTGTGTGTGTGTGTGTGTGTGTGTGTGTGTGTGTGTGTGTGTGCGTGTGCGTGTGTGTGTGTGTGAAGATAAAGTGTTGAGATTGCCCTACTTAATTTCACTTAGTGGCAATCCAGCTCAGTATTTTTTCATTCATTTTCTTATCCTCGAAGAAAATGTACATCCTAAATTATTTAATTTATATTCTTATTCATAAATCATGACTTGAAGGAAAATAGCCACACAAGGAGATATATATCGAGAAAGACAGATCTGAAGAACCTTCTATTGCTGTATAATGCTCTGTCGTACTCAGATATTGAAATTAAAAATTTGTGAACATCTTTAAAATGGTGTCTCCGCTCATTCATTACAACCATCAGATCCACTAATATATAGATATATGCCCATATTCTTCACTTAATAAATCTTTATAATAAAGTTTTAATAAATGCTTTATGGGTTTAATAACGTTTAGGATTTTTTGGTCAAAATGCTTTTAATTAAAAAAAAAAAAAAGAAATATTTTAGTATGTCAGTTTTTTTTCCTCGCCATCTCCTCATCCGGGTACTCTGTCAGTAAGCCCCTTATCTAGCCACTTATGGAAAAATGATGATGACTAGTTTTATACATTTTATACATATATACATACAGATTTTATTGTTAAATAGCTGTTACAGGCAAATTCTTTTGCTAAAAGGTTAAAAAGAAAAAAAAAACTATCGAAAACCAGTGTATGAGAATCAGTACCAGTGTTTATGGGACATGTAGTTTTTACACTGGAGTTATACTACAAAAAAAATTATCATGATTAATGAGTGTCGTGATTTATATATAAACGTATAGAGCTTGTGTACATAAATACATAAATCACAAAGAAGGATATTTTTTCAAGTCAAATAAAATTGTGAATAAAATAAACGGATTCAGTCCACTTCTGACACCACTGGTCCCGCCTCCTTTTTGTCGTCACCGTTCGCTCATTGGTCAATGTCTTGGAACGCCCATAAGTGGGCGCGTGGACACTGCAGAACGGATTCGCGTGAGCTTCCTCGTGTGCCGTAGAGGGTGCAATCCACCGGCTCTTAACACACATACGCGCAAGTGGCACACAGCGAGCAGAGATGGACGCCGAGCAGATGGGCCCACAGACTTTCCTTTACGGTACATTTCTTATATTCGTTACGTTGTACACCACAGATCAGCGGCTCGATTGGGGTTTGAGGTTGAATTTAGCAGTTTTGTTTTACCCTAGCTAGCCAACCCGTTAGCTCGTGCAGCATTCCAGCATCAGTGTTTGTAACAGTTAAATAACATACCCGAGTGAGGACTTGATCAGACCGATCTTTGCATAAAAGTGATCTTTATTATCGTGAATTCCCTTTTCGGTTTTGTTAGCTTTAGTTAGCTCATTCTTTGGACACATGTCTGCCTCCACGCGCGCGCACACGTGTGACGCGAGTTCCAAAATGGCGGCGGCGGCCTTTAAAGCCTTTAAAAAGAAATATCCCGATCTTCTCATTATGTGTCACAAATAAGCGTGTATATATCTGCATGTGTGACTAGCATTATCACGGGTGTTTCTGCGTTGTATGTTTGTTTTCAGGAGGGATAAATAATACTGATAACGGTAAACGGCGCACGCGCACTTTTCATGTCTAATTTCATGTCTGATTGCCTTTTTATTACTTTTCTCGGTATTGTTTTAGTCCTGAGCTTATTATAAATAATCGCTAAAACATTTTTAGAACATTCGCGTTCATAGCTTATGCTCTTTTCGCGAGGTGGCGCACGTGCGCGCACACACTGTGGGCACGTGGAGGCTCACCTCAACTCCGGCACGAGCTTCTTCAGAGTTTTTACTCACTCCGTGCCTGTTCTTTTCGCTCTTTAGGACGCTTTATGCTGAGCAGTTGCAGGTCCGTGCATTCTCAAGACATGCTTATGTTTAAATATTTCACAGGCTGCGAGCTGAAGGCGGGAAAGGAAGTGACCTTTAACCCCGAGGATGACGACTTTGAGCATCAGCTGTCCGTTAGGATGGTACGTGTGCGTGCGTGGAGGTCGTTTATGTTAGACACACTTCATTTGATTGGCTTGTGTTGCAGTGCAACATGCTGACCCACAGTGGAAAGCCCTTTCACACCAACAGCGTCATGGTTTGCACGTGCCAGGTCTTTCTTGCACTGGTTTAGTAAATGTAAGATTTAATTATCAGTCAATATTGTAAGTATGTGTTACTAATGTACATGTGTGAACTATGACTCTTAACGCCCCCCAAATAAAATCCCCAACAATGGATAAAAACTCCTGAAGACTTTATTGACTGCATCACATGCTGCAAAACATGGCACCAGTGCAGTATTTTGTGATTTTAAGCTAGAAATTACCTAGTTTGTTGCAAGAGTCTGATTAACGTGATTGCATTAAGACATGTTTTAGTGCTTATGGCTTCTATAAATAAGTTACTAGAAATATCTCCAGAAATTCACCAGTGTTAATTAATCATAGCCCAGAGTTAAACGTTTGTCCTGGTAACTGAACCCAGTCAATAAAACATTAAGTTGAAGTTTACCCCCGCAGGCGTGCGTCGATCCGGCCACCAAAGACGAGCTGAACGTGGTGGAAGTCGAGGGCCAGGACTCCGAGGGTCAGAAGGTCAAAGCCGTGCTGGCCACGCTGAAGCCGTCCTCCATGCCGAGCGTGAGTTTCAGACCGCCGCGCTTTAAACATTGTGCGTGTTTTGAAGTTGAGTTTGACTGAAACGAACTCCTGTTTCAGGTGTGTCTCGGCGGGTTCGAGATCAGTCCTCCTGTTGTTTTCCGTCTGCGTACCGGATCCGGTCCGGTTCACATCAGCGGCCAGCACCTCATCAGTAAGTAGCGTCATCTGTCATTGAGCGTGTAGAGTACGCCGGAGTCGTATCGAACTGGATTTTTCTTATTACATTAATTGTGATCAAATTAATGCTTAACATTCTCATGACACTTGAAGATGCACAGACCTGTTGACCTTCACATGTTTTGCAGAGGAGCTCTGCGTTTTAACATCGCAGTATGCTGTTAGGAGGAATCACTCAAAAATACACTGATCAGATTGGTTTTTTTTCGCCCCCGTAATAAAGTAGATGATCTCCGAGTCTGGAATGATTGGCGGTTCATTAGGAGTGAAGCCCCGCCCCTCCTCACATTATCCATGAACTGTCACTCGTCTGATCGATCAGTGTGTTCAGCTTGTTTAACAACTCGGTCAGAAAGAGACTGAAACTTTGTTCTTTCATTGTAGTGATGAGCGGAGATCAGTCCTTTGATGAAGAGGAGGAGGAAGAGGAGGAGGATGTTAGGACTGCTGTGAAAAGAGGAGCTCCTGCTGCCGCAAAGCCATCGGTGAGTGGGTTCGCTAATCGTGTGTGTGGACTGTGAGCCGATGTGATTACAATTCTTCAATCTGGATTGTTTGCTTTTTTTTTGGTCTGTCTATAGAAAAAGATGAAGCTGGAAGAGGAGGATGAAGAGGAAGATGAGGAAGATGATGATGATGAGTGAGTGCACTCGGCGTGAACTTGTTCTAGTTTTACTTCCCTGTGTTGGCATCTTTTTCTAAATATGAATATGGATCTTTCAGGGAGGAGGAGGATGATGAGGAGGAAGAGAGCGAAGAGGAGACGCCTGTGAAGGTGAGCACGTGTTAAATCCTTGCACACATTTGTGAAATTGTAGTTTAAATGTAAAGCGTGCATGAGATAAACGTTGGTGCTTCTGTTTCAGGCCAAGAAACTGGCGGCCAAACCACAGACTCCCGCTCAGAACGGCAGATCCAACACACCAGCACCCAAACAGGTGTGTGTCCAGAGCTTCCAGCACCTTCCATGCTCAGAACTTTCATGCACTACATTAATGAAAGGTGTATACACACACACCCCTCACTGCAGAACAGGAAGTCCATGTCAGACCTGATCCCACTCCTTCTGAGTGTTTCAGGCTGGAGGAGTGTGTGTGTGTGTGCGCAGTGTTTGATGTTAGGGTTAGTTTTGTAGGAGGAGTTGGATCAGATTTAGCCCCACCCCCTAGACCTTCATTCTGCAGCAAGGACTATCAAATTATTTTGGATGATTGGCGAGTAAAGTATTAAGCTTTCTTTTGCATCCCATTATGTATAAACCCTTAAACCACAGCTTGGTTGATTTCTGGATTCTGATTGGTCAGAAGGTGTTGACAGATTTCCTCTACCTGCAGCTCTGACAGTAGTGCAGCTACAAATCTCAGGTTTATATTAATGCGCATGTCATTGTTCCCAGCTGTTTCGCAGGGGCCGGTGTTATAATCCAGAACTTTTTTTTTTTTTTTTTTTTTTTTTTAAATAGAACAAAACACCAGACGCTGGCAAAAAGAACGAGAAGAAACCACAGACCCCCAGAAGTCCAAAGACTCCTAAAACTCCGCAAGCGCCTCTCAGCATCCCGGAGATCAAGGCGAAGATGATGGCAAGTGTAGAGAAGGTGTGTTTTAGTGTTAGTCCTGTGCAAGGAAATGCATTTAGGATGAACTTAAAACTGTTTTTTTCAAGCCCAGTCAGCAAAAATGTAATTTTTTTCCATTTTTTTTTTCCAGTTTTTTTTTTAATCTTTGTTTATATGATTAAAAAAAACTTGAACAGTTTCCTGAGCCTGCGTGTGCCAGGCGGCGTTTTAACTGTAAATGAACTTCAGCTGTGTCTGATTAGGAATTCAGTTTCATACATCATCGCCTGTTTCACAGCGAGCTCCGAGGACTCGCATCCAGCATTTTTTTTTGTTACGTTTTAGAAATCCTGCAGCTCTTATTGAGCATATAATAAAATATCTTTGAGGTGTATTAATCTGAATTCTAATAACCAAGCCTCGAAAAAGGAGCGTTCTCTAAAATCGACCGAAGAAACGTACAGTTATTCGGTTCAGGTGCGGAAATCATTTAGCTGGCAGATCTCCAAATGAAGCAATTAAAGCTAATTATTAACCTGTGTAAACGTAATGGTCTCCGCTCAGCTAATTGCAGCAGTAATTAATGGAGTCAGCATCTGATGTTATGACTCACAGATGAGATGAAACTATATGGGAAATGTGGCACTGATCACAATTAATCCTTAAAATTGGTGCTCCTGCTTGGCGCGCATGTCCATGAAGGGGCGGGGCATAAGTACAGATCTCCTGTATTAGTCATTTGGGGGTGGAGCTAAGAGTCACCTCGGCTTGTTTGTAGTCTAATCGGAAGTTACACACGACGGTGGGCTTTGGAAAAAAGAATTTAGCGGTTGAAGCGTTGTTAGGGGGGAAATGGTCAAGAAACACTTATTTTAGCCACTAGGTGGTGATGTGCACATTTTACACGAAGAAGTTGGAAAGTTTTAGACCAGATCATACAAAGCACGGTAAATTTACCAAGCAGCCCATTCTCTAGCACGACCTTTCCAAAGTTGTAGCTAGCAAGCAAAAACATTTAACTGGTGCGGGTATGGTTGTGGCTGAGCCTCTTAAGCTCCGCCCCTTTAGACGTGCGTCTTTTCAACCGAAGGAGAAAGGTGCCAGGTTAAAGGTGTTGGCGGACAGATGTGTACGTGAAGAGAGGTGTAAAATGCTGTGGTGTGTTTGCAGGGAGTGACGCTGCCCAAACTTCAGCCCAAGTTCGAGAACTACGTGAAGAACGGCTTCAAAGTCACTGATGCAAAGGTACTTATTGATTTCACCACCTTTTAATGCATTCCTATTGAAATGGATCTTAACGCAATACGCACATCCATTTGTGAGTGTCTAACTAAGTATTTACCCCTCCACAGGTGATCAGCGATCTGTGGCAGTGGAGACAGACGGTGAAGAACTAATCCAACATTTTACTTGGTTAAATTATGTCTTGTTTGGTTTTTCTTTTTTTTTAGTACATCTCCATCCCGAGTTGTTCTGCATGATATCCGTGCCATTACTTTTAAAAATTCCTTTAAACGTCACTTTATTCCATCTGTGTTTCTTTTTATTATTCCTGAATCTGACCTGCCGAAGTACAAAATCTTTCCGTCTGTCACAGAAGGTATGCCGGATGACGTCTTGCGCCCCCCCCCCCCCCCATTATATTTTTTATTTTACGTTCAGCTTTGTTCAGTTTCCGATTCCTCTGAGAGGCCATGTGTGCATCTCCTGACCCGAAAATTTCTTCATGAGTGCATCTAAGAGACGTTGTTTCTGCTTCGTGTTTCTTGGAAGCATATGAAGTTGCATTTGTGAATATACTGTAAAATAGCGCAGGTTGGATGTTTATCTGTAAGAAAAGCCGTTCTTTACCCGCCTGAGTTGGGATAAATGAAACTTGTCTGTTGTGCTTTTGCGACGAGAGAAATTGTACTGCACAGGAATAAAAAGGATTTTTTGGTTTGTTTGGTTGGTTGGCTTTTTTTTGGGGGGGGGGGGGGAAGTTGGCATTCTGATTTTTCTTTCTACAGTGTGCTGTCATGCTTTTTTTGGGAACCATTTGAATAAAAAGCAATGAAAAGTGGGTTTTTAAAAGGATTTTAAACATGTTTTAATTCTGGGTTGGGTGGTGATATCTTACTCCGCTAACATGGTAAAGTTGTAAATAAGAACAAAAAAGAGGAGAAGCTGCATCTGATTGAAACAGCTTGCGCAGTGAAACATTTAGCCTGGTGCTAACTAGCTTCACCTGGCTAGTCGGTTTTCATTCTACTAATACTAATTAATATTAAAGTAATCGTTGCATGTGATACTAATCATTTAATTCTTATACTGATAAAAGTTAGCTTAGAAAACGTGATTGGCTGCTAATAAAGTCCAATTCAAATTTTATAATGTTTTATTATACAATTCTTATGTTATTGAGCTTTATGAATGTAGCTAACTGGTTTGTATAATATGGCAGGCTAATTGAATTAATTCGACAACCTTAATTTGCTTGATTGTTCTAATTTTGTGGAAAACTATCTTGCTAGCTAATCTGTCTCCTTGTTTAAATCCTGGAGCTTTCTGTTCGCTAGCATGCTATTAAACTTGACCCTTGGAATAAATACTATGACGGCATGGTTTCGTACAAGTTGCACCTTGTTTTAATTACAAACTAGTTAGCCTTATGTGCGCTAGCTTGCTAGGGGGCTTGGCTATTTGGTTTACCTGATTACTTAGCTTGCCGTATAATTATTTTGATTGTTAGTCTTTAAAGAACAGACCGAGTGAATCACTGAATTCCTTTTTACCTCAGACTGCCCCTGAGGCACATGTATTTGCTTGTGCTTTTCTTTTTAGATATCTGATTAAATGGTAAGGGTTTTCCTGCGTATCATTAACGGAAAGAAAGAAATTGATACAACATAATCAGGCTCTTAGGCTAACTAGCACTATCTTATTGTGCAAACCAGTAACCAGAGTTGCTAACAAGTTAGCTAACCTCAGGCCACTAGTAGCCCCTATTACGCTGTATGAATATACCTAAAGGATCCAGTGCAAAATTAAGCTAATCATGCTAATAGTCTCATCCATTTTAGCCTGATTTGATCTATTTTTACAATTTAAGAAGTCTAAATAAATATCAATTTATCCTATAGATTATAATTCATAATCAAAAATGATCTATTTAATACTTTTTTTTGTTGTTGCTTTGAATAAACAGGAACATCCGGGTCCTCCATACATCGTCAAATCATCGTTCTTCTATGATTATAAATGTTATCTGATGTTTATAGAGGATCCATATATTTATTAAATGGATTAAAAATAAAATGGTTTAAAAAGAACATTGTTTGTCCAGCAAGGTCAGGGGAGGATGTGTCCCTTATTTTTCCACACTGAAACTGGAAAAGCCGACTTGTACACTAACTACTACTAATATATGATGTGTTTTAAAGGCGACGTCTTGAACATTTATTCTTTTTAAAAGCATCTGGAACAAGAACAAAACAATTAAAAGCTCTCAGAAATACCAGTCCCCTTTTTTTCTTCTTTTTTTTTTAAAGCTACACGCTTCGGCCACTAGGTGGAGCCAGAACACTGCAGCTCACTGGCTCATACCTTTCACTTTCCCTGAATGATGTCATTGTCCCTGTGGGCCTACAGGGGGGGCCTGGGGAGGTCAGAGGCCTTCTTGTGTGGATGAGCCAGGTCACTGAGTGTTTATTAATGGTGGCTGTTAGCTGTTAAATGTCCAGAGAGCTTTATGATGGGACGGTGGACTCACCTATGCACGATTTTAATGTTAATGTTAAATCGCTTTATAATGGACGACGCTCCATTTGCCCCCACCATCTCTCGTTATCTCTCTCCCCGTCTTTCTCTCAGGCGGGTCAATTCCTGAGAGTCAGCACTCGGGTGGGAAATCGGCGGCCGTGTTTACGATCCCACAGGAGCCTGCGTTTATCTCGGCGAGGCCCTAAGTGCTTCAGTGCTGCGGCGTGCATAACCGTGTCCAGTTAAAGCGCAGCTCTCATCTCACCGTTTTAGAGTAGAGAAGTGGCGATTTGCAAAAACGACACAAAAGAAAGTTAGAAGCCAAAAAAGGAGGGTTTAATTACATTTTCAGCTATTTACATATGAATTACAATACACTGTATAATACACCTTATTTGGATGCATCGAGATTGTTTTAGAAACATCTTAAACATTTTATTCACCACTGTATATAACTTATCTCTTCATGGCACACCTTCAGCACTGTACAGCTCTTTTCTTATAAGAGTCCCACAATTCATTCGTCATAATGCCTTATGATTTCAAAATAACACAAAAATGAGATCAGCATTGTCCCTAATGCACATCGTGATTTTGTTGCGTCAGAACGTTAGAATTTGATCAACTACTAGCAAACTTGACCGTATGACATCACCACTTGACTTTTCGTTTCCTAGCACAAAATTCTGGTTTGAATCCGAAATATAAGAGTTATGCAAGCACGCTGCACAAACATTAGCCAGACAACTAGCATAAAGGCACCCGAAACCTCAAGCTATATAATACATGCTGATATTTGTATAAAATATATTAATAATCCTGCTTTGTATTTGTGAATTCTCTATCAGTCAGCCTCAAAAAATGCCACAGCAGCCAGGATAAGCCTCTTAATGCTAATGTTGCCTCTTTAGTACTAGCTATTTGACATTAAGCAGCTGGCCGACTTCACCGCTAAACTATCTAGCATTAGAAAAACTATTATATTGTAAATAAAACCATAAGCAAGGCTGTTTAGCACTAGCTACATGATGTTACACGATGTAACTAAAACCAGTAGCCAAATTTGCTAGCAAGAGAACTAACTTTAGGCTATTATATTGTGTATAAATCAGTAAATGTGTAAAACCAGGAGCCAGATTTGCTAACACACTAGTAACTATTATGCTAACTAGTATATAGTAATAAAATATAGCTACTTGTATAAATATAACAACTATTTTGTGTGATTAAGACCAGTCTCTATGATTGTTAGCAAGCTAGCAAACCTCAGGTTATTATATTGTGAAGCCTGTAAAATATTAAGTATATTAGGATTTTTTATAAGAGTTTTATAGCTTTTTATCTCACTACATTGCTTGTGTAATAACTGTGTTATAGCATGAAATAAAGCATTCATTCACACAATCGCATCACAATTTTGCGCTCCTTAGTCAGCCAAGTGACGGAAAACAAGACGATCGAGAGGTTTTTTTTTCCCCCTTTACTTTAGGTAAACTCTAGTTCACAGTTTAGTTTGGTGATGTCATACGAATTCAAGATTGTGATTGGTTGATTAAATGTTAACTTCATGCGGCAAAATCACGGTGCGCTTTCCTCAGCTGTAAGAAACTGAACATTAAACAGCAGAATAGCCCTTGACCCTTACTAAAATGTAAGAGGTCTTGATTTTCTCTCAGGCTTGTGTGTGTGTGTGTGTGTGTGTGTGTGTGTGTGTGTGTGTGTCCTTGTTAGCTTTATGTTCAAATTGCCCATTGTAGGGGCCATGGGAGGTCATGTTCTGAATAATTTATCCTTGTTTATGCGTCTCTGCGGCGTTCCCTCAGCATGATGAGATGATGTAGCGAGAGAGAGAGAAGGAAAGAGAGAGAAAAAAGATAGAAAGATGAGTCTCTCACTGTAGCAGGTATGCGTGTGTCTGTATGTTCGTTTTGGAGCTCATCCTCTGCTCCGGAGATGTCGCTTTTGCTCTGTAGAGAAAACGTCCTGTCGTTGTTTGAGATGCAGCTGCATGGTGATTAGAGAGAGAGGCGCTGAGGTGATGGGCGTGATTAGGGGTGACTGGGCGGGGGGTAATACGGGGTGTTTGCACGGGGGTCTCACGCCAGCGCAGTGAGCTTGGCGCCCTCGTCGGTGGCCCATGGCTGCAGGTTGTGAAGGGCAAACAGGGAGGAGTTGTGCATGCACAGCGGGTCGGCCTGCAGCGGCTCGCTCAGAGACTTGTGGAAGGCGTCATGCTGAAGCTGCATCATCAGACGGTTGGCCTGCTGTCGCTCGGCCTCGCGCTCCTCCGCTGTCTGCCGTCTGCCAAACAAGAGGGACAGCGTCAGAGATCTGGACTTCTCAGTAATATCCTCTACAAGCTGCTTTATACTGCTGCAAAAATGCCTGAGAAAGTGAAACAATCTTAACTATCATCAAATTCAGCTATTATAAGATTACATTAAAGATTGATAGTACTGTTTTTTTTGACTAATTCCAAACTTTACATTTTCTAAAAAAAAAAAAAAAAAAAAAAATTCTTGAAAGAAATGCGTAAAATTATCAAAATGATCTGCCATGACGAGAAGACTATTTCAAGCTGGAAATTATTCAAAAGGAAATTAAAATAACTAGAAATAGGGATAAGAATCTGACTCCATGTTAGACTTTTTAAAATCCAATCAAAAAAACAGTATTATTTAGTCTTGTGTTCAGTGTTGTTTGGAAATTACTGGATTCACGTGGTGCCTTGACATCTGGTGGACGGATTCACAGTAAATATATCTACATTCAGAAAGAAAAACATTGGCTGTACAACTGTAAATCTCTACATAGTGCCATTTTACAGAACATAAACAACTGTAATTATAATCTGTAACCGCCCAAAAGTTTGACTATTACATGTTGCCACAACTGTACATAAGAAATTATAGTTTATATAAAATCAAAGTGTTTCTAAACTTCCTCAAAGAAGAACGTTGTGTGTCGGAATGTTCTCTCGCTCTCTCTTTTTAAAGAAGATTTTATTGATGTACATTTATGTACGTATGTACTGATTGATTGATTGAGAAGGTTATAAGGCTTGGGTTAGGAGAGTTAAATGTATTTTTTTGAATTTGATATTTCCGTATATAAAATGTGCAATAAAGTGACAGATAGGAATTCTATATAATAACACCGAGAGCGATGTCCTGATGAAGGTAAACAGATTTTTGCCCTTTTATAAACATTTAGGCTCCTAATTACAATTAAACACTGGGCTGCATATAAAACTGCAAACTCTGCATAATAGAAATAATAGGACATTAATTGATACACACACACACACACACACACACATATAGAATACAATTCTGTATTTCAAATCCAGCCTGTAGAATGTACACAGCTTGGCACATAAGAGTGTGTATATATATATATATACATATATATATATGCATAATGTGTACATAATCACACGTATTCATAATAAATAACGCAACACATATATGAGTAGTACGTGCAGCATAGTATATAATTTTATAAATTAATATTGACTGTATGTCAGACTCTGTGAAATTCAGAATTTTGAATAGCAGATGATAGAAAAAGACGTCAGACTCATATGTGTGTGCATTATTGCATATTGCAGTTACGTGCATGTGTCTATGCAAAGTCGAGAACAGGTCTATATGTAATTACATGCAATTATATTAAGTGGTTTCTGTAAAATTCAGTTCCATTTCGTGCTCCTCAGCTGTTTTCTATGAAGCTATTTAAATAATATAGACGTTATACCTTGACTTTTGCGCAAAATGTAGAAAAAACAATAGGGTTAAACCGAGTGACTGTTTACATTATGACCTCTTACTCTTATAAAAAGTGTATAGCGGTTCTTTAGCTAGTGAAGCTATGGTTCTTTTTAATAAGGACACACTGTTAGGATCCGGCGTAGAACCTCAACCAAAGAACATGTACTACAATTAAGGGTTCTAGATTTATTTCTGCCTTTTTTCGAGCGTGTGCTTTGAGTTAAGTAGTTAGTGTGGAGAAACAAGCTGAGGGAAATGGAGCTGCTTTGTATTTTTTTTTTCTTTTTTTCCCTTAAACGGATCCATTTTGCTCAGAAATCACAGATGTTTGTTAAATAAATCAAGGAACGCATGCATGGTTAATGTAAGACACAAAAATATCTGGAAAATAAATCATTTCTTAAGACTTGTGGAGGCGGAATGTTGGCGTGTTTTATTGATATTCAGCGGTAATGAGGACAACATGGCTGCAAATGTCCTGGTTTCTGTCTGTGTCTGTGTTTTATTTACACTCGTGTTAAATTCAGTTAAACCTGCTCTAAATCTTTCCCTCCTCTACATCTGGTCCTGCAGGGTGGCGCTAAGGTTGTGTTGAGTTTGCATTATGTTAGCAGTGTACGCGCTGGCTCTACAGTCCTGAGTGTGAATCTACCTGTGTTGGTAATTTAATAGCTGTACTTTTGCTCGTCACGCTGCAATTCATTTCCTCCGCCTCTGCAATTATCACACATCAACCAGAGAACGCTTCTTTTCATTCTGGGTTGGATTTCTGATGTGACGACTAATTAAAATTTACATTACAAATGAAAGTGATATCTTGTACACACACACACACACATTACAAGTGTGCAGGTTTTTAAACACTTGAACAGATTTTTCCCCATGTAGTCCATGTTTTTTGTTTGCTGTTTATTTGTTTACACATTTATATACATTTCAGATGTATGTAAATTTTACTCAATTCTTATTTTTATATTCTTTGTTTCATTTTTTCACATGTAGATCATATGATTTCATTTTTCCACATGTGATTTATTTATTTGTTTGTTTGGGGTTTTTCTGTTTGTTTGTTTGTTTGCTTGCTTGTTCTTGTGTTTGTTTGCTCTTGTGTTTCATTTTTCCACGTGTGATTTTTGTTTACTAATTTGATTTTTTCACATGTATGTGTTTTATTTTCACATATGATCTTGTTTGTTTGTTTGTTTGTTTTTGTTTGTTTGTTTGTTCACTTATAGGACACTGTGGCTTCATTTTCCAATGCATTTTATCACACGATTCATTCGTTTTCACGTGTGATCACATATGGGTCACGTGATGTCACAGGTTTACTTGAATCCGCAAGTGCAGTTTTCAGAGATTCCGAGCCTGAACTTGTGAAACGCACCTTCGCACACTGATTACTCCCCTAATCGCAGCGTATCAGGTGTAACTACAGTGTTCATGTACGTGTTGTAAATCCGACACGCTTGCTATGATCAGCCCGCTGTGACGGTTTAATCCACAGTGCTGCTGTCTCGTTGTGGCACTGCGTAAAACGTTACTCATTCGAGTTGCTGATTCTGCAGAATAAAGACTTTGAGCCTCTCGACTTCATTTTAATGCTCACGATTAAAGATTATAATAAATGTAGGACGGGTGGAAACAACAGGGTGCGCATTAAATATATATGCTCTGCAAATTAAGTCGTAAAAAATAACTAGAGCTCGTGAGGAAGTTAGTGTCAGTTAAAGAGCCGCCATGTTGAAAGTCTGTCGAATCCATCACGCGCTCAGCGGCCTGTCGTGTTCAGTGCGTTGTGTTTTCCGTCATGTCGTAATCAGAATCTGGGCCAGATGTGGATTTGTGCTGATGTTTGGCCAGACAGTCAGCAGCAGCTGATTGCATTTTGTCCTGTTCTATAATGAAACACAAATGCAGCTCTAAATCGATGTCTACTGGAGGAGTAAACCTCAGGCTTCCACATGATACCATATGGTTCTGATGAGATATTTTCATAAGTCTGCAATGTGATATTTGATGATATCAGTGAATCTACTATGATATGATAGGACTTTTCAACAATTCGGTATTGGACACTACTGCTGAATCTGCTAGAATTCAGTACGGTACAATAGGATTCGATTCAAAACAATACAATATGATTCAACTGAATATGATTCTGATACAAAATGATTCGATTTAATACAACGATTTGACTCAATATGATACGATATGATTCGATTAAATAGATTTGATTCACAATACAACTTAGATCCATAAAGCAGCTATTTGAAATTTGACAATACCTCAGAATCTGCTAAGATACAACATGACATGATACACGTAGGCATCTCCGATCAACATTTTGTTCAGAATCTGCGTAAAGCCCACCATTAACTCAGAAATGAGGATAGTGTAGAGAAGGACTATCGTAAATGTATCAGAGTTGTTTGTCTTTTTTCCATAATAATCATCTTATTAGCTTATGCTAACCTGAGCACTGTACCTTTGTGGCTCTGCATTACCACAGTGCGACAAGACAGTTGTGTTTCTACAAAATTCCTACAGACTAGCAGCATTTTATACTCTTTTTTAAACATCTACAGAAGCTTAACGTAGTAAGCAGTGGATCATTTCAAAATTTAATCCTAAACTGTTGTGCTGTAACTGTTGCAACCAGTTTCAAAAGACTGAAGTGGTTCTTTTCTTCATAGTAGATGTAAAAATCTCACAACCGAACACATCCGAATAAGATGAAAAGAAAATAGATTTCACTTTAGATGTGATCTTGTTTACAGCAAAATAAATAAACGCTACACTGACACGGACACAAGGGTACTTTTCACTGAGAACATGCTTCCTTGTTAAGAGTAGCATAGCATTGTTTAGCATAGTGTAGTGTAGTGTTTCTCTATACATCACACTAAAAGCTCATTAAATCTACAAGCGTGGTCCTTATCCTCCACTTGTGTAACTTAAGTCATGTGTAAAGATTCACACAGAACACATTAAAGTTAGAAACAGTGTACACTCCATGCCATAACCTCATGGGAAACGTACACTATGGTACTTTTTCCTCAGAGCACAGTCATGAAGTCTAAGGTTTACGTTTAATAATAAATCTTTACAAAGTGACGCTGAAATATCATTAACTACATACGTGTTGTGCACATTTTTTTTTACACAGAACAGGTAGAGACAAAATCGATGTTCTGGGACATTGTTTTGATGCCTCAACAAGCTGCTGCAGGTCATGTGATTATCCTATTTAATAATTAATAGAGCTATTAAAAACATCACATGCATACTTCATATAGGTGAACCTTAATGGCTGCATTCTTTTTTATTATATAGTAGTGTAATGTGGGGGTAAGATTTAAGACTGGAAATGCGTGAACTTACTGCAGATGCTGGCAAATTACTGGTGTAAAGCCAAGGTTTTTCAGTTGACTTTGATTGTTTTTAGCACATATATACGCTTACAAAAAAATATGTATATATATATATAAACTTGTACTAAAATCGACTTAGGCTATACATTTTAAACTTAAAAAGCTGTAAATGTGTGCCTCTACACTGTGTTTGGTTTTTTCATCAGAGGAAACTGATGAAAAAAAAATTCCCTCCAAATCCGCATTTTAGAACATTTCTGACGACGCTCCATGCGCGCGTGTTCGAACTGCCGAACTGTAACCATGGCGATACTTCTCGTCGCGCGCGGTTATTTAGAGACTTAAAAGAATAAAAGATCATTCTTGTGTGCCTGCTCGCGTGCTCCTCTCCCTCTCTCTCTCTCTCTCACCTCCATTTGGTCCTCCGGTTCTGAAACCACGTTTTGACCTGCGCGTCGGTCATCTTCAGTGTCTTGGCTAGAGCCGCGCGCTCGGCGCTGGCCAGGTACTTTTGCCGGTGGAAGCGCTTCTCCAGCTCGCAGATTTGCGCGCGCGAGAACGACGTGCGCGGCTTCTTCCGCTTGGGCGGCGTCCGGTTCTGATACGGATGTCCGATCCGCCGCGCCACCACTGTGAAGGGCGTCAGGGCAGCTGGAGGACAGGGAGGGAGAAGTTTATTCCAAACCGGAAGTGTCAAAGTGTCATATGTTGAGCATGATCATAATGGCAAAAAAGCGTACTTGGAATAAAGACAAAAATCTGCTTATGTATTTATAAAAATGTGTTGTACGTGTGTGCAATTAACACGTCGTTTTTAGACAATTCACGTGTCATGTTTGTTTTGTTTTGTTTTTGTTTTTTAAACACTTCAATTATTTCCACGTGTATTTCCATATTTTTTCCACATGTAGGTCATGTTGTTGTATTTCTCCTACATATGACCACACACACACACACACACGTGCAGTTTCGGGGCATAGCACAATGCAATGCACCTTCACGTGTTTTTCACTTGTGATCACATTCACATAATCACATATATTTATAAAAAGCACGTGGTTTTCTTTTGTAATTTTATTTAGAAATAATATTCATCTATATGCTATCTTTTACCTGAGAAGGTGTGTGTGTGTGTGTGTATGTGTGTATGTGTGTGTGTGTGTGTGTGTGTGTGTTTAAAAGTGATTCAAGCTTTACATCAATGCTCTTTAAGGTACCTTCAAGAGAAAAAACGTCCCTAAGCCTGTGACAAACACGAGAGTGTATAAACACACTCCTCCATAATTAAAATTAAAAATTAAATTAAATCTACGATTTTTTTTACGGATTCATAGTCCCTGAAATCGGTACAGGAGTCTCTTTGTGTCATACATCCGGTACTTTTCCTTAAAATCACTCTGAAGTCTGTCTTATTATCATTCTTATATATA
>JAQMYM010000009.1:990294-1007575 GCA_030014255.1 Parauchenoglanis ngamensis | reverse complement strand
GGAGACGGGGAAGAGAGACAGACAGGGGGAAGAGAGACAGACAGGGAGAAGGAGACGGGGAAGAGAGACAGACAGGGGGAAGAGAGACAGACAGGGAGAAGGAGACGGGGAAGAGAGACAGACAGGGAGAAGGAGACAGACACACATCACTTTTTTTGAGTCCAAATTGATTTACACACAAAAAGCATAAAAAGATTAAAATGATTTATGATAAAGAATGTTAATGGCAAAGTTTATGATTGTGAGATATCTGTGAACTAAATAAAATAAAATAAATGTTATATAGCCTATGAATAGGCCAGGACAATAAAAAATATTTTCAATTAAATTTTTAGAGAAAAACAATTTTTAGAGAAAAAACACATCCTCCCCCATAAGCTATAGTATTGTTTAATGCTGGGTTTTACTTTTTTTTAGATTTATTTTATTTTTTAAGATCCATCAATCAAACGGTCCTTGAAGAACCAAAATGGGTCTCCTTATGTTCTTCTGGCATCATTCTAAAGAACCCTTTTAAGAGTCTTAAGTCTGAGATATTTTTTTATTTGTGAAAATTGCGTCCTTTTCATGACTTACGTTATTATCGTAACTTTGTTCATTCTGTTCAAGTTGAAGTCAACCATTTTGAAGGAAAAAACTAAAAACTAAAACTAAAAACTCTAAAGCAGAAAGGCGACATTATTGGTGTCTAATTAAGAGGAAGATCCAAGTTTATAAAGAGAATATGTTCTTTAAATTGGTTGTGTGTGTTTTAACTTGAAGACATGACTAGGCACCAGTTCAGCTTGTTTAGTAAAACTGAGGCGGAGGTGATTTCCTCCTCAGCGTGTCAGTGATAGTAGACTCCAGGCCCGACGGTGGTGACGGTGTTGATGGCCGCGGGCTGAGCGCTGATTGTCGCCTCTGTCTGCTTACGGTGCGTTAGCTCCCGGTTCATCTGACACCACGAGCAGCAGACACAGAAGCAGGAGATCAGGATGTCTTCACACAGGCCGCCCTAAAACAACAACACACTCTTAAACTACAGTAAGAACAACAACTGTATTATCTTTCAAACGTATATTTAAGCCACGCCCCCTACTGTCGCTCATGTGGAGGAAAAACGATTTGTCTTCAAAATGGCGCCACGGCTGTGTTTAGCAGGTAATGCTAAGAGTATTTACAATGCCGTTTAAGCTATACGGAGTCTTTTGCTTGCCTATTTCTTAACATATCTGAAAGAAATGTTAATATTTCAGACAGATTCGTCATCTTTTCACATTATGTCGACTAGCTAACTCATTATCCACAATCATTAGAGTGGTAGCGTGAATGTTGCTTAGCAACTACGGTAGCTGTTTGAATAGCGAGTGATGCTTATTTATTTCTTTATTTATTTAACTTTTGGTAGAGTTATTGGTTTGAGGTCATATTCTAGCAGTGTCTTACACAGTATATAAATTCTTGCACTATGTTGGAAATGAAAATCACAACATTGGACATACCATGAATTCCACGCCTGTCGATATGAGCATATTTACTTTCATTTCATGGCATGAGAGCCACCCAAACTTGTTTTACAGGGGGGGGGGTTTCAGTTCTATCCTGCAAAACACCATTTATCTCTCTCTTTTACCATCTTTTATTCTTTTACCCTGCTGTTCATGAAGCACGGTGCTCACCTGGATTTGGTACTTGTACCGCATGGCCACCCTCATGGACAGAGCAACGGGAGGAACGCAGATCCCGACGCCGGTAGCCGCAACCAAAGCTGGGCCCAAAAGATCCACGAGAGGGAGGCAAAAACTCTCACCGAACTTAGACGAGGTGCTGCAGGTGAAGCAGGGGAAACACCAGAATGCATAACAGCCTGAAAGAGAGGCCAACGTTATTAATCATTCATTAAACCCCAGTTTCAGCTATAGATATTATAAACATCTGTGACTGCGCAGTTTGTTTTTAGACAACAAAAATGTTTTTCAGTTCTTTAAGCAAACAGTGTCACATTTTAAAATATGGACTCAAAGACATGTCCACATTTCCATATATGAGCTCAAGGACACGCCTACATTTCCATAGACATATAGACTCCATATATGACCTACTTTGACACTTTGCTCGAATTTCCACATGAACGTAAAGAAACGCCCACATGTCTAGATATAACACATGGCCATATTTCCATATATGGGTTTAAAGATGTGCCTCATTTCCATATACAAACTTAAAGACACACCGGCATTTGAAGATATGAAGACATGTCATATTTTCATATAGGTCCAGACTCAAACGCAGGCAAATATTTTCATACATGACCTCAACGACACACCTTCTATTTCTTACATGGAATAAAAACACATGTATATTTCCGTATGTCAGCTAAGAACCTCCCACATTCTCATATGTGGACTCAAAGACCTGTCTGTGGCATGAACTCATGGACACTCTGATGGAATAAGCCCGGCTAAGCACCAGTTTTCTGGTGCCGAAGGTTCCTTTACTGCTGCTTTGAGCCAATAGGAGCCTTTTCATTAAAGAAGTTTGCCTTGTGATAGCCTCTGGACTCAGCACCGGCGTATTTAAGGGTTTCCACTCACATGACTTGATGTCCTGGCAGCAGTGGCACAGTCCTGAATTCCACGCCGTGACCACAGGCACCGCCCTCGGCTGCTGCTGGATCACTACAGTCGTGGCAGCCATGATGCTCAGGTTCTCTGACAAACAGGAAAGACAATGATTTGTATGTTACAGAGACCATGATTTGGTCATTTTGCCTCTGAGTAAACCAAAAGTCTGATATTCCTGCATGTCCTTTATCTTCTTTTATTAAGCAGAGACTGATAGCACAACTAGTGGATTTGGAATGACACGCAGAAGGACAGGAAATGTGAAGTACGTCATCCGGTTTGGTGTTTAGCGAAGGGTTTTTTTCAGTATATGAGATTAGGAAAAAAGCTTCAGCTGTCAATTCTGAGCAGTTAAATTGCCCTAAGTGTTTTTAATCAAATCAAAATCTCGATTTATCCCTTGAGAAATAATGAATTTAGTAAAAAAAAAAAAAAAAAAATTAAATGTCATACATTTCATTTGCAAATGCTTTTAATCCAAAGCAACTATTCAGTCACAGATCCTTAACTACTGAGCTATTTACAGTCTAAAACACACATATTTAGAGCAAACATGCTGCATTTCAAGCTATTTAAATTAATTTAAATCTTTCAAAGGTCACCAAGTCAGAAGATGTGAGAAATCCTCTCAGATGATTTGCTGAGATGATCATCGTTACAATCTCATCAAAGATAATTCGTTCCTCAGAGGTATTTATTCATAAGTTATTTTATGACATGTCGGTTTTACCTGGGTTAGACAAATGCTGTGTTCTCTCCTTCAGTGCACATGAAATGAAGCTTCTGGCAAATATCTCACACTTGCACACACCACGTGATGGACACCTAAAACTAGAAGAACCTGAACCCTGCTTGTCTATCTCGTCTCCTCGATGAATGCACTGGATGAAAGAGCTTCTTTCTTTTCTTTTCTATTGAGCATGCAACAATCATCTCACACCTCTTTGACATTTCGAGGGTTCACGGAGAGCTTGTCAACAGATATCCAGGACTTAAAGTGTAAATATTTTTGTGTCTGTATTTCTCCAGGTGACAGCTGTTACAGAATAAAGTTAGCTCAGCAAAGTGTCCTTAATGCACTGTAACCTGTAGTGCTTTACTCACCTGAAGTCTAATCTAGCATTCTAAAACATGTAAGTAATGTTTGTAGAGGAAAATGGCTAGCAATCCTTTAAAACACCATCATCACTGACTCTCAACATTCACAGCAATGAAATCAATTTGACATGTTGACTCGTGAGGCTAAAACCGTAACACATCGATGAAATCATTATGCAAGAAATAAAGCAGTCAGCGTCGCGCTCTTGTAACGATGAATTACAGGGTGACGTGTTAAAGTCTCCACCCTGGGGCTGATTCATTTTCTACAACTGCACGTCCTTAAGTTTTAAATTCTCTTAAACTACGGCAAGTTCCAATTACAACTCTTTAAGAATGACGTATCGCACTTCTGTCAAGCTAAAGTTACGGTTAATTTTGACGAACAAGCCATTAGTATAAACCTGTCAGCGCTGCTAGTACAGAAAAGTAATCAACACTTTCTGACCAATCAGAATCCAGAATTCCAACAATGCTTGGAATAACAAGATGCAACATTTACATATTTTAACCCTGTACAGGTTTTAAAGAATGTTGCTTTTTATACCATGAGAAGGAAGGAAAGAGACATTTTATATATACACACTTTATTTTTTTTTACACACACACACGGTTGTGGTAACATGACGTTAAGCATTACACCCTTAGCCCTTGCTCTTTACCCAGTCTCTGAGCTTTAGCAGAGCGCCTCCTTTTAGCAGTGCTGCACTTGTACCCAATCCTTTTAATTTATTAATCAGCTAATTAATGCACTAAGCAGGGTGTTCAGTTTGGCAGCTACTTTTCCAGAAGACTGCTTTTGATAGCTCAGTGCTCTCCTGGGTACTTCATGATGTTTAGTAAAACTCTCTAAGAAACAAGTTTGGCAAGTTCTCATCTGATTACAATATTAATTATACAACTAAAAATACATGTGGGTAAAGTTCACCGAACTCGGAGTTAGCAGAAGCAACGTGATGTGATTAAACACTGATGAATAGAAACTTTATATAAATATGTACATTTAATACAACACACTTAGTTCTTCATCCAGGACGGAGATGTTTTTCTCGCAGATGGATCAGAGTCGGTTCTTTGGTCTGGCATCGAGCAGGGCGATGGGAATTGCGCGACATTTCATCTCGCGAGACATCTGACACCAGACGCAGGACGTACAGCACGCTGCCATCAGGCAGTCGTTACAGAGGGTGCCCTGAAAAAGAAAAAAAAAAACAAAACACAAATACTGCTTGCTTATCTATTTTATTTTCACAACAACTTTGATTTGACTAATAAAAGTTCAAGAAAGGAGCCACAGCTGGATGGAGTGTTGCGCGTTGCCATGGTAATGCACAGCCTGAAACTGTGGCAAGTGTAGTGATGCAGAATTTGAAAATGATAAAACATGACATTTGTTTACAGACATTAAAGTTTTCATTCTTGTTGAATAGTGCTTTTTTAAAATATTTTAACTTTTTAAAAAAAACAAAAAAAAAACAAACAAAAAAAAAACAAACACGCGCCATGTTACAGAAAAGCATAATCAAGTTAATCTTTTACAGCTGTTTTGCTGGCGCACGTTCAGGTCCCGATACATATCGTGTACTGCAGTACTGGACTTCCAGTATCGTGAGATTATATTTGTGTCACACCACCCTCCCCTTACTTCAGACATGCACTGAATTTCATTTTCTAAACGGTTTCTTTAAAATACTATGAAACTGAGATGGTGTAAATAACATCAACAAGGTGTCAAGGTGAAAAATCCCAGACAGCACCGCTTCCATGTTGAGAAATAACATTTGGTCATGAAATAAGGTTTATCTGATTAAATGTAATGATTCTGCGCACCTTAATGCCGTAACGGTACCGCATGGACACCCTCATGGCCCAGGTAGCAGGGGAGGCGATACCACAGAGGTCCAGCAGGGGGAGACACAAACACTGGCCATATTCTTTCGTCTTCATGCAGGCGAAACACGGGCAGCACCAGAACACCAAACAACCTGAACACACCCACACACACAACTTTAAATCGTGCAGAAACCACTTTGCATTCCAACATGCTGACTCAATAACTTTCACATGCAGACTGACAAAGTGACGTTACCAAACTACGGAGTTGTTTCTCATCCAAGTACTTCATTAAAAAAAAATTCTTCCTTCTGACACACACAGACAACGTTCGCACCTTACCAGGATTATTCTCATAAACAATACCTGTTGATTCATTTTCTCGGACAGTAGTGCAGCTGCACATCACAGCTGTATATTAATGCACTCGCTCTGATACGTTATCGTTTCTATAGTAACAGCTCCTTCACAGGAACGTGTACAGCGAACGCGCCCCTGCTAAACTGATGAGGAACTGCTGGTGCAGTGAAGTTTCCTGTCAGTAGATTATTTTATTTAGTATTTATGGAAGGAGTCTCCGGTGTCAGCGCTTTGTAACAGGTAAAGCTGGAACTTGAAGTTTTCCAACATCTTCGGGACAAAGTTTACACGTTGCAGTTTCTCAGTAACATGACACGAGGCGATTATTTGTCTTATTAACATTCTATAAGAGAATACACTGAGGCTTGTGCTATAATGCAAGTGAGAACAGGAAGTGACTCATCTGAACGTTCCATAACTTTAAACAATTAAGAATGAAGCGTTGATTAGCAAATACAAGAGGAACAAAACACTTGAGGATGTGCGACTATAAGAAAATAATCATTCAAATAATTCATCTATAATCAAAAGGTTCGCTCGGATCACGCCGCTATGTTGCCGATTAGTTTCCCGTTACAGCTCAACCGTTTTATTCGTTACACATTAGATCCAAACAGCGGTGTGTAACTTACACTCGGCCTTGTTGTCGCAGCAGTCGCAGATCCCCGAGTGCCACTCGTCAGACTCGACAGACTCCAGCACCGGCTGCGGCTGCTTAATCACCATCTTGGACGACATTTCTGTGGCTAAAACACAAAAACAGTACCTGTCTGAGGCACACTGATTTTATTCCACGGGTGTAGGAAATGAAGCCCTAGCACCGACTATTAAACTCAAAAGCGACGCCAGCTAACGCTACAGATGTGGAGTGTGAGCGTCACATCATCCCGTAGAACATCTCCACTGTTACGTTGTAACGTAAATAAACTATTTAAACTCAAATCTCAGTTGTAAACGGACAATCCTGCACCCGCAATTGTGTGGTTTTCCTGAATGTCGGCACAGCAGTAGAACCTCAAAACTGTACTGATGGCTCCGTTTCCTTTAAAACTCATTAACATCCAAATTTATTTCAGATTGTTATCTTAATTCGCATCAATTCAGGATTCATCTGATGATCAATTACATGATATAAACATCAGTAGTACATTCGAATGTTTTCAGCATTTTTAGTCCAGAGATAAAAATTTGTCCCAATGGTTCTTTTATTGGACTAAAAAAAAAAAAAAAAAAAAAAAAAAAAAAAAAAAAAAAACAAAACCATAAACTACATGCCTGCTTATCAGCAAGATAATTCAACATTAAAGGTTAATTGAATTGTAAAAGAAATCCTCAACTTCTTATAATAATTATAATAAACACACAGCTGTGATACAGAATCAGGTGTGTAAAAGGGGTGAGAAACACTGGACATGTTTAATATCCAAAAAAAAAGCGCCGTGTTTAAAATGATAAACAAAAAAAACCCAAGAACTTTAATGCAAATAAATCAGAGCGAGTATATGATTTTAATATAAATATTCCAAACGATAATCTGTAGGAATCAACTTCCAGTTGGAGAAAATCTTTAAATGCACATTTGTTTTGTTTTGAAAAGCATTACTGTAAGTGAATCTTCCATTTTTTTTTTCCTTCTTCGCTCTTTTTTTTCCCCCCCCAATATAAAATCACCTACTAATGTGACTGGGGAGGATCATAATAAACGTTTGCTGCTCAATCAGAACCCATTTAAAAGTGAATTTTAGGCAAATGGAAATTTCAGTAAACATTGGGGAAAATGCAAGGACACTGGCAAAGAGTGAACACGTCAAGACTCTAATCCAATCTCATCTTTAAAAAGCGTCCATGTTCTGATTTTCTCATTTTTTTTTCCAAACTCTTTACAAATGAACAAGCACTGAAAAGACCGACAACGCCAGGTCTGAAAATCACATTTTTCTAGGAAATAAAACACATCTGGAGCGTTATTCGAACACTCTTAAGGACAAACATAATAGGAACCACAAAGACATTGTAGTGCAAGTCTTCAAAGGTTCTTGATAATCTGATCAACACAAAACATCTGAAGAGATTATTTATTATCTGCACTTTGAGGTTAGGCGATGCGGTTAAAGCTTACCTGTGACCTGCTGTCTGATTAACTTCCCGACTCGGACTTACAGCTGTGCACAAAAGCTCAGAGCTTTAAAGCAACAAACTACTTGGAGGGGGGACACAAAAATCCACGCGAACCGGTCCAACCTGAACAGCAGGGCGCGGTGCCGAGCCGAAACCGAGGCCGCGGGAGAAACACGGAGGATGCGGAGACCTCGGCGCACTTTAGAAGTCTGCCATAAATACATTAAGTGAAGTTAGACTTTAAGCTCACTTCCTTTCCATCACAGCTGGCTGCAGTGATGAACAAAACCACGGTGCTAAATTCAACACAAGACAGCAGAGGATGAAGAGGACCAAGAGACAAACACAAGAAACACAAAAACAAAGCTATTCAGAACACAATGCTGAGCAAACAGCAACGTGAGAACCAAAACAAGCTCGTACTAGTTTATTCTGCACAGAGATGAAATTCTACCATTTGAGCTTGAACACTTGAGCTCCGCTTCCAAAGCTTCATGCCAACACCAGCACCAACAGCTACTTCTGCACTGGAATTCTCATAGTGACGTCTCAGAAAAGGAGACTTATGTTTTTAAGAGCGACCAACAAACTGTAACAGCAACCAGATCACAGCACACAACTGCTAACTTCTCACAGGAAATGATACAGCACCAGCCAACAAACCATCACTAAACACATCTAGAATCTTTCAATATGAACATATTTAATGTGTTTAAGGATTTAAGGATGTTAGTCATAACCTTTAAACCAGTAAAACTGAGCACTGAGGAAGTTACCTGAAGCAGCAAACGAACCTCATCTGGTTCATTTTCCTCCATTGTAATTTAGACTATTGCTCATTCCAGGGCTTGAATTCTAAAAAGTACTGCTTCAGTTGTTTTTCTTTCCAGGTGTGAACGCAGTCCCTTCACAAGCCTGAACTCATCACTAATGCAGCTGCGTCGAGAACATCCTCAACATCTCCCATTGCAGGGTTTCCTCCACTGACTTCCACTGAGAGAGAAGGAAAACGAAATGGGAACGAGAGAGAGAGAGAAAGAAAGTAAACAAAATGGGGAAAAAAAGAAAAAATTGGATCAAGAGAGAGAAAGAAAAAAATGGGACAGAAAGAGAGAGAAAGAAAACAAAATGGGAGAGAGAGAGAGAAAATGGGAAAGAAAAAGAGAGAGAAAGAAAGTAAACAAAATGGGAAAGAAAGAAAGAAAAAATTGGATCAAGAGAGAGAGAAAGAAAAAATGGGAGAGAGAGAGAAAATGCGAAAGAAAGAGAGAAAGAAAACAAAATGAGAAATAGAAAGAGAAAGAAAGATCACTTGATTCATCTATGACCGTTCAGCTAAAAGAACCGACTCAAAGAGCCGACTCATTCACATTTTGTGTTGTTGATAAAATGTTATTATTTTTCGGAGTCTGAAGCTCCGTTCTGTCAGTTGGACAAGCTGAAGATCCGCAGACCCCTGTTTGTTTGTTTGTTTGTTTGTTTGTTTGTTTACAGCGCTCTGGAATTATGTGTGAATGTGCCCGACTCGGTGTGTGTGACTTACAGATATCTGCACATTTGTGCGCCTCCGCCACGCAGAAGGATGATTTGGACGCCGTGGTGAATGAGAGTGGAGCTGCTGCTACCTACCAGTCCACTGCTCTCGGTCCGAAACCGGAAGTTACTGGAGTAAAGCAGGTGCTATAAATTAGCTCGAGGCGCGTGCGCATGCCTGAAAGCGAGCTCGCACGTGCTAAATAGGATCAAGGAAATTCGATACCAATTAGGAGAAAACACTTATCATGAAACTATGTCATGTTCATATGTAATGAAAATAAAAAAGTATCCATTTCATAGTTAAATTGCACTTTTTTTAATATTGTGCTTTATATTCACCCCAGACTCCAGAAATAGTACGGGTTTCTGCGCTAATGCTGTACACGCGGCTAATTTAATCACGTGATCATCGCTCATTAAGGACAGATTATATCCAATTAATGTGGGATTAAAGATAACGGTTTCTAACTGAGCAGCAGGAAAAGAGAGAGAGAGCGAGAAAAGAAAAGAAAAGAACTGGATGAAGATGTTCACAAAAGAGTGAGTAAATCTGAGAGGTTTTGTGTTTTTTGCTCATGCCAGCGGTTTTAAAGTGTGTGAAGTGTGTATGTGTACATGTGTGATGTGGCTGTGTAAATGTGTGTCAATTGTGTGTTAATGGAAGTATTTCCAGGTAAATTAGCATTATTGGCTCATAAACGTGTAGAATTGGCATGTACGTGTGTGTGATTATTGGCCTGTAAATGGATGTTATTGGTGTGTAAATTGCCATTATTGTTGTTTAATGAAGCAAGATCGCACGAGCAAGAGTGAGGTTATACTGAATTTTAGCACAAGAATAATGTAATATTATAGTCGCATAATATAATATTAGTGGTGTAGGCTTGTTTGTTTGTTTGTCTTCCCATGGCAGTGTGTGTGTTCACGATGACTTCAGGATCTGTTTGCTATAGGATTTTGGGAATAAACTAATCCTATAATAAGCTAAGTTTTATTTGAGAACAGATTTTAATGAAATGAAATACAATTGTAATATAATTGTGTGCATATAGAAATACATTTCATCTAATGGATACTATTCAAGATACTGTAACTACCAAAACGCGTATCAAAAAAAATGTCGGGGTGAAACTGGCAACCCTGGAATTGACAGGAAAACCCTTCGAAACCGGCTCTACCTGTATGACGTCACAAAACGCTCTCCTTACGATCACGTGACTATGAAACGCGGTTCTTCAAGGCATTTCAGAGAAGAAAGAAATTAAGCGACAGGAAACGTGTTTGTGTATGTGCACGTGCGCGCGCGTTTCGACTTTTTTCGACTGTGATGCGCTCTTTGGCCACTAGATGGTGAGCAATAATAAGAGCATAAGATACTGAATAAATCGTCTTATTGTCGATCCTTATTGTTTGATTTTAATCTTAGTCATACACAGAATTCTGGATTGTGATTGGTCAGAAGCTATATATTTATATTAATGAGATTATTTATATTAAGAAGATTTATATTAATGCACTTTCTAATACAGTGAATTTTCTGAAAGGACACATTTAGGTTATGTAACATTTATGGAAGGAGTCTCCAGTGTCAGCGCTCTGCACCAGTCAGAGGTAAAGCTGGAGCTTTATGATCTGAGCTTCAGGACAGAGTTTACACCTCTTTGTGGTTACTCAGTAACATGACAAGCTGAGATTTTAGTCTTAACGCAAGTAAAGGCTGGTGATTGTTCATAGCTGCTCTAACGTAGTTCCCATTCTGCCGGCTAGCAATTCTGAAGAACCAAGAAAATTCTGCTCACTACTTTTAGGATAGAGGAACATCATATGTGAACATGTTCCCTTTTGAAGTTCCCTTGAGGTTGCAGGAACCTCATTCTTAAATGTTCTGTAAATGTTCATGGTGTCCATTTTTTTAAAATGTGAATTGCCTGCAAAACTCAGTTCTTACAACCTTCTAGTTTCTGCTGAGAAAGACATTCCATGGAAACTTTATAAAAAAAAAAAAAAAAAAAAAAAAAAACTTGAGCTACACTTTGAAAGAGGAAAATTCCCAACAAACCATTAGATAGAATAAGAAAATCCTTAATCATGGCAAAATTTAAAATATAACATTTTAAAGTATTTTTCACTGACATGTCAAGCCAGTGGACATTTGTTTCAAGCCCCGCCCTCACGTCCACTTATGACACGAACAAGATAAAGTCTGGGCATCTAAAATAAATCAACTCTGTATTACCACTGAAGAGGATGGAATAATAACGAACAAGAAAACTCATGTTTCAGTGAGTCAAATCTTTTGACTCAGCTTACCAAAGAGTCAACTCCCCTCCCGACTGACTCATTGCCTGCTTTTTTCCTCTCTAAATGGACAAACTTTGTGATTTTGGCTGCTGGTTGTTGTTCTGTGCACAAAAAAGCCCGAAATAGTTGAATGAAATCTTACTCCACCTTCTAACAATATTGTTACTTTGCAATGCATTTTGTACATCAACATAATCGTTAAATTAGTAATCTTTTGAAATATATTACAATACTATAAGGAATGAATAAATGAGGATTGGCTTCACCTACATCGAAAGGAAGAAAGATAAATAAGTGAGCAAACAGCATTCTCCATTTCCTCTTGGTTTATTTACACAAAATTATTATGCATAAAATAAAACTGTAAAAAAAAAAAAAAGACAATGAACTTGCAAGATGAACAGTATCTACAGCTATTTCTCCTTAAACGCTTTATTAAAGGGGGGGGAAAAAAAAAAAAAAAAAAGGAAACGGAGCAAACAAAAGCATTATCAGGAGCTTAAAAAACCAACAGTATGGGCAGTAGAGAATGGCAGGAATGCTTCATCGAAGAGGCGAACGAGAGGACACGGTTCATAAAATAAAGGTTAATATTTATTTTGGGTTGGGAACCGTGTGGAGAGATCAGCAGGATCGACAGGAAAGCTCGAGAAGCAGAACGTTGGTTATGGAAGGTGGGAAAGTGATGGTTAGTGAACGACAACTTCATTTTTCTTTCTCGAAGAGGGAAGTAAAAAAAGTGAGACGGAGGTGTAACGTATTAGTATTGTTAGTCTGAACTCTTTATAAACTGACAGATTTTTGTTTTAAATAAATTGCTACCATTCAGTGTTCTGTATTTGGGCCTAAAGACAAACTGGGGAAAGATGGAGGACATTTTTAAATGTTTTTAACTACAAAATACATAAACTGATCCCCGAGTGCATCAGGTTCTAGTACACTCCAGAGGGCAACTACTCAGTCTCAAACGCCCTTCTGCAAAACAGCATGGGATTACAGATGGGCTTTTTTATGAATACAAACTTTCATTACACACAAAAAAAAAAAAAAAAAAAAAAAAGGGCAAAAGGCACCTTAAAAATGGAAAAAAAGAGTACAGTTGAAAACATAATGCATTACCGCGGGCCAGACGGAGACGTCGCCCTGACGTGCTGATCTCAGAAACATTGAACTAAATAAACTTCTAACTGCTCAGATCAGCCACACAGGAAAACCTCCACCAGCTCGCTGCCGTTAATGATTTGGTACTAAGCGGGCGTGGCCTGGCACTCAGACGTACTCCTTGGAGCTGCTTGGGGGCCGGGACTTGTTGGCTGGATATTTTGGGCTGGACGGCTGGCGCTTGGAGCAGGACGCAGCCAGCAAACCACCGCCGAAAACTGTGAGGAATGTTCCAGCCCAGGCGACGAAAATGGCACCGCCGAATTCATACCTGCAGAGAAAGAGGACATGGATTAGCAAACAAAAATCCCCCCCTCCTCCATCCTCTTGGTACAGACCAAACCTGACAGAAGGGGCGTGTTCTTATCTTTCAACGACCAACAGAATCGCAGAGGTCACAGCTTCACACTGATGGAGCTAGATTTGGAACAAGGCTGCAGCTGATGAAGCAAATCAGAGGCTGCCTGTTCATTCTTCTTCTTTAGAAACACTCACTGGCCACCGCACTCTCGTGGAACACAAACAATCAGAATCAAGTCTAAAATTGTGGCAAAGGGAAAGCGAAGCCTCTACGAGCCGTTTTGATTGTAAAATATAATGCAAAGACGGTGAGAAGAGGGATCATAGAGCGAGTCTCCCGATTCACTGCATCACGACGGCGGACGATGATCAACCAAGTTCCTTTATTCTCAGGAAACTGCACATTAATTTTGTAATTGGTAACGTGCAAAATCTTTGCTTAAAACGTAAAAGCCGCAACAGATGCAACGCTATCTACAAAGTGGATAAAACCCTTTAATAAAAATAGCTGGTCATTTATTTCACTCTGGATTAGTTGGTCTTCTGAAGCACCGCTATGCGGCATGTGTTACGTCTCCCAACGCCACAAACACAACAGTCAGATCGGTCCATCCTTATGAGGACATTTGGTCCCCATAAAGTTTACACACACGTTTCTGAGAGAGTGAGTTCTATCACTCTCAATCTGGCCTGAAGACAAAACTATAACACACTCACTTTGTGTTGACCGGAGTGAAGGGACTGTAGAAATCCTGGATAATCTGGTAGGAGAAATACGAGCAGGCGGCAATGGCACACAGAGCTTTTATTAAAAAGAAAGACAAAAAAAAAAAAAAAAGACGGTTAACATTTCATGTAACAAAATGAAAGTTTTAATGATAAACTAAATATAAAACCCATATGATTTCTAAGCCACATTGCAGAAGAACCACCGTGTGAAAAGATACAAGGTGTAATGTGATTTGTTTTAAGATCAAATATTTGTTAGCTAGAATTATCATAGCTTAGCATGACTAGTGTAACAATACACATTCCGTGATCATGTTAGTATGAGGAACGTGACGTGCCTCCCAGCAGCAGGATGATTCCTCCCGTCATGGCGATGCGAGATTTCTTCACTTTGTCATCACCGCCACAGTTGGTGCACTTCATGCCCATGGAGGCCACGCCCAGTCCGATCACAGCCAGGAGGATACTGATGACCATCAGAGCACGAGTGGCCTGGAGAGAACCTACACACACACACACACACACACACACACAGAGAGAGAGAGAAACAGGAGGATAAGGTTTTGACCCTCATGCTTGTTTATAAGCCAGAGGCTACAGGAGACGGCACGTCCTTTTGTTTTTGTCCCGAAAGCAGATCAGCGCATCAACACCTGCCTAGTGTTCACAAAGAGGAACCATTCTTTACACGCTTCAGTTTATAAACCAAGAAGTGCCGTGTTCCGTCTCTCAATGCGTCACCAAATATGACAGGAAAAACTTTATGAAACCAGTTTGGGAAAAAAAGAAAAAAAAAAGTGATCATTTGAAATGTCTTCAGGCATCATGATTAACAATTAAAGACAAGTGATTTTCTTGTAGTAATTTTCTTCTTTGAAGTGTGTGTGTGTGCACGCGCACGTGTGCACACAATGTTAGTTTGTGCTACATACTTTGTAAAGTGACCTTGGGTGTTTGAAAGTTAAATAAATTGAAGTCATGAATAAATAAACGAATAAAATCCTCCATTGCATGGATCTGTGTAAGATGATCAGGTTCTACCCGGGACTGTAGTTCAACAAGACTGTATAAACCTAAACATTAATACTTTTAATGAATAAAATGACAATGTTCGATCAGATAATTGTTTGTATACATATAAACAGTCGAGCTGATAAAAATATAACCATGTAGGACCCTGTAGGGCCATAAACCCGGTTTATGAGATGGGGTTCGAGGTAGACGAAGGAGGCCAAGAAGCTCAGTCATGTGACATCAAGTTCACGGGACTCTTGTAAGAAATCTGGGGCTAGGCAATGATGTGAACGTGTTTCGTGCTAATAAAGTTAATATAGGAAGCTCAGTTCTTGGTTTTAAGCCATTATTATTTGCCCAACATGATTCAAGACATCTGTAAGCACTTCTTATAAATTCACCACCAAGATGCCATATATGATGCAGTTTCTGCAAGTTCTGTTTGTGGACCACCACCAAGTTCTGTCCATACAGGAGCTTTTGTTGAGGCTCGTTTGAATGCTCGTTGTCATGAGGACAAATCCCATCCCCCAACTCTCCACCTGCACTCAGGTGCAAACCGGTTCCCTCCAGTAAACTCTTTTGTGCAAGTGTGCGTGTGTGTGTGTTTGTTGATGTGTTTGCTCTTTACATGCGAGAGCATAGAACAAGTCTGACCGGTCCGAGTCTCAGGAAGGTAGCTGCAACGACAGACCGAGCGCAAGAGGGTGTGTGTGTGTGTGTGGGGTTTCCTTGGGAAGAACCACCTACTGTTTCTCTGTGAAGTCAGAGAGCTTTCCTCTGCAATCTGTCTGCATACTTTCAGTATCGAACAAAAGAATGAGCTTCAGAGAAACAAAAAGAAAAATAAAACCTGCAAACAGCAACAACGATAAAAAAAAACCCGACAGGTTTGAGCTCATTCAGAAAGCTGATTCTGATTTCTAACGGCTCAGCTTATCATAAGTGGCTTGTATTTGTTTGCAGAGGTCATAAAATAGTGTATAAGCGATAATGCCTTATCATTCTCTGATAGCAAAGTAAACAAATAAATGCAATGAGCCAAGTGTGGAAAAAGTAAACAGGTGTCTGGAAGAGCTGCTAATTCTTAGATCCAAAAAAAAAATAAAAAAAAATAAAAAAATTGGATGCATTTGGAGGACACTGATCATGAGTCAGGTGTGTGTGGTGTTTCTGGGGGAAGCAGCCTTCACCTGGCTGCCATTTCACATTTGCATGGGCTAGTTTTTAGAATAATGATGCAAATCCAGATGACGAAAAGGCCCGGCCACACTTCCACTCTCCCCCCACCCTGATACTGAAACCCTTAGAGGACTTTCCACCTGTAGAGGAGGAGGAGATGAGCCATTCTGCCGTGTAATGATTACTCAACTCGCTGCATAACTCCAGCAGAGTCACATTCTTTTACTCAGAGGGGAACAAAACAGAGTTCTTACCAATAAAAGGACCAACAAAAAAAAACCAAACTCAAACATATTTAATCCAAACTAGAATTATTCGATCATTCTACTCCAAGCAGGGCGTGCAATCAAACCAACGATGACGGTGTTCATTTTCAGACTTCATTTGTTCCACTTCCTCCATTGCCTTTTCTCTTTTTTGTGCTCAATGTCCCATTTAACCCTGAAGCACTGATGCGTTTCAAATCTCACCCCACCCTCCTCCGAGGGAAAAAAGGAGAAACAATAGACTGTAGCAACCTACAGGTGTGTTAGCTGGGGGCGTGGCTTAAAAAAAAAACACCTTACACGAAAACATGGCAAGTTCTGCTGATGTAAAAAAACTGAAACCCCACTCCGCTATGCACAACATTTTATGGTACACTAAACTCCACTACACACTAATCTACCTACGAAAAACTTCATTAATTCAAGTCAAACAAAGGGGGTGTTAATTAAGTGCTGAAATACATCGCACACCTCGAGGACAGAAATCATGGACCGAATCCAGCGCAGGGAGGACAAAAGGAGTTACAAGTTTGAGGCACATGACGCAGCCGGAATCATTTTCACAGCGGTGCGAGCTGGTGAGCGGTTCTGCGCATGCGCAAAGACAAACTGCGCTTCTGCTCCTGGTTCCCTCCCGAATTCCCTGAAGCTGTTCACCAGGGGACAGGTTTTACCAGCTCACTGACACGAGCTTAAAAACCTTAACAGGCCAACAAGGAAGCAAAGCTTTTTTTTTTTAAACTAATTAATATACAAAACACTATTGCTCACAATTAG
>JAQMYM010000009.1:929247-947866 GCA_030014255.1 Parauchenoglanis ngamensis | reverse complement strand
GATGCAGATTTAGCTGTTGATTCAGAGAGGTGTGTGTGTGTGTGTGTGTGTGTGTGTGTGTGTGTGTGTGTGTGTGTTAATAATGACGGCGCCCCCTGGTGTCCACACACTGATATAACTGAGTCAACTCAAACTAATTCTCTCTCAAACTGAATCTAACCTGCAAAGCAGCTTTCTTTCTTCTTTCTTTCTTTCTTTCTTTCTTTAATGCTTTTTTCAGTTCTTTTTGTGCTTAATTTGGTTCTTATTTCTTTTGCTCCTTTTTTCTTTTTGTCTTTCTTAACCTCTGCCTAGAAGGTTCTGTCTTCACTGTGGTTTGTTTCTCTACCTTTAAGCAGGTTTGTATAAAAAACCTACCAAACCGATTTCCATGAAACTTGGTGGCAGAGTGCAGCATGGGCCAAGGAAGAACCCTTTAAATTTTGGAGCTGATCCCAGTCACAGGACGGCTGCATGAAATTATCTTTGCTATGCTTAACGCTGTGAGACGTAGCATTTGGCCTCGGCGGAAGTCTGCGCTCAACAATGTCATTCGTCTTAAAATCCTGCAGATGGCAGTAAAGTTCAATAGTGACAAAACATAGCCAATGTAGAAATACGATGAAGCAACTGAAAATATATCCAGACATATAAAGTGGTTGCAATTGCAGATTTGCATGTAATAGAAGAGTCGATTATTGTCCTTGGAGGAGGTCAGAGGGCTCAGAGTGAACTTGTAGTAGGTATTTATTTTGCTCTTTCGTTCTTTCTTTCTTTCTTTTTTGTTTATTTCTTTCTGATTATCTAAATAGTAAATCTGTGAAAAGCACTCAATCTAAAGTGTTCCTGCTTTCTGGAATTGCGATATATAATATTAATATCCAGTGTATATTCAAACAGAATCTGTGTGTGTGTGTGTGTCTGTGTGTGTGTGTGTGTGTGTGTGTGTTATCAGTACAGCGTGTCTGATTGATTTGTGAGAATCAGAAGCTGAGCAGTGAGACAGCTGGATTTCTCTCCGGGTCGCTCATTAATCCTGTTCACACTCCGTCACGTCCATATTTATAATCATACAGCGAGCTAATGAGCTAACCACTGAGCATGCTAATGCACTCTGTGTTCCAAAACATTTCTACTTCCTCTCCATCTTCTTCATCCTCTCCATCTTCTTCATCGTCTTTGTCTTCACCCTGCTCTCCATCCTTTCCCTCTTCTCTATCTTCTGTATGCTCTCCATCTCCTTCATCTTCTCCATTTTCTCCATCCCCACTCTCTTCTCTTTCGTTTCCATCCTCTTCATCTTCTCCATCCTCTTCTTCTTCCTTCCTTCATCCTTCCTATCCTCTCATTTTCCTCCATCCTCCCCATCTTCTCCGTCCTCTTCATCGTCTCTGTCTTCAGCCTCTCATTACTGGACTGCAGGTTTACATCCTCCATGTGGCTTTTTTTTTTAATGTTCTTTCTTTTATTTCTTTTTAAATTGTGATCTTGTCAATGAACTAAAACACAAATTGAAAAATGTATTTGTTAATAAAAGTACAAAATCTGGTTATAACTCTTTCAGCATACAATGAGCGTGTACATGTACGTACGAGAGAGAGAGAGAGAGAGAGAGAGAGAGAGAGAGAGAGAGAGAATTTGCAGGGTTATGCAGTAGCACCAATCCTACAGCAGAGAGCGATGTTTCCTTATTTCTCACAGAGCGCTTATCAAAATATTTTACAGCTACTTCTCTCTTTCCACACTTTCTTATTTTTTATTTTTTCTCTGTAGTTTTTTTCATACATTTCTTTCTTTCTTTTTTCCACATTCCTCCTATCTTTCAATTTTCTGTTAGTCTTTCTCTTTTGCTTTCTTTCCTTGTTACTTTTGTTGTTTCACATATTTAGTTTTCCTTCTCTCTTTCTTCAATTTTAGAAACAATTAAACCTTGGATCAAAGTAAAATAAAATGTCAGTTGCTCTGGATCATGTATTTCTTTATATTAAATTTTGGAAGTTGAGAAAATCTAAAACTGCATTTTCTTTTCCATGTTCTTCACTTTTTATTTTCTATTTTTTTCTCTTTTTCACACTTTTATCAATTTCTCTTTAATCTTTCGACACCTTCGTGTTTTCTCGCTTTCTTTTTTCATTTTTTTCTCTTTCTCACAAATTTTCCTTTTATTATTCCCTTACTTTGTACCTTTTACTGTTCCCTCTCTCTTTCTTTGTCTCTCCTTTATTTTATTTTCAATTTGAAATAGTTAATTTTGTGAGATTGTGAAACATTTTTAAACCTTTGTTTTTATTATTATTATTTGTTCTTTTGTCACTCCATCTTTTTCGTAATTGCGGTGTTATGATGTAACCTTTAACCTCTGGGCCTCTGCAGAGCGCTGTGGGATAAAGCAGGTCACTCCAAAACCATGGAGGAAGTGAGATAGCTGACTGGAGTTAGTGACTTTACAGCCCTGTGAACGGCAAGAGTTCATTATACTCCACTTTATTTATTTATTTATTTTCTGTGTTTAAAGTGCTGCTTTAACACTTTTTCATTTTCACAGCTGCACAGAATCAATGTTCAATTTCATTCTTTATTGTTCTTTAATATTCCTGAACTTTATAACCCAAAAAACAGGCAATAAAAGATTTACTGTCATTTATCAGAGAGAGAGAGAAAGAAAGAAAAGTTGAATGAAGAGATAAGGAGAGGAGGAAGAAAATGTTTTTGAGAGAGACAGGTGAAACTGTGTGTGTGTGTGTGTGTGTGTGTGTGTGCGTGTGCGCGTGCGCGCGTGTCCGTGCTTTTCCAAAATGTAGATCAGACCGCAGGAAGAACAGAGCTGCTGATGCGGTACACACACACGCGCGCGTGCGCGCGCACACACACGCACCGACGTATGCACGCACACACGCGCACATCCACACGCGCGCGCGCGCAATCTCACACGCGCGCCGTGCACAAACTCTCTCTCACACACACGCACACACACGCGCTCTCCCTCTCTCCCGCGCGCGCGCGGCTCTTCTTATTAGCGCTTCATCTGCGCTTCTCCTCCATCATCAGCCTGCAGGAATCAGAGAGAGAGAGAGAAGAGGAGAGGAAAGGAGGAGAGGATTCTGTCCGGGGTTTTTTTGGAGGGAAAAAAGAGGGAAGGTGAAAACAGCGCGCGCTAAAACACACGGAATGATGGAATAAAACATCCGCGTGCAGACAGAACACCGGGGGGTAAGAGCTGTGCAAAACGGTGCTCTGTGTGTGTGTGTGTGTGTGTGTGTGTGTGTGAGTGAGAGAGAGAGAGAGATTCTCCGTCATGTAATGTTAATGTATAGGACTCGCCTCGCGCACCTTTACCGTGTCGATGCTTCATTAAGGATTAATCGCATTCACAAAAAAAAATGCAACGCTACATCCGGTTTGAAAAAAAAAACCGCGTTTGCTGTTGCTTTTGAAGCCTCACGCGCACACGTTAATACATTCATATATTACGTGTTATCAGGTCGGCTCGCTTCAAAGCGCTGTGACATCACGACCTGAATCATGAGACGTGATTGATAGGATTTCTGCCTGGCAACGGTGGCTCTTTTTTTTTTAAATCTTTTTGCACCTAATGATGATGAAGATGATGATGTTAATGAAGAAGAAAATGATGATGATGTTGCATATCCTAATCCTCATATCCTCCTCTCTCACTGCACCTACATGTCATTTGTGTGAAATAGGACAGGAGCAATAGTACCACATCTAACACACACACACACACACACACACACAGAGCAGGATGAGGGATGCTGCAGACCTGGTGATGTGGTCCACATTTACATGCCGGTCCGGTCTGGTGAGCCGGCGCTCCGTCAAAGGCAGGATTCATGTCGGTGCACAAGGCGAGCTCTGTTTCAGTGCACACTCTAGTGTAGTGCTCCAATTATCACCTCGGTGAAGTGTTCACTACTCAGCGACACTGCGTCCTGCTCACCACGGCCATCTCGCTGTTTAAACCAACACTTATACCGTGCTACTTTATTCCTGAAATCCTCAGGGTCTCACTGTAAACAGAGAAGTTGATAGAAATGTGCTCCTGGAATATCGATCATGCTGCGTTCACTTTCTCTGCCGTTGTACCGTTTCCCAATGCAAATGCCAAAGTCTTTCCATTAGCAGTCTGTCGTGTGCGGAATATGAATATTCAGATTGAACTAATAATATCTCCTAGAAAGATTCAAACAGGAAGCACAGAGTTGTTTTTTTAAGCTTAAAGATAACACCATATTTCTCTCCAATCTGGCCTGAAGTTCACCAAAGGAATGGTTTTATTTATAGAGCCGCCTCTCCGTTCGCCCACGCTGTGAACACGGCAGAATTTCTCTGCTGGGGGTGTCCAAAAATGTATTTAAATAATTTTAAAATATTGACTTTTACATTCACTGTTCATAGTTTTCATTGTGATTCATTGTTAGTAATTAATTAACATAATCTCAGAAAATCACAAGTGATTCTCGAAGGACCCTATTTTGACTCACAGCAGCACTTTTTGGCCGCCTGGCTTCGTAGGAGATTCCGACAGCAGGATGTTCTGATCTTTCTGGAATGTAACAAACCAAAAAATGAAAATAAATCTTATAAAGATGAGTTGGTTATTGCTCTATAATGTAACTATAAACCACAGTTCCCTTTTGCGGGACACGCCATCGTTTCCAGTGGAAAATGATGGGTTTTTTTTCCAACATTTCCAGTAGCAGAGTGGTAGAACTCATATTTAAATAAGTAATAAAAATAAATATTAAAATACATTTCAAGCCCCGCCCACTTCCAGTCATACCGTTAGAGATTGTGTCATTGTGTTACAACCCTGTACACCTATACTTTGGTACCTTCCAAACCTTATTGTCAAATTATGCATAAAGCCCCAGTGTCCACAGATTAATTACAGGCTTAGCTTAATCATGTATACAACCTGATTATTAATGCTTAGTAAGTTTAAATTTACCCACCGTTGGCTACCGGAGCTGTCAGAAGCTCAGAAACCTAGCGATTGGCGCCATTTCGACTTATTAAAGCTTTTATTACGACTTGACTCGATGTTCGTGTGCATGCTTTGGGTTAAAACTCATATTTACAGACCTTCCTGTAGCATGTGAAGGAAGCATGAGAGATGGAACGAACAGAACATTTGGCTTGGTTCTGTTTTCCATTCCTCATTCCTCTCTGTTGCTTTTTTTATATTTTCACGAACTCTGAGAGCCTGAATCTGAAAATAACTGAGTCTGGTTCATCTTAGCTTCTGTGTGTGTGTGTGTGTGTGTGTGTGTGTTTCTGTAATATCAAGAGTGTGAAAAGTGAAGCCAAAATCTGGAGGCCTCAAAAGCAGAACATGCAGAGGAGGACTTTTTGTCTTCAATTTTCCATATTCTCAGATGTTTAAAGTCAGATTTTATGATTTTAGCTCGTCTGTAAGCTAGCTGATTAGCATGCCAAGCATCAAACTCAAAACTCCCTGTAGATCTCCATTCTCTTTATTAAGCTACCGGAGCTACTCTACTAGCTAGTTAGCTAAGTAGAATTCTAGTTAATTAGCAAGCTAGCTAATGTTTATGTTTGAAAAAAGTCTTCTAACTAGTTAGTGAGCTAGTTAATCACCATGCTAGGTAGTTAGCAAGCCAGCAAAGATTGTTTTGATAAAAATCAATTGTGTGTACAGACGTTCTTCCTTGTGCTGCAAATGGACACTTTTCTCACTCACACATCAGTCAGTATGAGACTACTCTGCTAGCCAGTTTGCTAATTAGCATGCTAGCAAGCCAGCAAACTACTATTTTTGAAGAAATATCCCATTGTGCTGCAAGTAGACACTACATGAGGAATACTACAAGAGTATTATCTAGTCAGCAAGCTGGCTCTTCACTATGCTGGCTAGGTAGCAAGCTAAAATGCTTTTAAGCTAATCACACTCCTCCCTTTGAGATGTAAATGGTTACTTGTGTGACATAGCTAGCAAGCAAGCTAGTTAATTAGGTGTACAGGCTAGTTAGCAAGCCAGCAGACGTTTATATTGAGTAAGATGCACTTCCTGCTACGCATGGCTCTGTTTGTGCTGAAGCTAGGCAAGCTAGTTAGGCTACCTAATTAGTGTAATATTTACTTAGCATCTGTATGTTGTTCTGTTTACAAGTGCTGGAGTGATGTTTGTCTGTAGTGAAGAGTGATGTGCCCTACATCACAGGTGTATACAGGTGCATATAGGTGACCTACTCGCTACACAGGTGTATATTTAAAACACTGCAGCCATCCAACGAAATTAGGTTACTAGGCTTTTTTAAAATTAATCTTGGGAAACATGTCAGGTTTTTCCCAAAATGGCTCCATGGCTCGAAGAGATTGAGATGCAGATTGATGTAAGATGGAGCAATATGGAACAGCGCAGACGAGCCCGGCTCTTTGAGAGATAAATAATGCAGAGCGATGCAGCGTTAGTTTTGTGCAGAAATGCTATATGCATTCCCTCCGAGCTGTGGTGTGTGTGCGCGCGCATGTGTGTGTGTGTTGTCTTGGGGAAACTCTTGCATGGACTGCAGGCTGATTAAAGTTTAACGTGTTGCGAGAAGGAGGAACGCAGAGGGATGAGCGTTTTGCTCTGCGCTGTTTTTGAAAAGGAGGATTTTCATGAACTTAATGCTTTTATCAGAACGGCAGCCATTTTGAGAAAAGTTCTAAAACTGCTAGAACCGAGTGTCTGATCCAGTGAAAGGTCTTAGCAGTCTTTATGTTGTATTAAGATGTTCATTTTCAGAAGTTCAACCTGCCTGTAATGTCACTGTAACCAGTTAGACCAATCAGCACGTCCCTCTCGGAATTCCACTGTAGCCAATCAGATTGCAGTTCCCACTCAGCCAATCAGACGCTGGTTTCCAAGCAAGAACTACTTCTTTATCTCATTTGTATAAATGTTCTCTAATTAACAAGCATTTCCTAAACACCATCTGCAGATCATAGTTCCCTCTCATGTCACTGGATCTCAGATCCCTTCCGAAACGCAACCGATGTAACCGCGGTAACCAGAAGGAGAGCGGTTTCATCCCGAAATGCTTTGCAAGCAATGTGGTACCTTTCCGAAAAAGCCACGGTAACCAATCAGATCATAGTTCTCATTTGAAATGTGACTGTAACCAATCACACTGCAATTCCCTCTCAAAATGTGACTGTGACCAATCAGATCGCAGTTCTGTCTCAAAACACGACTGTAACTGATCCGATTGTTGTTCCCTCCAGAAATGTCATTGCAGTTCTGTCCTGAGATGCCACCGTTACCAGCTCGCCTGCACTTCCCCTCCAAAATGCCACTGCAATCAAGTGGCTCACTGTTCCGTTCGGAAAAGCGCTCATAACCGATCAGATCACGGGTCCATCTCGTGCACAATCAGTGCACAAGATTTACGTGGCAGTGAATTAAAGCGATAGCGTACGTACCGAGATGAACCGCTACGTATATATAACTACACTTCTAAGAGTTGTATAACAGATCATTCTGAAAATATTATTTCCGTTGCGTAATGGAGAGAACGCTACATCAGATGAGGTTACAGCATTACCGCGCATTTTGGGGAACCGAACTCGGCTTGCTGATCACATTATATGATTTTATATCACTTTAAAGTCTCTTATATGGTTTAAAATCATATCAGCTGTGTGAAGTAATTCCATCTGATGTGTATGATGTGATTTATATAGGCTCGTGGAAGAGTGTGCAGTTCCAGGTGAAGCGCTGGTATAGTACCGAAGGCTGGACTCAGAACAGGATGTATAACTCAGTACGTCCTGTAAAATGTTTCGATTATAATCTAGAGAATGTCTGACACCGAATGCTGCACACATACATTTCACTTCAAAATTGTCACTGTTTTTTGAGACATGTGTACGTACACACACACGCACACACACATTTTACCTTCAGCTAATGCTATAACGTAATTTCCGTGCTGTTATCCTACACCTTTAGCCAGCCACCACTCGGTTTTCTTCTCCTCTGCTGCATTAGGTGATGAGATCAGAAGGATATTACATTATTTATACGGATGCATTAGCAGCGCTTAATGCCAGCCGCATGGTTTATGATGGTGCCCAAGTCTGACGATTCTTCCGATACCATTTCCTGCCAATAAGGTTTTGGCCATTTGACGCTAATTGAGTCTAAATGTCATATGCAGATGATGGAAAGTCTGAGTGCACTTCCATGTCCTCAAAAAAAAAATTCCCTGCAATATGTCTGAATAACGATAATCACCTAACAATGGCTGTCAGATTCACGCTGCCTTCAAGTCCTGTTGGAAATATCGTAATTACCAAGCGAGCGCACTTGATCTACGGTGTTGTACTTGCAACTCGGAAACTTTCTATGACTTTCCCGAGCTGGGCGCGTCTCAATAAAAAAGTCATGGCAGCCTCCAAACGTTAACGGTAAATAGCAGATGGTAATAAACATAAACAAACGTTTTCTCATTGATGATAATAAAAAAAAAAAGATTTTTTCTCAGGACGTACATTTTTTTCCAACCACAACCGCTTGAACGCGCACCATGACTTAGCCTACATTCACACTGATTACCAAAACCACCACCGCGTTAACGTCACAACATGCAGGAAAAACATCATTATACTCTATGTTAATCGGTCAGTATAAGAGAATTCTATGGACGTTGTTGCCATTTTTGGGCCATGAACAGATCTGAGGTCAGTGTTTATATCATCATCATACCGTGTCATTAAATGCTAGTCAGCTAGCTAATTCGCTAAATCATGATCTAGCCAAGCCTCAGATTTGCATCTAACCTCTACTTGGTGTCTTGGTATGTTTCCCAGTTGCCTAGCAACAGAGTTCTCGCCGTTTTAAAGTAATGTGTTTTTGAATAATAAGGATTAAGTGAGGACGTTTGCCGAAAACGTTTTTTTTCGCCTGATCGTCGCCACGTGTTAAGCGGGAATGTGTGATTTTATGAACTTGTGTTATTTACGGTGCATTTGATGAAGCTGCATATGTGAAAGAGTATGTCTACGCAAACACACACACACACGCACACACACACAAACACTGCAGGTAATGAATCACCTGCTTGAACTTAACAGCTTTCTCACATCAAAAGCTGTTCGTCAGCAGCAGTGCAGAAACACCGGCCCTGAACACGCCACGTTTCCATCTGCTAATGAGCTCCCTCAAGTGCTGGGGAACTCCCTTACACCTTTACCTGTCTCAGAGAGGTGTGTGTGTGTGTGTGTGTGTGTGTGTGTGTGAGAGAGAAATTCCAGCTCTGCTACAGCATTTAGTCCACACTGTGTATAATCTGTACCTTTTTTTTTTAACCTTTTCCTTTCATCCAGCACGACTTAGACTAGATTTGTGATTTGAATCTGAGAGATTCGAGCCGAGTGCCTGTCGAGGCCCTGAAGGATCGGCTCTTTGGATATACGGTACATTATTTTCTGGAATGGGGTTAAAATAGCCGTGACAGAGAATCAGGATTTGCCTGAGCCGTAATTTTATTTACAAGCTAGCTAACTGCTTTACCTAGCATAGCTAGCAACCCTGAGAACAAGCATCACTTACTAACAGCTAGTCAACTCTGGAAGATTCCGTTTAGCCGAACAATAGTGAGGCAGGAAAATAAATCTGCAAATGACCTGGCGTGATCTAGCTCCCAAAAGCGCAAATGCCACGAGTGAAAATCAGTTTTAAAACTCTTTTAAATCCAGGCCTGGCTAACAGCTAATGCTAAATAGATTTTGATCTAGCTTTGCATCATTAGCTAACTTAGCACAGTGCTTTTCATTTCTCTCTCTTTTGATATTTAGCGGTATTTGGACGCTTTGTTAGCCGTGATCTCTCACGTATCTGCACACGCCTCGTCTCGGTTCGCTCAGGACTAAAACAGCCACTGATCTTCAAATCAGACACTTTTTTGGGACACGGCCGAGTTTAGTGAGATGGAAACAAGCAGCCCTGAGGAGAAAAAGAGAGAGAGAGAGAAAGTGTGTGTGTGTGTGTGTGTGTGTTGCGGATTCCTTGTTCCTGCTGTATACAAACACTAATTTTAATTATTTATAAATACAGAAACACAGATCACAGCTGGACAACATTACGGCTGCAGTTCAGAGGCAAGACTTTATCTGATCTGCAGACAGACAGACAGAGAGAGAGAGACAGAGGGACAGACAGACAGCAAGACAGACATACAGCCGGTGAGAGAGACAGAGAGAGGGATTTTTATTTAACTCAGCATATTTTGGTTTGCATGAAGCCTTTTATCTTTAATCTTTGTGATCCAGATTCCTATTGGCTGAAAACCCTTTCACCACACAGGGATGGTGCCATTATTTATTTTTATCCTCATTATTTCCCCCTAAAATTCAGTGTTATGAATTAATTACTGATTACTTAATGCGCTCTAATTTGAGCCGCCTGAAGGTTCCATGGAGGAAAAAAAGCCTCAATATTTTATTATATTTACACCACAGCATTGCTGAGTTCAGGATTGTGGCGGTCGTCGGGATTGTGGCGGTCGTCGGGATTGTGGCGGTCGTCGGGATTGTCGCGGTCGTCGGGATTGAGGCGGTCGTCGGGATTGTGGCGGTCGTCGGGATTGTCGCGGTCGTCGGGATTGTCGCGGTCGTCGGGATTGAGGCGGTCGTCGGGATTGTGGCGGTCGTCGGGATTGTGACGGTCGTCGGGATTGTGACGGTCGTCGGGATTGTGGCGGTCGTCGGGATTGTGACGGTCGTCGGGATTGTGGCGGTCGTCGGGATTGTGTCGGTCGTCGGGATTGAGGCGGTCGTCGGGATTGTGGCGGTCGTCGGGATTGTGACGGTCGTCGGGTTTGTGACGGTCGTCGGGTTTGTGGCGGTCGTCGGGATTGTGACGGTCGTCGGGTTTGTGACGGTCGTCGGGATTGTGGCGGTCGTCGGGATTGTGGCGGTCGTCGGGATTGAGGCGGTCGTCGGGATTGTGGCGGTCGTCGGGATTGAGGCGGTCGTCGGGTTTGTGGCGGTCGTCGGGTTTGTGACGGTCGTCGGGTTTGTGGCGGTCGTCGGGTTTGTGGCGGTCGTCGGGATTGTGTGGTCGTCGGGATTGTGACGGTCGTCGGGATTGTGGCGGTCGTCGGGATTGTGGCGGTCGTCGGGATTGTGGCGGTCGTCAGGATTTTGGCGGTCGTCGGGATTGTGTGGTCGCTGATTAGTTTTCTGTAACAGCAGCTCTGACAGTAGTTCAGCTGCAAATCACAGCTTTATATTAATTCTTTCGCTCTGATACGCTGTGGTTTCTATAGTAACAGCTCATTCACAGGGACTCTCCACATAAACGAAATAAAGACGTGTATAACAGGTGATATGATGAAGTTTTCTGTAGCTGTAACATTTGTGATTAACTCTTGACATATGTATGCGTTCCATGTGCTAAGATCTCACTTTTCTGCGGTGTAGAATCGTGATAATATCGTTAGGCCGTTATTTGTGATGTGCGATGACGAATATCGACTCGTTCTTCAGCTTCGTTTGGAGGTGATGATTTTGAGATTGCATATCGATCCCTAACTTCTGCTCCTCGCTTTTCTCTCTCGCTCTTCAGACACGTGTTTACTCTCGGCAGCCGTTTGACGTTAATCACATCAATGAGTCCTTCCCTAATAAACCCTCACACTCCCTTTCATTACTCCCACTGTTTACTCTCTCTCTCTCTCTCTCTCTCGCTCTCGCGCTTGCTCTCGCTCTCAGTTAAAGAAGGAGGCTGGGGATAGGGACACGTCCCTAAACATCTCCGTTAGGTCCCAAACGTCCCATATTGGCCACATCCGAGCACTCACACAGCCACTTTAACCCTGCTCGCTAATTAGCAGCGTTGCGTCCCATTGAGCTGGACTGTCTCTCCTTAGATTTTATTAGCGATGCAGCCGTAAACAAGCCTGGTTTTCTGGACCGCAGTCTAATCAGATGTCCGAGAAGTTGTCCACTAGAAGTGGAAAAGTGGATTCTAGATGCATTAACGGTTTCACTGTCTTCACCACCATCTTCTCCATCGTCTTTCATCACCACCATCACTCTTTGTCACTGTCCTCAACACTGTCTTCACCATCGTCTTTCTTCATCAGATTTATCTCGTACAGAGTTTTGTGGGCGTGGCTAAATGTAAGTTGTAAAGCAGCAGAGATGTGTCTTCACGTGTCTGGGCCTCGTCACAGCATAGCGAACGTGGATTATTTTGTTACAATCTCACGTGTGATTTTTCAGACATGTTTGGGGGGAACATCAGATCAGACGGAGAAGAGCAGCAGCAAGGCGGCGTGTTTATTTGAACTGTCAGTCATCCGTTCTCCTGCTCTCTCCGAGAGTCTTCAGAGACGTGCTCCTGGCCTCCGAGCGTGACCTGCTTACTTCTGGTTTTCTGATTCTGCGCCGCTGTGGAGTCAGAGGTTCCACACTCAGTGCTGGAAAAACAGCAGTCGAGGAAGAAAAGAAAAGATTTAGTTATTGTAAGAAATACATTTTTGAATCAGTGACGCAATAATCAACAATGTTTAGCCGTATCGTCAGCACTGCAGGCGTTTTGAAATCCAGATAAACAACTTAATCTGTTCTTAATGAGCAATAATTGTGACATTCATTCATAAAATAAATTTCTCTCAAAGGAGAACCCCGAGCTAGCTAGTACGAAGCCTAAAATCGCATAGGCCGTACTCACATTTGTTTTGACCTGAAGCTGAATCTGTTAGCAAACAGAATGCTTGTTGTTTAGCACAGGGCGGAGTCTGAAACGCCGGGTGACTGAAGGATGATCTGGTGTGAAAAAAAAAAAAAATCTGTTTTGCTTGAGTTCTGGCGTTTTCCGTACGGTTAGCATTGTATAAATGCTGTAGCCTGTCCAAGCCATTAGCTAGCTGTTACACACAACCCGAAACAAGATCTCGCGTGTTCAGAAGCAAGTAAAAAAATCAAATTCTGAAGTTTGTTCGTATTTAAAAAGTTCCCAAAAAGAGAATCTCCTTGACTGTGAAGTCGTCTTCCTGCAGAACCAAGCACGTCCTCCATCTTTGCCTGACCTTTACTGCGAAGGAACTTTTTAACTCTACCCTTTTTTCCTCTCCTAAATGTTAATGCGGCGTGACTCGGGCGCGCAGGAGGATGAATAGTCCGGCGTAATTATAACAAAATGAAGGAACCGTGTTTAAAAAGCCCGAGAGCGGCGCGTCATGCTGCTCGGCTGCAGTGCCATTAAAATATCGGCTGTTAAATATTACAAGGATACTGAAGAGGGCGCCGGAGAGCGAGTGGCAGGGACGCATTTAAAACGCCGTGGGTTGTCCTCGGACGAGCAAAGTTCATCTGACTGAGTGAGATCGAATCGTTTGAGCCGCGCTGAAAGACATCCACGCTGAGAAAAATGTCCGCACGATCCCCGGAGACGAGGGTGCGATGTTACGAGCGCTGCACTACATGTCTCTACACACGCCACATGAAAGAGGAGAGGAAATCCCCCCTGGGTTCAGGGTGTAAAATAATTCCTCCTGATCAGCAGGATATGCTCGGCGTCTGAAGAACGCTCCACACTCGACTTTTTCACCACAGCTGCAAGGCGAACGTTGCTAATAAGTAATGTGTTATGACAATTCAACAAAAAAACATGTAAAAAAAAAATAAATTAAAGAAAGCCACAGCACAAGTAGATAGTCATGTGACCTCCACCATCACTCAGGTGACAACCACTGTGTCATGTGACCTCTCAGTCAGGTGGTGATGTACTGAAGCGGCTGTAAGGACGGCATTGTGTGTGTTCTGCCTTTTCTTCATTCTCTCTCTCTCTCTCGCTCTCTCTCTCTCTCTCTCTCTATATATATATATATATATATATATATATCTCGTCCATGTGTTGTGATGCAGCTAGTGATGTATTACAGCACTGTGGGTTGTTGGCTCCGCCCACTTCCTCCTCCTATGGACAGTATTGATGTGTAATTACTTTCGAAGATGAATGTGTCCTCCCACATCAGCTTGGACCTGCAGCTCAATCACAGGTCTCGGTTCTCTGAGGTCCACACACACACACACACACACACACACACACACACACACACACACACACACATACACATACACTGCTCAGTGTCATGAGCAGTGACACTGCACCGTCCTCAGATTCTTACAGCTTGGGATTTTTTTTTATTTATGCATTTATATATATATATATTCTTACTTCCTGTTTCTCAGTACTCACCCTGAGGCCACGCCCTCTCCATTCATGGCTAAACGCACAGTGGAGAATATCCTGTGACGTTGTGATGTTTTGTAATGCAATGCGAGAGGATATTGTGCGTCTGCTGTCCGAGTGGGAAAAGAATCCAATAAAATCTACCGAGGCAGTGTTTTAGGGAGTATCACAGCAATTTAGCTTGAATTTTACATTCCGTCCAAACGTGTGTGTGTGTGTGTGTGTGAGAGAGAGAGAGAGCTTGAGGTGTGTGTAATGGCAGCAGAGCAGTTGCTGGAGAGTTCACACTCACTTTCATCTGTCGGCCCACACACACTGACCTGAGAGAACCCGAGACGATGAAGGAACGGCTTATAAACTCGGCGTGTATTAAAAAGTACTACGGAGCAGTAAATCACTTGCAGTAAGCAGTAATAAACTGCATGAAGCAGTAATAAAGCGTATGATACAGTAATAAGCAGGATTAAATGTTAATGAGCATTATTAAATAGTATTAAATTTCAACAGTAATTAAGAACGTTAAACAGGTTTAAACAGTAATAAGCACTCATAGAGAATTAAATCGCAATAAACAGTAGAGTATTATAGAGCAATAGATCACCTGTAGTGAGCAGTCATGAGCAGGATTAAACGAGCAAAAACGTGAAATAGTATTAAATGGTAAGAAATAGTAGTAAAGAACAATAATCAGTTTTAAACAGTAATAAGCAGGATTAAACAGTAGTAAACAAATGGTAAGAAGTATTAGTAAGCAGTCGTAAACAGTATTAAACTGTAATAAGGATTAAAGCAGGATTAAGAGCTAGTAACAAACATGAACTATTATTAATTAATAAGCTATAGTAATGACTAATAAACAGAACTAAATAATTAAAGTAAATAATTAGCATTGATAGTCAGCAGCAAAGTATAATAAGCAGTGGTAAACAGTGTCAAATGGTAATAAGCGGTATTAAACAAAGCTGGTTATAAAGTAATAAGCAGCAATAAACAGGACTAAAGCAGGGTTAAAATAATAAGCAGTAATTACCGATAATATACAATAATATACAGTACTAAACAGTAATATATAGTAATAAGCAGTAATATGCAGTAATATGCAGTAATAAGCAGCACCTCAGGTTATAAACCAAGGTTATACCTCTGGAAGCTCTGAATTTAGTAGAAATCAGTGTGTAAAGTCGCTCCATCAGCAGGACGGCGCTGTTTACACGTCAGTTTTCCGCATCTTGTGTCTTTTTAATAACAAACGACACAAGAAATGTTTAAAAAATTAGGAAACGTGTTTCAAAAGACTTACATTAGGCCACTAAATGTAGAACAATTGAATGTGGATGCGCTGAATGTGTAAATATGGAAATTAGGATGATCTTGGAGTAGTAAGATTGGTTCTGACAGCTCAGACACACACACACACACACACACACACACAGTTCTTATTGGGTCTCTGTGTTCATGTGTTAGTGCAGGTCTGTTCGTTCAGAATGAGCTCTGTCTGGAGGCTGTGCAGCTGGTACACACACACACACACACACACACACACACACACACACACACTGTTTGCTCTCTCACCCTCTGTGCTCTTTGTGAATGAACAGTAATTAGCAAACAGATTGGCTCTCACCACTGCAGTGAAGGGATGAACTCACACACACACACACACACACACACACACACACAGGAGCCTGTAGCATGACACTTGACCCTTCATTAAAGCCTGCTAACACCAGTTGACCAATCATAGCCTAGCAACAGTTACTAGGCAGCGACACCTCCAGCAAGCTCTCTGCATTTATTATAAATAACACGGAGAGGAACGCAGTTCTGTCACTATGGCAACGTCGGTGGGACAGACATAAAGTCTTGTATCAGCTGATATTCCACATGGAGTTTGGAAGTTTTGAGACTGTAGGTGATCTCTATGCGCTTCCTATCTTCACTGTTGCCATGGCAACAACCAGCGAAGCTAACGGGAGATGTCATTAACGCGGTGTCTGTTGCTACTGACGTGTCGCTCCGGTGGAAAGGAGGAATCCTTCATTTTGATCAGACTCTCCGGGTGTTCGATGTTCGGCTGATTGCATTTGTCCCCACAGAGAAGATAAAAGACCCCCCGTGGTGACGCCCCGATGAGCGATGGGCGATAATCATCGATCTTTTAGCGACCTGTGATTTTAGCGTTAACAGATTAATAAAAGCCAATAACCGACACTCTGGGTCCTGTTTACTGTTGGAAAATAATGTTTGGCTCTTGGCATATTTACACCTTGTGTGTGTGTGTGTGTGTGTGTGTACATGTAAGCATCCTGCTAAATGTTTAAAATCAGCATCGTTTCCATGGCAATGCGTTAATTATGGACATTTTCGTCGTTATTTTTTCCACACCTTCGTTTTTGTCGCTGTTTCATGTCACGCTTTTTACCACACTTTTTTTTACTTCCTGCTTCGTTAGTGGCTGTTTTGTCAACTCATATCATAAATGGAGCAATGCATGCTGGGAAAGGACACATGGCCCCAAAGACTAAGTCCACTACCAAGCTGAATATCAAATACTGATTGAATAATCGCTAACACATCACTGCTAACTCATGGTGTTCATTTCCACTGTGTTAACAGCTAAGACTCAATACACACTGTGTTCCAGGAAGAACACTTCTCCCTAGGCCCTAGGTAGGGACCCTGTTTCAGCAGCCCTAGCACTGAGATAAGTGCTCTCTTCAACTTGAGCAAGGATTTTTCTTTCTTTCTTTCTTTCTTTCTTTTTGCTTTAGTTCCTGTAGAACCGGTGTGTAGGTGAACATCACCACCACAGGCGTACGTGAGAATGTGAGAAGGTAGAACTCACACAGGACGCCACGTGTCTTCGTGTTGAAGAAGCCTCTCGATGCTCCACACTCTTCCTCCCATGCCTCAAGTGCACACTCGTGTGACGTAGGAGAGTGAGACACATCCGAGTCGTGACCGGGAGCTGATGAGGAGAAAGAAGGACTGGAGTGCAGGATGGAAGAAGATCCGGAGAGGAGGCAGAGAGTCATCACCTTTTATTACACAGAGTGGGCCACAAATAGGGCGCATGAAGGGCACATGTAGGGTGAGGAAGGGCACTTCTCCGCAGTGTGTAGTTTATCCATAATGGAATGGTGTAGTCAATTAAAAATTCCCATAATTACCCATAATTCCTCTCTGCTTAATGTAGTGTAGTACATGTAAGGTTTTCGTAATGGAAAAATAACAAGAATACGAAATGTGTTATGACTTCAAGTCTGTTTTAATTACCCATAATCCTCTAAGTACAGCCAAGCTTTAGACACGCCCACATTCCCAGATACAACCTACAAGCCCTGCCCACTCACAGCTGCTACATATGAAAAGCTTTGTTTTTCAAGCAGCAGATGAGAAATTGTTTGCATCTCTATCGCCCAACGCTAAACAACGTATCCATGGCGATCAGATATTTGACCATGAATCAATGAAAATCATGAAACAAGCCATTTGACACTGACGAAACATTGTGGCGTTCCTCACGGCTCTGTTCTAGGACCGTTGCATTCTTAGCTCTTGTTTGTAAAGCGCTCAGTGCAGTGCTCATGACACACGATAAAATAACGAGCATAATAACGAGTTTTTTAAAGTCTTGAAAATCGTCAACATTAACCTCACACAAACCCAAGCAAGTATTCATGGTTTTCTTTTTTAAAGAGTTTTAAGATTTATTACTTTTTTATAAGAAAAACTGTTAGGCGAGGCCCAAGCACGATCCTGATCCTGATCCCTGTAAGTCGTGAGCACATGTCGCTTTAATCCTTTAATTCTTTCATTATTCCACTTTAATTACACAACTTTCAAGGCAAAGTCTACTTTCATGTTATGTTATTTTTGGAGTTCGATGTTCTGAATATACACTGGCTTTGCGATTAGTTAGATTGTGTGTGTGTGTGTGTGTGTGTGTGCGTGTGTGTGTGTGTGTGTGTGTGTGTGTGTGTGTGAGACGATAGGGGGTCAAAACTGAAATGCATATGTATAAAGTCTGACTGCAGCCTGTTAGCGATGGACGAGCCTCTGGCCTTAATTGTGTCTCATAAATATGCAAACAACACGGCATTTCATCACACACACACACACACACACAGCTCCATCTCATCGCTACTTTACAGGTACATTAGAATAATTTCAGATTAATCAAAACAAATTCTAGCTGATCTAATACACCTGATCTATCTTTATCACTAATTAAAACGACACTCGCTCTAATGCTTATCGTTTCTATAGCAACAGCTCACAGGGACGTGTACGCTGGACGCTCCACTGATAAACAGACATAAAAACGTGTGCAATTGTTGATCTGGTGAAGTTTTGTGTAAATGTGTGGTGTAGAGAAGGAGAGTCCAGTGTGAGCGCTGTGTAGCAGGCAGA
>JAQMYM010000009.1:905484-920555 GCA_030014255.1 Parauchenoglanis ngamensis | reverse complement strand
GGGTGTTGGTGTTTTGTGGTGTTTGAGGGTGGGTGTTGGTGTTTTGTGGTGTTTGAGGGTGGGTGTTGGTGTTTTGTTGCATGTGAGGGTGGATTTTAGTGTTTTGTGGTGTTTGAGGGTGAATGCTGGTGTGTGTTCTGTGGTGTTTGAGGGTGGGTGTTGGTGTTTTGTGGCGTTTGAGGGTGAGTGTTGGTGTTTTGTAGCGTTTGAGGGTGAGTGTTGGTGTTTTGTGGTGTTTGAGGGTGGGTTTTGGTGTTTTGTGGTGTTTGATAGTGAATGCTGGTGTGTGTTCTGTGGTGTTTGAGAATGAATGTTTTTCTAGTGTTTTCCGGTGTTGAGGGGATGAGGGTTAGTCGTGGTATGAATGGGATTTTGGAAAAAGTTGTTGACTGATGTTTGATCATGTTTCACTGGTGTTTGATCACATTGGGTGCTGCTTTGATGGTGTTTGACAGTGAATTTTGGCATTTGGAACACATTTCCTAAAAAGCTAAAATGAAGACCTAGGTAATGCTGACAATGTGTTTGAAGGAGACTGTTCTGTGCGTGTGTGTGCGTGTGTGTGCGTGTGTGTTACTTTGGAAGGAGGACAGTAATCAAATGTGTTTGTGTTTGTCCAGTATAAGTATTTTCTGAGCCCAAATTCCTGAAGGAGAATCAGCTATCAGTAATATCGACATGTTTGGATATCAGTATCCAGTCTTAAGCTGAGACAGTACACAGAGAATAGCACACACACACACACACACGCACACACACACACACACACAGCTATTTAAACACCTTTTACCACCCAGATGCATTCACACACCTGAAACTGGCAGCTCCTCAGCTGCATGTCTGTTCCTGCAAGCCTGCTGTTCCTCCATTCAAATTCCCTTTAAACAAAAGCACGACTGACCCTCTGTTGCAATGAGGACTGGAAACCTGCCAAAATGCATGCACACACACACACACACACACACACACACACACAGAGAGATGGAGAAAGAAAGAGAAAGACAGAGAAAGAGAGAGACAGACAGGCAGGCAGATGGAGTGAGATGGAGAGGGAGGGGAGAAAGAAGGAGGGAGTAGAGAGATGAAAAGAGAGAAAGAAGGAGGATGGATAGATAGAAAGATAGGAAGGGATGTAGAGGGGGAGGATAAGAACTACAGATGGAAAAGGAGTGGGATGAAGAGACAGATAGAAAGAGAAATGTGGGATAAAATAAGAGACAGGGAAAGAGAGAGAGAGAGAAATAATGTTAATACAGATATCTCAGATTAAAGAGAGGGGGTGTGAAGAGAGAAAGAGAGAGATTAATCACAATGGAAGAGTTGGTTTATGCAAAGAAAAAAGAAGAACAAATTGAGACTTTACATGTTTATTATACTACACTGAAAAAAAAAGATTAATGGATTAACGGATTTAAATTAAGAGCAGAATTTCCACTTAACTTCCACAAAATATGTGAGTTCAACAAAATGTACAAAGGTAAATAATGGCAGGTTTATGTTAAACTCATTAAACAGAAATACACACATTTGCAATCTTAATTCATTGCAGGCGCATGGACCTTATAGCAATATATAAAAGCTACATAATTCATCTACATGGGAATTCTATCCTTAATTTATATATATATATATATATTGATCCATGAGTTGCAGTGATGCTTATTTTTCACGTTTTTTCCTTACAACATCCTAAACCATGTTTTTGGGATTTTAAGAATGGTCAAATTTTATAGCTTTTGATCCTATCATCATCATATGTTCTGTATTTGTAAAAGTGGAAACCTAAATTTCAGAGCAAGGTTACTTCAAATCTTCATTCCCTTAATAAGAAAAAAAAGGACTAGCATCCAGACTTCTATTTGCGAAAATGTTTTAAGTAATAATATCTCCCTCACTTTCAGTCGCTTTATCCTTTATCGCTTTATCCAAGGCAGGAATGCATTGGGAATTTATTGCAGGGCATCATAAACACACACACACACACACACACACACACACACATACACATTCACACCTAGGGGCAATTTATCATAGCTAGTTGACCTACTGGCATATTTTTGGGAGGTCGAGGGAAACTGGAGGACCTGGAGGAAGCCCGCGCAGACGGGAGGAGAACACAGACAGCAAGGTGAGCTCAGGAACGAACCCCAGAAACCTGGAGCTGTGAGGCAGCAAAGATGCCCCACTGCACTGCCGTGAATAATATCTGTGTTTGTTAAATCTCCCACAAGGTGCAGCGGGTAGCATTGCCGCCTCACGGCTCCAATGTTCCCGATTTGATCCTGAGTGATTCTCTGTGCGGAGTTTCTGTAAACGCTCTCCTTGTGTCCATGTGACTTTCCTCCAGGTCCTCCAGCTTCCTCCCACATCCCAAAAACATGCTTGTTGATGACTGAGTTTCAATAACCCTTAGGTGTGCATGAGTGTGGAAATGAGTGTGAGTTGTGCACTGTAATGAACTAGCATTCCATCCAGGGTGTGTTCCCAGCTCACTCTCAATATTCCCAGGATAAGCTCTGGGTTCCCACCATGACCTCAACCGGGATAAAGCAGTTACTGAAGATGAATGAATGTATGTTAGCTGCCATTGGAGAATGTTTTGAGATATGAGCTTTGGTGACCCCATGGACCATGACCTTAAAAACCCTTTCAGCAATTCTTGGGAATTTCCATATGCTTTTGTTTGGGATGCGTCCATGGATAATATTAAAGTTTATCAAGAAGGAGGAAAGGAACATTGTTGCTTTTAGAGAGTATAATGTGTGCTGAAATGTTTTGCATTGAATGCAAACACACACTATCGTAAAGGAAAATCGTTTTTCATAGAGATCATCCGAATGTCTCCACAGAGTACTAAATACACGCCCACACATGCACACACACTGATGGAGAACTCCATTTAAAGCAATTAAAGTGCACTCTAACACACTGCTAAAGTGCTGATGTGGTCAGTGCTTAATCTATACCTATCCATCTCTCTCTCTCTCTCATTCTCACTCTCTCTGTCTCTCTCACTCACACACACACACACACACGTATATTGTGATAGCGTCTAGCCGTCTCCCTCTGAGATGTTTCCCAGAAGAGGTGTTTTGAGATGGTGAATCGGCCGTGCATTGATCGCTTGCTGCTCTTTAAGTGCTGCTAGGAAGGTTTGTGTGTATGTGTGTGTGTGCGCGTGTGTGTATATCTGAGTGTGTGGTGTTTTGCCATTAGAAGTCTTGCATGTGTTTGTCTGGTGGTCTGCCAGATACAAGAGTGTTTGTGAGCGTGGTGTGACCACTATGGCTCCAATTAAACGAGGCAGTGATGGAGAGTGGTGTGTGTGTGGGTGTGTGTGTGTGTGTGTCAGAAAGGTGATGAAGAGTAAGAAAACACATCTGCTGTACCTTAGGCTCGAAACTAAAGATAGCAGGTACATGGTTTAAAAAGGTTTTAAAAAATTGCCTATCCTTCTGAGAGTAAGTAAAACTCTGAGTGGCTACAGCAACTGGACAAAGTGTTAACGCAATTACAGACTGGAAAAGTCTGTCATCTTCAAAGTAAAGGGTACAAGGCATAACCCTTTCACAAGCAACTGTACCCCTATAAAAGTTACCTTTTTGGTAACTTACTTTCTAAGAAGCCTGGTACTTGAGCATGGCCATGGCACCTGGACAAAGTGGTAACCATTCAAACCTGAGAAACAAAGTAGAAGTAGTAAACAGTGTGCTTTACTTTATTTTTAGTTTCTGACTAATAATATAACAACTAAAGGTACTCAAGAATGGTTACAGCATTTGTAAAATGTGGTCCATCAATTCAAATCTGAAAAAGAATAGTCAAATCTACATCCTTTAAGTACAACATGTATCCTTTTGGGATACCATCACTTTGATGAGAGACTGCACTATAAAAGGTGGTACTTTAATTTCTGAAAGTATTAATGATACTCAAGCATGGTAGCAACAACTCAACAGATCAAAAAACAAAAAAAACAACAACCCAAAAATGGAAGAGTAGAGGCACACATATACCCTTAAAGGTACCACAGTTTTGACAAGTGATTCTACAATGAAGAGTAACTTTTTGGTCTCTTATTTCTGAGTGTAAGAAGTACTCAAGAGTACCTACCTTCGGGTTGTAACTAAATTCAAAACTATGAGAAGAAGAGTAGAAAAGAGTCCTCAAGTCTGTCATCCTTTAACTAAAGGTACTACCACTGCAACAAGGGATTGCAGTAGGAAAAGTACCTTTTGGTACCCTCATTTCTGAGTGTAATTAGTATTTGAGAGTATCTGCAGCATCTGTACCAAGTGGTAACTGAAATAATGACTGAGAAAGAGTAGAACACGGGCACCTTTGCTGGTCTTTTGAGGGTCCTACCACTTTGATAACTGAATGTACCGTTTCTTTCAAGAACCTTTATTTCTGGGAATATTTTGTTAGTACTTAGGAGTGCTTACAACTCTGGAACCTGAACTGGAACTTGAAGCAATTCAAAACAAAAACCAGCATGGTAGAAAACAGACCACAAGTCCTTAACTAATGTTACAAAATGTATCTTTGTTGAGACCACCACTAAGACAAGTGAGTGTACCCCCAAAGGTACATTTGGTCCCTTTCTTTCTAAGAGTTGAACCAAAAATCAATTGTAGCTACAACATCTGAACCATGTGGTAAGTTCATTCAAACCTGTAGAGAAAAAACAGAGTAAACTTCTTCAGGGTCCATCCATCCATCCATTCATCCATCCACTGACTTATCAGTAAGGGTTCCGGGGAAGCTGGAGCCAATCCCATGGATACACCATGGCCAGGTTGCTAATCTATCACCCTGTGGAGTGATGGTACCTGAAAAGGTTCCTTTTTTATACCTTTCCTTCTAAGAGTGTAAGAACTACTTGATAGTAGCTACAACAAGTGGTAACTTCATTCAAACCTGAAATGGAAGTGTAGAAAACAGGGTATATAATCACAAGTGCTTGTAGCACAAAGGTGCTTTTAGGAGTACCTGTTGTTCTAAGAGCATAAAGAGTACTTGAGAGTGGCTACAATTTTTGACCAAGGTGGTAAGAAAAGAATCCCTAGGTCTGTCATCATTTAGATCATTCAACTAAACAAACACTTTGTATGCTTGTGAGGTACCACCATTTGACAAGTGTGTGTACCCAGTAAGGAACTTTTTGGTACACAAATTTTTGAGTGTAAGTAGTACTTGAGAATAGTTACAGTATCTAAACAAGGTAGAAATGAAATTCAAAACTATGCAAAGGATAGTAGATAACAGATTTCTCAAGTCCGTCATTCTCTAGGGTTTTTACTTGAAGGTACCACCACCTCAACAACTGATTGCACCATGAAAGGTACCTTTTTGGTATGCTCATTTCTGAGTAGTACTCGAGAGTAAAAACTGCATTTGCACTTAAAGGGGTTATTAAGCCCAAGCCCTTTATCTTCTAGGTACAGATACACCTTTGTGGGTACTGCCCTTTGATAAGCGATTGTGCCCCCAAAATGTGTTTTTGGTACCTTACTTTCTGAGAGTCTAAGCAGGACTTGAGAATGATTGCAGTGTCTGAACCAAGTGATGATGGGATGTTTTATATGTTCTGCAGCTAATTTGTGTGGATATCATCCTTCGATCACATGATGCCAGCAGTGACACCATGGCAACTGGCTGTAAACTAGCAGTAGGACATGCCCAATAGCAAGCAGCATGCCGTGTGCGTGTTTTACATGGTCCATCCTCTCAGCCCAGACAGTGATGGAGCATATGTGGTCAATAGAGGTCTGTGTGTGTGTGTTCGTGAGTGTATGTGTGTGTGTGTTCCTTGCTGACAGGTAAACAGGGTAAATAATGAAGCGGATCCCTATCTTACAGCTTCACAGCAACACACACACAGGCACTCACAGGTTACACCGATAGCTCTTGCTAATAGCTGGAGCACTTAGTGCTGAGTTAGAGACTACTGATACACACTCGGATACTGATACACACCATATAGTGATTTTTTTTCTTGCCGTAACAAATCTGGTTATTTACTGTGGCAATGTACCCATGGGCAATAGGGTGGATAGCGCTTTCTTCCAAGTGTGTAACACTGCCCTGTAGCACTGTGCAACACTGCAGTTCAAAAAGATGCAGTTGGCTGGCTTTATGTGGCTTTATGAAGGAAACACGTGTTCGCCTTCACCTTCCCCGTTTGCTCGCTGTTGTATGATAGGGGAGGAGCTGGCTGGTGGGTGGGACTTAGCAGATGATCAAATCTTCCCCCTAAACAAATTCTACATTTCTGCATATGGGATTTGTCCAGTGTTTCCAGGCATTAAAAAAACACATTTATGTTTAGGCCACGCCCACTTTGGGTTTAGATACAGATACAGATAGTAGCATTGCGTCACGCCTCCCTACAGTGTAGAGAGCCAAACAGGGACGTGTAGGTGGAGCTAAACGTAATCCTGCCCACTAATTGGTCAAACTAAAATACATTTTTTCTCATATTTAAATTTAGTTTATCAATGTTGCATGTCATCCTTTGTATTTTCACTAAGAGTAAAAAGTATTGGCACCCCTGGCTTCATTAGGGCTGTATGTTACTTTTAAAACAAACAGGAGTCTTGTGTTCAGTAGCTGTGAAGGAGACATTCGACAAGTTTAAGTGTAAAATAAGTCGCAAATGACTTTCACAGGTACAGTTATATGATGGGAAGCAGACGCAGGGATACAGTTCTGGATTGTTCTGGATTTGGGTTTATAATTCTTGTTAGTATTGTGCTGTGTGTACAGTCCAGTGGTACAGCAATGTTACTGTGTGTGTGTGTGTTGATTTGTTTCTTTGGTCTGTCTGAGTTTAACTTCACACTGTTTTAGCAAAGAGCTTGAATGCAAAGAGTTGTGCAGAGTGTGTGTGTGTGTGTGTGGGTAACAAGGACACACAGGACTGAGTGATATGAGGGATGTTGTTAGTGTGTCTGATTTTTTTTCATTGTTGTTTAAGTCTTTTTGTCTTTCAAAAAAACAGATTTTTGTCATTTCTTGTTTTTCTTGTGTTTTTTTTCTTGTTCTTTTTTAAGAAAAATGAGACTCAATGAGACTCTTTTTGAATTTTCTCTTTTCTCTTCTTCCCCCCTGTGTGTGTGTTTTTTTTTTCTTTTGTTTTGTTTTTGTTTTTTTGTCTCAGGTCCGCTCACTAAAAAACCTGACGAGTCGGCGACGAACAGGCCGAGGGACGAAGGTATTTTTCCTGCATGTCTTTTTTTGGTCAACTTTTTCACACACACACACACACACACACACACACACACACACACACACACACACACTTGCAGACATACACATACACACAGTCTTTTTTGGGGGTGTAAATGTATCTGTTCTCTTGATTATCACAGTCTGAGCTGAGATTTTACACTGTATATCTGACACACACACACATTGCTGTGCTCTGTAATTGCTGAGGTTTAAATAGAGACACATCTGGCTAATCCAATTGTCTCGGAACGATGGAAAAACAGAGATGAAGAGGAGAGACGGGGAGCGTGTGCAGCTCGAGTGCAGTGTGAATATGAAGCAAAAATGAAGGCAGAAAAAATAATATTAGAAAATGCAATGAAGGGAAGTTTCTGATGAAATAAGGCTTAGAAAGAGAAATTTTAGAATTATTTTTAAGTCCTTTATTAAAGATTTATGTTAGATGTTATGTTAGAAGTGAGGGCACTTGTGTTTCATATAGCGCCTTATAAACACCTAATTAAACAGAAGATCAGAGTTGCATTTATACTGCTAGATTCATTCTTCATTCCATATCATAGAAAATGAACTGTCAGACTAAACAAGGGCATTCTTAAACAAGTGTATTGTAAGGCTGGGTGATGTGGACGAAATATGAAATCAATGATACTTTATGACATTTCAGTGATATGAGTAAGTATCACAACAAACAGGACTGCTTAAAAACTGCCAGGTATGTCACATCTAAACAAAAAACAAATAAAAGTAATGAACAATACATTATTAAAGATAGCACAATGCCGCTTTTCCTTTCCCGATTCTGATACCGTACTGAAACCTTGAGTATCAGCCAGTACTGATATCTATCTGATAATTTTGAACTTGCCAAGCTTTAAAATCCTCTTTTTAACTGAAGTACTTCAAAATCTTAAAAAAATGAAACTTGCATTTCAATGATAAATATTATAAAAATTAAGTTCAACTATAATAAAAACATTTCTTACTAAAACATCATGTCTTTTTATATAGAAATATTTACAGTTTCAAAAATCTTCTCCAAATCCAATTCAAATCTTTTACATTTGTTACATGACTGGATCAGATTTGTTCTTTTTTTCTCTGATTTCTGATCCACCATTTCCTGGATATCAGATCAGTGCCATCTCTATACTTTAATGTCTGCAAAAAAAGATTAAAAACACTTAACATCAAATCAAACATAAAGAAATGTAATTAGAGATGGCAGCAGACTCTCTTCTCCAGAGTGACATTTATCTCATTAATACAGCTGAGCAGCGGACAGTTAAGGGCCTCGGTATGGGGCCCAGCATGGCAGCGAGTAGGGCTGAGATTTCAACTCACAACCTTGCAATCAGTGGTCCAATGTCTTAACCACTGAGCTACCACTGCCTAATGTAAGCATCTTTGTCAGTATTGGTGTCAACGTTGTTATCAGTGTCAGCGCCAGTATCATAGTCAGTATCAGTGTCAGTATCAGTATTAGTGTCACTATAGGAGTCAGTATTAGTGTCAGTGTTACCAGTGTTGGCATCAGTATCAGAATCATTGTCAGTATCAGTGTCAGTATAGGTGTCAGTACCAGTGTTGGCATCAGTATTAGTGTCAGTATCAGTGTTAGTGTGGGTGTCAGTGTGAGTGTAGGTGTCAGTATAGGTGTCAGTATCAGTATAGGTGTCAGTGTTGTCAGTATCAGTGTCCGTTTCAGCATCAGTATTAATGTCAGTATCAGTGTTAGTGTCAGCGTCAGTATTAGTGTCATTATAGGTGTCAATGACAGTATCAGTATTGGTGTTGGTGTCAGTATCAGTGTCAGTGTGAGTGTCAGTGTCAGTATAGATGTCAGTGTGAGTGTTGGTGTCAGTATCAGTGTCAGTATCAGATAGGTGTCAGTGTGAGTGTAGGTGTCAGTATACATGTCAGTTTCAGTATCAGTGTTAGTGTCCGTATCAGTATAGGTGTCAGTGTCAGTATAGGTGTCAGTATCAGTGTCCGTATCAGTATTGATGTCAGTGTGTAGCATCAAAAAATGTTGGATTGGATATTGGAGCAAGCATATCAGAGATCGGATCCTGTAACAAACAGCAAAGATTAGAATTGGATTTGGAAATGAAGTTTAGTTTTTTGCACTGGTAACTATGTTTACATACAAAACTTTTGTGTACATGCAAAGAGACTTGATTGATTTTATTATATTTAAACTTTATACTTTATTAAATTTACAATGTAAGTGATTTTTGTGTAAGTAAACATAATCATGATGTGTTTCAGTTAAAAAAAGACAAAATCCTTTTTAAAGCTCCCAGTGAGAGTTTGAAGTATTACGACTAGAACAGCATCGTCAGTGGCTAGTAAGACCAACACGGGAGTGACAGTTTCTGCTGCACAGAGTGCAGATGTAGTTGGTTATGGGGGAGTGTCTATGTGCGCGTGCCTTCTGCCTGGCTCTTCTCTCTTCTGCCAGGTTCAAGATCTTCTCCTCACCAATCTTTAGCTGTTTCTTGAGCTAGCATTGCCAGCTGCTGCGGTTTGCTGCGGTGTCCTCCCAGATCTCCGTGTTGATATCCAGAGCTTTCATGTCGCGCTTGCAGACATCTTTATATCTCAGCTGGGCCAGATGCAAGTTCACCATAGAAGATGTCCTTGGGGATCCGACCATTTTTCATACGACGCACGTGGTCAAGCCAAGTCTGTGCTGACTAAGCAGAGTGTACATGGTGGGGAGGCCGGAACGGGTGGAAACTGTTTAGCTTCTGCTCTTGCTTGGCATAGGTTGTCCAGGATTCACTCCCATACAGGAGGGTGCTGACTATACAGGCATTATACACTGCCATCTTGGTTGGAGTGATCAGCTTGTGGTTCTCCCAGACGCGAGTGGTCAGTTGTCCTAGGGTTGTTGTGGCCTTGCCGATACGTTTGTTAATTTTGGCATCTAAGGACAGGTTGTCGCTGATGGTGGAACCAAGGTAAATGAACTGGTGTACCACTTCAAGTTCATAGTTGTCAATGGTGATGACAGGCGGTGTGTCCACATCTTGGCCCAGCACGTTGGTCTTCTTCAGGCTGATGGTTAGACCGAAGTCTATGCAAGCCTGGCGAAATCTGTCCATCAGATGCTGTAGATCTTGTTCAGTGCGAGAGGTGACTGCTCGTCTTTGCATCGGCAAAGAGCACGTCTCTAATGATGGTCTCACGCACCTTGGTTTTTGCTCCAAATCTTGCGATGTTAAAGAGTCTGCCGTCTGATCTTGTGTGCATGTACACCCCTTCGGTTGAATTCCCAAAAGCATGTTTTAGAAGGAGAGAGAAGAGTATATTGAAAAGGGTTGGAGCAAGGTCACAGATTTGTTTCACGTCGCTTTTAATGTAAAAAGGTTCAGACATGCTGCCCACATACTAGATGGTTGCCTTCATACCGTAATGAAAAGATTTGATCATGCTGTGAAACTTCGGTGGGCATCCAATCTTCAAGGGGATGTTAAAGAGCCCACTCCGGCTAACCAGATCGAAGGCCTTGGTCAAATCTATGAAAGCGACATAGAGGGGCTTCTGCTGTTCTCTGTAATTTGGCGAAGGGAGAAGATCATGTCCACTTCAGATCGTTCTACTCGAAAGCCACATTGAGACTCGGGATAGACGCGTTCCACCAGCTGATGAAGATGCACCAACAAAACTCTGGCATACAGTTTGCCCACGATACTCAAGAGGGAGATGCCTCTGTAGTTGTTGCAGTCACTCCTGTCGCCTTTATTCTTGTACAAGGTGACAAGCATAGCGTCTCTCATATCTTGTGGGACACCACTTTCACTCCAACACTGGCAAAAAGTGTCGTGTAGAGGCTGAAGAAGGGTGATCTCGCAGTGCCTGATCAGATCTGGGGGGATACCATCATTCCCAATGGCTTTTCCGCAGGCTAAGCTTTCGATAGCCTTGCTGAGTTCTTCCCGTGTTGGTGCAGTGTCGAGCTCCTCCATGATGGGCAGAGGATCAATGGCATCCAGTACTGAGGTGACAATGTTCTCGCTGGAGTAAAGCTCTGAATAGTATTCCACCCATCTCTCCATCTGCTTGGCTTTGTCTGTAATCACTTTTCCGCTTCTGGTTTTCAGGAGTGCTGTTTTACTCTGCGTTGGTCCGAGAGCTTCCTTGATGCCCTCGTACATGCCCCTGATGTTGCCTGTTGCTGCTGAATTCTGAATTTCGTGACTGAGCTCCCGACAGTACTCGTTGACACATCATCTTGCTGTCTGCTGAACTTTTCTCCTGGTTGATCTGAGTGTGTGGACGGTCTTCTCACTTGGTGAGTGCTTGTATTCAGCAAGAGCAGCACGCTTTGCTTCAATAACAGGGGTCAACTCCACAGACTTGGCATCAAACCAGTCGCAGTTGATTGGATCGAGGATGGCGCCATGACACTCTGTGTTGTGACTTCGTCTGGAAATAAGAGTTGGTCACGCAAAAGCCGTGACAAGAGCAAAGCTCCAACAGACGCTGACCGTTCTCGTTGATTTTACCAATTCCAAAAGAACCTAAAAGAATTCCAAAGAACCTCCCGGGGGCGCCGAGGAGGATGAGGTGTTCGCTGTTGTGGATGTTCTTGATGACATTGTTCAAGTTCGTATAGAACTCGTCTTTTGCCTCAGATGTAGAGATCAAGGTTGGAGCATAGGCACTGATGAGTGTAACTGGTCCCTCAAAGGTATGGAGTCAGCAGGCACTCTGATCTCTTGTCACCTGGTTCCACCATCTTCACCAGTGTTCCTGACTGCAAATCCTACTCCGTGCTCTCTGCGGTCCTTAGCGCTCTTTCCTTGCCAGAAGGTGTAGTAATTCTGCTTCAAAGATCCCGATTCAGCTAAGCGTGTTTCTTGCAGAGCGGCTATATCTACCTTCAGTCTCAGTAGCTCGTTGTTGATGACCGCTGTCTTTCTTGTGTCGCTGATGTTCTGGAGATCGTCAAGTCCAGTTGTCATGGTGTGGACATTCCAGCATCCCAGTTTAAGAGCTGGTCTCTTCTTGATATTTGTTCTTGGTGTATTCTTGCCAGGGGCGGAAATTGTGGTCTGCTTGTCGGATTTCCTTATCCCCATGCACCCAATGAGGAAGGCAGGCCATGGCGGGACAGCACCTTACTGGCTGGGGACTGCCCAACTTGAGGCGGGCGGTAGCTGTCCAATGAGATGCAAAGATCTCTTCCACCGTCGGTAGCAACCCCTGGCACCACACTCTACGCCAATCGAGAATTGTAGCTTAAAACCGGTAGACTGCTGCTTCCCATGTTGTTTCGACACTGTGAAGCGAAGCTGGAGTGTCCTCGCCAGGGCAGGGTAGTATGGAGGGCCAGCTGTTGCCCAAGTAGCAGGTCCCCCCTCTCCACGACCCTGGTTGATCCAACGGAGCGGCAAAGCCGATACAGTTTGGGACCAGTACCGTCGCAGGAGTTGCCAGAACGGGATTGCATGCAATCACGTACTGCCTATGGGACTCCAGCTCCAGATTTTTCCTCAATGTTTACTCCTGAAGCCTTTCCCCAAAAGAGATGTGGCTGCATGTTTCCTTCTCTGCATGAGCCAGGTTACAAGGTTACCGGTGGCAGGCATAACCTGACCTGATTTTATGTGTGTTTATATATATATATATATATACACACACACACACACACACACATACACACACACAATTGCAGTTACATATATAGACAATGTCATGGCAATATTGGGCTTTCAGTGATTTCTTTGAACTGTTTGTTCTCTGTGGCGGTATGATTGCGAAACATACATCTGTGACAATTTGCTGGTTGCGGAAATGAGGAGATGAGCACTTTAACCTGCCGGTTCAACCTGCCTCCTCTCTGCCCACAGCTGACATCAATCATGCCCCCATTCCCAGCACATCTTTAATAAAAAAAAATTAAATAAAAAAAAAAAAAGAATTTGGTACACAAGTTTAAACTTATTTTGGGTTTTCTAAAATCAACACAGGTCAACACAGATCGAAAATAGAATATTTGGTTAAATATTCCTTAGCAAGTTTCACCTTGACCTTTTGGTAGGCCTCGACAAGCTTCTGGAAGAATTTTGGTTGGATATTTGACCACCTTTTTGGCAGAATTGGTAATTAAATTAGTTCAATGAAATGTGTGTTTCCCTGCACAGATCCACCTTTTAAGTGCAGTCCATTATTTTCAATATTGGTGAGGTCAGGACTTGTTTTAAGTTTAATGTTAGCCTGCTTTATCCATTCTACAACCAGCTATGATGTGTGTTTGAGGCCATTGTCCTTCTGGAACACCCAGTTGTATTCAAGTTTTAACCATCTAGCTTTGGGGTGGGCAACCTGAGCCATGGAAGGCCAGTGTGAGTGTTGGAATCTGCAGTCGTTTATAAGTGGCTCGAAGAGACATTATTGAGTTGTGTAAATCTATGATCCCATTTCTCAGATCTGCACTGAGTTCCTTGGACTTTCTCATTATATGAAGTGTTGTTCAATCCAGTACTGTACTGTCAAACAAACCCTTTTTATGTTTGCACAAGAGAGCTACCAGCTGTAGTCAATCATGATCAGTAACTGGAAGTTAAGAGATATTTTTGAACTTTCAGCATCACCGAATTAATAGTCTAAATGGGGGGGTCTGACAGCGGTTGGAAGGAAAGACTTGCGGAATCTCTCTGCACCCACGATGTGGGACGGAGAGATTCCGCAAGTCTTTCCTTCCAACCGCCGTCAGACTCCACAACAAAGACCTTGCTAATGACCATACACACACAAACAAACATACACACATATCCGATACACCATGCTAGCTCTCTTATGTGCAATCTCACTTGGGTGCAATTTTCTGATGAACCATTTTTTATGTGCAATCTATATGCAATTAATGTGCAATTCCTGATGCAACAAACACTTGGGTGCAATTTATGTGCAATCTATGTGCAATAAATGTGCAATTTCTGTTTTTTTCTTACATTATGTGCAATCCAAATGTGCAATCTATATGCAATTAAGGGGCAATTTCTGATTTTTCTTAATCTATCTTCATTTCTCTTACTCCCACATGCAATTTTTTTTTACTTGGGTGCAATTTGTCTGATGCAAATGTTAAATTTACTACTGTTTTTGTGTCAGTGTTTGGCACTCCATTGTGTACATTTTTATTTTTATTATACTTATTCTTTGCTGCTCTTTGTTTCTGCTGTGGCAATGCAAATTTCCCACATGTGGGACTAATAAAGGTTTATCAGATCTTATGTATATTTTGAGCCTGTGTTCATCATTTTAACCTGTGCTGATTTCATAAAACCCAAAATAAATTAAAACTTGTGCACCAAATTATTTTCTATTTAAGATGCATGTTTTACAATCATTCTGCCACAGAAAAACAATATATTCACTGCTCAAAAAATTTAGGGGAACACTTAATCATCATGGTATAACCCCAAGTCAGTTAAATTTCTGGGATATTGATCTGTCCAGTTAGGAAGCGCAAGTGATTGTGAATCAATTTCACCTTCTTTGATGCAAATGAAAGCAACAACAGGTGGACAGGAGAGGAAGCAGCAAGACAACCCCTTAAAAAGTGAATGGTTTTGTAGGTGACCACCACAGACAATTTCTCTCTCCTCATCGTTCCTGACTGATTTTGTCTCTAGTTTTGCATTTTTCTAGTGACCTTGTCACTACTACACCACGTTCCAAATTATTATGCAAATTGTATTTGTTTGTATTTGTGTCTTAGGGCTCTTTGGAACACTGAAATCAATCTCAGACACCTGTGATAATTAGTTTGCCAGGTGAGCCCAATTAAAGGAACAACTACTGAAGAAGGACGTTCCACATTATTA
>JAQMYM010000009.1:857511-882837 GCA_030014255.1 Parauchenoglanis ngamensis | reverse complement strand
TGCGAGACAGATCCATCACTAGGAGCATTTATATATGTGTGTGTGTGTGTCTGTGTGTGTGTGTGTGTGTGTGTGTGTGTGTGTGTTTGAGAGAGAGATTAATGCATAAGACTGAAATTAATAATTAATAGCAGAATCTTCAGATGCAAATGTGGGAACACGACTGCACTTCTCCTTAACATTATAATCTACATATCATTTATATTCTTATATTATTGTGTGTGTGTGTGTGTGTGTGTGTGTGTGTACACATCTGCATGTATGTGTGCAGTGCGGCGTGTTAGAGCGCTCCCTGGTGGTGACTGCACTCATTAGCTCATTATAACAAGCCCACTGTAAGATCAGTAGCTACTAAGAGCAAACTCTTTTTAAAATAACGTACGTTTGTTTTCCTAATTTGACACACAAATGCACATCATGTCTCTCATTTTTTAAAATAAATAATTTAATGAATAAGATAAATTATTCAAACAGATGAGGATTTTGAAAATATTCCTGGAACGTAATGTATATTTCATTCTCGTCCATGAACTCTGTGGTATCTGGGTCATCGTGTGTGATGCATATATTATTATCTATACACAGATTTAACCCTCAGGCCGTGTGTGTGTGTGTGTGTGTGTGTGTGTGTCTGTGTGTGTGTGTGTGTGTGTGTGTGTGTGTGAGAGAGAGAGCTGCTTTATTTCATATATCTGGGTTATTATTTCTAATACATTCATAGAGTACAGATAAAATTTGAGTTTTGTGCATGTCCAACCCCTTCTCTCTCTCTCTCACACACACAGACACACACACACACACACACACACACACACACACACACACACACGTTGGCCCATGTCATAAATCAGTCACACTGACACGCAGCCTCATTGTGTATCTGTGACATTATATTAGTCAGTCGTGATTGCTCTCACGATGCTCGTTACAGCATAATAACATTGTGATAAATGTAGAATAAATAGTGAATAAAGAGTAAAAGTTTGTGTTTTTTGAAGGTTCATCTTTGGCATGAGCGAAATAACACGCCTTGTTCCTTTTGTGTGTTTGCATTAATGAATATGCAAATGAACATGTAAATGAGCGTGTGAATCAGGGCGTTTTTACTTAAAGTCAATGCAAATAGATAAAAATTTGCACCTGAAAGTAACTGCGAGAATAAAGGAATAAATTATTAATTTATACATTACGTACCGTTGGTGCCAACGTTTACCATTTAGCCGTACCTTTGATTACTTTTGTCCCGTTGCTATGGCAATACAGAAACCATTTAGCTTTTCCAAAGGTTCAGGTAGAGCAGTGGTCACGAGAAATAAGCTTCAGCCACCGGAAACGCAGATTCGCCGAGTGGGAAAAAGACGCAGGCTGCAAATTCATTCGCTTTTTGTGGACTTTATTTACGTGACCTTTGACCGGTGAGTTTCTGAGTTCCTTGTGAGGAAACAACAAGAGGGTGGGGCTGTGGTCTGTTTGTTCAGTAAAAAACATGGAGCAGCTGCTAATTATTATATCTTTGACCTCACTGTTTCTTACTTACAAACTTTTAGTTAGACAGGAAGTTTAATAAACTTTAGAAAGCTTATGGGTTCTTCAGTTGTTCCTCTAGGGAACAGTTTCCTCTCAGAAAGGATTCTGAGATTTTTTGGGAAGCATGAAAACCTTAATTTTCCAAATAAAGAACCCTTAAAGAGCGTACTCCATTTTTATTTTTAATGGCTCTGGTCTCAGGTCTGTTCCAGAGAGCGATAGCCCAGAGCGGCTCTGCCATCTCCAGCTGGTCTGTGAACTACCGCCCGCTCATGTACACCAAGATCCTGGCCAAGAAGGTGGGCTGCAGCTCCGGGGACACGGCCGACATGGTCAGCTGTCTGAGGAGGAAGAGCTTCCGAGAGCTTGTGGATCAGGACATTCAGCCCGCGCGCTATCACATCGCCTTCGGGCCCGTGGTGGACGGAGACGTGGTTCCTGACGACCCTGAGATCCTCATGCAGCAGGTCTCGCCACTAACACCGTCAGTCATAGCTCGAGAGATCATTCACATTGCTACTGTAGGATTGACGACATCAGCAGAGATGCCATTGTGTTCAATTTAACCGGCGTAATTGTTGACACGTTGCTATGGCAATAAGGGAGCCACGTAGAAATGACATGTTTCTGTTTTTTTTGAGTCATGCCGAACAGCAATTCAGTGGAGGATAAAGGATGTGAAGGATTTATATTTGTGGTAGCTTTCACTTTTTGTTCGCTTTATCTAGGTGATCTTGCGGTCCAACAGAAAACGAGAACGCGGCACTAAGGTGTCTTGGGTCAGGGAGAGCCGCTAATTATTATCTGCCTCACTATTTTCTTACTGTTGCTTGGCTGTACCCCTGGAAAAACAGCATTAGCCATGTTGTACACTGACATAGACATGTTTTGTGCAGTGAAATTCAGTATAAGTGAGTAATAAAATTGCAAACTGCTTACTGATAAATTATGTGATGAAATGTACTGAAATAATATGTTTGGATCGCGTTTGTGAAATGAATTGTTCTCTGCCGTGCACAGGGAGAGTTCCTAAACTATGACATCTTGTTGGGGGTGAATCAAGGAGAAGGACTGAAGTTTGTGGATGACAGTGAAGGAGAGGACGGAATTTCGGCTGCCACGTTTGACTACACCATATCCAACTTTGTGGACAACCTTTACGGATACCCAAGTGGTGTGTGATGCTTACCAACACATAAATATAAATATCTAAAGTATAAGCACATAAACCTGTATAAAAAGGTAAACTACATTTTCTCACTGTCACGTCTCATTTTCTAATATTTTTTTCTCTCTTCATTGCCCCTTCCTCCCTTGGTAAAGATATCCTTCGCGAGACCATAAAGTTCATGTACACTGACTGGGCCGATCGCGATAACGGCGACATGAGGAGGAAGACTCTGCTTGCGCTCTTCACAGATCACCAGTGGGTGGCGCCAGCGGTGGCCACGGCCAAGCTGCACGCAGAGTTCCAGTCACCGGTTTACTTCTATACTTTCCACCATCACTGCCAGATGGAGGGGAGACCGGAGTGGGCGGACGCTGCGCACGGAGATGAGATTCCCTACGTCTTTGGAGTGCCCATGGTGGGCGCCACCGACCTCTTTCCCTGCAACTTCTCCAAAAATGATGTGATGCTTAGCGCCGTCGTCATGACCTACTGGACCAACTTTGCTAAAACCGGGTCAGTTCATTACGCTGTTTGGTTTGCTGAGGTTGTGGGCAAAATCTCCCAACCCAGTGTCATATTACATGTATTCGCAAGTCTATAATCCAATAGTGTAGGTACAATTTGGAACCAGGAAACACCAGAAATACAGGACCAGCAGGGTTCAGGGTAATAGAAACAAGTTGACCACAGGCTGGTGCAGACCTGAGGGGGACCAGGGGACGCTGTCATAACCATGGTCAGGAGAACTGAGGAATGATAGAACCCCGGTCCAGAGTAGGGACTGAGAGTGGCTGAGACACTTGATTCCACGAAGGAAGCTGAAGCTGACACAGGATCACTGGATCAGGAGCTGATTTTGGGTTTTAACGGTCTTGAGACAGATCCTGGGACTGAAACAAGAGCGACGTTGGGTCCATATCAGGGATCGAAACAATGACTGCGACTGGATTACACGTCAAGACATGGACTAGGATTTGAAATAGGAATTCAACACTACTTTAGCTTATTTTACCTCAACAGAAACGTCTTACAGCTTCCGATATGATACTGATGTTGATAGTAAAATGTTTATCACAGAGCCATTGTGTGCCGTCTGTCTCCCATCCAACTGTTTATTCCATTCCCTCTTTTTTGCTTCTTTTAGAGACCCAAACATCCCAGTTCCCCAGGACACCAAGTTCATTCACACAAAGCCAAACCGCTTCGAGGAGGTTGTGTGGACCAAATTCAGCTCTAAGGACAAGCAGTACCTTCACATTGGCCTGAAACCACGCGTACGAGACAACTACCGGGCCAACAAGGTGGCCTTCTGGCTCGAGCTGGTGCCACATCTGCACACGCTGCATGAGGGGATCATCAGGTCAGTTCCACACAATTATAATGGAATGTTCGGCAAATAGAATTCCAAACCATGGAATTCTAATGGCTGGGAAGTTTTTTCCTTTGATTAAGGACTACTAATCGTATCCTAACAACAGTGCTTAGATTGCAAAAGAAAGATGCTATACTAATCTTATTTTTATTAACAGTGCTTCTGGTGCAACCCGCTTACCACCTCCCGGCGGTGTCCCCCACAGACCTGGGTGGAAAAATCCAGCGCTAAATCCGAATCATCCCGGCACACGCCAGCCTTCAGTTTCCTCCACATACCCACCGGATACAGATTCGGATCCGGAAGGTTCGGAGCGCCCGCGCATGTCTCCGTTCCCAGAGGCAGCACGTGATTACTCAACAGAGCTGAGTGTAACAGTAGCAGTCGGTGCCTCTCTGCTCTTCCTCAACGTCCTGGCATTTGCGGCACTCTACTACAAACGCGACAAGCGCCATGAAATGATGCTGCTGCAACAGAGGCGACGCCATCGGCGTCTCTCGCCCCAGCGTGGCGCTGCTGGTGCCCCGATTCCTTCCACGGCCATTGCTGTGGGCAACGACCTGGAAGAGGAGCTCATGTCATTGAGGATGAAGCAGCAGAGGGCTGAGTTGGACCTGGAGCCACTTCGATGCCCGCCAGATTACACACTGGCACTGAGGAGGGCGCCCGATGACGTGCCACTCATGATGCCCAGCACCATTAGTGCCATGCACGCCTTTAATACATATCCCCCTGCTCCTGGCCACACCCCAAATCCAGGCCCGGCCCCTGGGTCCAGCTCTAGCTCTGTGCATACCAACAATGCTTTGCCCCATCAGCACTCGACCACTCGTGTATAGTACCTCGCCAAGCTCTTAACACACCTAAGGACTACCTGCACCAAGATTGGTGCTCTGCAGAGGTAACTCATTTTGTCCAGTTCGGGAACATCCAGGTCCAATCCTGGAGTTCTAGAGTCCGGCACAGTGTGATATTCATGCTCAAAAGTAAACCGAACCGTACTGAGCTCCAGAACTCCAGGAGGGCATCTGGGAACCTGCAGCCTAGTGGTAGAGAGTCAGAGTCACTGGACTTGTGTCCTTTTCAGAGATCTCGACCAGTCCAGATGCCTCGACTTCCTCCTACTAGGCGATTTAATGACTTGGAGGACTGAAAACCTTTATAGACATTCACAACCCATTCTTGGTCTCGTTTAACCCTCCAGTGCTCATTTTCTCCCTTTTTTTGGAAAACGAAAAGCATTTTAAGATAAGGAACCGAGGAGGAACCAACGGTTGGCCATCTTGCCCTCAGCCTCCTCTCTACAATCTCCTGCTTTGTGTTCTTTTTAACTGCGCTTGCTGTGTTGCATTTTTCTCTCCATCCCTTCTTTTTCTGTCATCTCCTTCACCTACTGCAGAACTCTGCTTTTTGCCTAAACTGAACACTTTTATAAATGGAGAGAACCTCTGTGTAATATGTACTATTGAGAACCTTGTGAAGACATGAATGAGAAAAAGAAAAAGATTTGAATATTTAGTTTTTACCAGCATTTCTGTGCCAAGTACTGTGATATCCATCCGATCAGACTCCGAGTCGAGAGGACAGCCTCGGATTAGGAGCGCATCCGAGGATCGCACTGGTGGAATTTAGAAGAAGTCACTGACAAAGTGCCAAAATCTTGTTTGCTTTTCTTTTCTTCTCTCTCTCTCTCTCTCTCCCTCTTTGCCTTTCTTTCCTTTGCTTTTGCACTGTCACTGGTCTGGGATGAGATTTGCAACTATAAGCAGAATATCTATATTAAAGTCTAAATATAGAATTATGAAAATTTATATCTTGTTTGCTCTCGGGGAAAATTTGCATGATTTATTTTTGAAGAAAACGGACACGCGCACGAGATTCCTCGTCTTGTTTTATTATCGCCGTCCTTTTCTTTCATGCTATCGTTTTTTTTGTTTTTTTTTACACGTCTCCGCTGTATTGTGCGCTTCATTCGGAGATTATTTTCCTTCTCTAGAGACTTATCAGGAGCATATCAGGAAAATGGAAACTGATTATGATCATAATAGAAAAAAAGGATGTATAGATCCCTTTTTGTTCATTTATCAAAAGCCCGAAATCTCGGAACACTGAGCACTGAGGAAGGACTTATCGACCCTCCGGCATCCCTCCATCTGCCTCTCCGACTTTCTTTCTCCTGTATATTCCACTACATTTACATTGAACTCGCACAATAAGGAATGAGATCCCGTTCTTTCTCTTTTTGTCTCCCGTTCAGCGTTTTCCTCTCATCCCTGGTTCCCCTCTGATTTCTACACTCAGTCAGGGTGCTAAAGAGGCCGCACGGAACGGCGAGGAATCCGTCGACAAGGATCCAAATTGGACAGAGTACAGAATACTCACCGAATAACTGAAACACTAACCGTGATGGTGCGTCCTCATCCTCGTCCTTCATCGCTTGTCTCATCGTCATCTTCCTATTCCCGTCTCGTTTCCGGAAAGCACTCAGCGGACGGATGGATATATAAATCTTGAGGGAAACGAAAAAAACAAACATCCAAACAAACAAAAAAATAAACGAAACCTACAAACTGTACATTTTTTTTGAAGTTGTACGAGATGACACGGTCTTTGTAAATATTCTGTTTCGTTGTTTGGTTTTACAGGTGATCGGCCGAGCGACTCTTTTGTGAGAACAGGTGCAAGTTGACTTTCTTTTATTTCTTGATTTACCGACTGTTTTTCTTTCGTTAGCACGTAACGTAACCGCGCTTCTCCTAAGCCTCGGAGTTACCGACAAGACACCACCTTATCGTGCACGCGTTAATGCGTCATCAGTACATCAGTGTACAGCAGGAGGAGCGAGCTCGGAAATCTGTTCATTTAGAAGCCCAAAAAGCACAGCTGTCTTCTAAACATCACGGTGTAGGGTCACATGACCTCAGCAAAGTCGTTACACAGGGTCACATGACTTGAGCAGACTAATAACACAGGGTCACATGACCTCAGCAAAGAGCAGCACAGAATTCTCTTCACCACAGAGCTGATGATGTCATGATGTTGCATCACCTTCTCCAGTTTACTCACTTTCTTTCCCACACCCTTCCTTTTTTTTCTCTTTCTCATTATTTGTTGCTTTCTTTCACTTCCTCGCTCTCCTTTCTTTCTTGTATTTTATTTGTATTTTTTTTTCTTTCTTTCTTTCTCACACTTCTCTCACGCCTTCTTTCACTTCCCTTTGCTCCTCTTTCTTTTCTCCATCTCTTCTCTCCTGAACAACACGTGTGTTTGTGTGTGTGTGTGTGTGTGTGTGTGCGTGTGCGAGATGTTTAACAGGATGATGTGATGATGTATTAATCTGTGATGAACAGTGATGTCGCTGCGTCTCGTGTCGAACCCACCCCGGGGGTAATGATGATGTTTTGAAGCGTCCACGATTAAAACGTCCTATAACTGATTACGTTTCTCGATCATTCGTTGATTCGATCACATGACACTGTGGCCGTGTGATCCTCACTTGAACCCGTTACAGTTTAGGTTTATGGAGAGTGAAACCTCTCTGCGAGTTATATTTCAGAAATAGAGAATTTAAACTGTCCATATTTTTGTACAGAGGGCCTGAGAGGCAGCGGACAGACTCGCGAAGCACACTGTCACCAGATCTCCCGGTGACCCTCTCGTCTGCCGTGGCCGTGTGTGTGTATTACTGTGTGATGGGGGTGGGGGGGGGGGATATAGAGATATATTACAGATATTTACTAAGTGCACCTGCTCTAATATTAACGCTGGGTCGCCAAATATACACTTGCACCTGTTGCTTTTCATTTTGTTCAGTCGCAGCGACTCGGGATGAGAGTACCGGGTTTGGGAGAATACAACGTTCATATTTCTATTTCATATAAAGGCTATTACACACTGTATGTTGTGTATATGAACTGGAGAACATTAAAAGATGTTATAAAACACACGGTCGTCTCCGAGTCCTTACATCATGCTCCATGAGACACGACACCGAGGCTAATGTAGCTTCAGTTTTCTCTCAGATGTAGTTTTGTTCCTGTTTATTGATAACTGTGCGTTACACAGAGTCAGAATCTGTTTGAAGAGATGCTGCTGCTAATTTAGTGCTATATGTTAAACTGATGGCTGTAACCTTTCATTAGTTGTTATCTACATTAGCCTCCTGACTTATGGACTGCATTCAGAGATGTCAGTGAACTCTGTGTCTGTTACATGTGGATGTTTGGTTAAACTCTACCTTTATGGATGAAAGTTGGTTGTAATACCGGCTTCGTCCACTACAGGGCAGTGTGTGCTCCTAAATCTCACCTGATTTTATACTACTTCACATTTCCTGAGTTTTCTCTCTCATTACTGATACATTGATTACATTGGTCTTTATCTCTATTTTTCATCCTATCTTGATTTGTTTTTTACTTTTCCGCTTGCTTTCCTCCCTCATTCTTTCTTTTTCTTTCTTTCTTTCTTTCTTTCTTTCTTTCTTTCTTTCAAATCAGTTATACCCCATAGAACATTCCTGTTTATTCTTTGTACCTTTATTTGTTAACTTGCATTATTTGAAAGATATTTACAGCATTTTCCTGATCCAAGCATGGTGGCGATGATGGAGGTGTGTGAGCGCGGCTCCCTCTAGTGATGAAGCAGAAGTTAGCAGTGTGTGTGTGTGTGTGTGTGTGTGTGTGCTATTAATCTTGAATTTTAAAAAAATTGATTTTTTTCCACCCTCTATATAGCTGAAATAAAATTTCATGAAATTACATTGCGTTTTCATCGCACCAAGGCCGCTGTCGCATGTTTTTTTGTAATAAAAGGTTTTTGTTTCATATTTCTTCGTAATTTACAGCTGACATGAAGACGCTAAGATCGAGCAGTCCTGACAAAAGAACTAAACGCACGTGATGTTTCCTTTATTCCAGATGTAGTGTGCTGGTTTTCACACACTGAAGGTTATACATTTTCATTACAAGGCTGATTGACTTCTTTTGGAGAATTGTGTGCGTTTTATTCGTGCTCATACTGCTCTGCTCCTGGTTCCGATGACCTGAACGATGTCCTGATTGAAGGGTCCAGAAAGACTTGTATTAACTCCCTAATTTGTCAAAAATGAACACCGTAGTTTTTTTCCTCAGCTGGTCCGTTATTTAAAACAGTGACAAATCCATTTTTGCTCTGAAAATCCTCGTTTGAACCTCATATGAGCTGCAACTCTCAACCAACAACAACACAAAGCTAGGAATATATCATTCAGGGGCCAAAAGTTACGTCTCTCCTGAGCTTTTATACTGTACAAAACAGCTTACGTTACCTCACACACTGCTCTAAATGAACACTAGCTCATTTCAACAGGTCTTAATTGAACTTTTTCACAGATCAGAGTTGATTTAATGCTAACCATTTATTTATCGACTTCAGTCAGTCATTCACTGTTAGCTTTAAGTCAACGCTCCATGAGCTAACATGTCGACTTGGACACTTGCGTTAATTCGACACGTTAAGACGTAAGTGAATGCTTTAGGTGTTTATCAGCAAATGTAAAAACTTTATTGACGAAAAATCTATTCAGAACAATCAATTTAATAACACGCTGTTAACCAGTTAGCTTTACTTCAACACTGTAAGGCATTTAAAGTCTTGAGAAGCCGGTACTGAATGTCATTATTAATCACTGCATGTGTTATTCACTGGGAGAATGTTTTGCACAGATATGAGTGTTAATTGTGTTAATGAATTGAGGCAAGAGATTCCATTAATTAATGATGGAAAGTCCTGATGAGAAACAACACAACTAGACTAACCATGTGTAAAATAAATAGACATTTAAGGAAGGAAAAGAGATATGTTCGTATATTTATTAAACACCACAGACTATTTCAACAGCCGGCAAACGTACACACATTTTGTCGTGTTTTTAAGCATAGTCAAGTGGTTTGTATTTTCAGGAACGCAATGCTAACCACTGAGGCTAGCGGGTTCCCCCAACAGCGTCTAAGCAGGGCCGAATCCCAAATGGCTTGCCAATGTCCATGAAGTACACTACACTTAGTGTAGTGGCTATTATTTGTAACACCCTATGTAGGGCATTGCTATAGGTAGTATGCAGGCATTTGTGGCTCGACTTCAGTGTTCAGAGAAAGTCCGCGCTGATTGGATAAACTTGCCACGTGATTCGCGATGAACAGCCATTTTTTGTAAAACACAAACAAGACGAGACAGAAACGGCGAGCGTTTCAAAATAAGGAAAAGTAAATATTCCGTTCGTTATCGTGTTTGTATAAGATATCTGCAGAAATGAGATATATTTAAGTCGAATTTGTCTGTTATTGCGATGCACGCGCGTGCAAACGGAGTAAAGTCGTAGATAACTTCACGTGAAGGCATTAGCTGGCTGGCTAGCCTGCTGACGCTTGCTTGCTAGCAGGCTCCCATTTTGTTCCTATTGCAGAAGAAAAAAGGTAAGCAGTACAGGTTTTCGCCAGAATTATTGATACAGAGATGTTTGATTGAGACACAGACATGTACTAATCCCCTGAACGCTTGTAAAAAAAGGTGACTGAAAAGGTTGACAATAGTGTTGAGTTGTGAAGGCCTGGAATGGATCCCCGGAGTAAAGTTTAAGAAGCGGGCGGTGCAGCGTGATGCAGAGCGCGGCTTGTGTGGTGATACATTCCGCTGCTGTGTCCTAATTCATACTCGGCTACTTCATTTACAGTTTTGAGTTATTTGCTCTCAGCGGCGGTTAATAAGTGCTAAATACAACAAAATGTGTGGTTTTCACAGTTTAGCTGCTAAAATACGTAAAAACATTTGCATATTTCTGAAACCGTTGATATTATTCCAGGCCGAATCCCTAATGGCGCTGTACCTGTCTCGCAGTGCACTACAGAAGAGGCTAATATAGGCACCGTGTAGGAAGTAGACCGCAATTTGAGACACAGCCCGGTCACTGGCTAGTCAGTGAAAAGAACCTGAATATTAATAATTCACAGGAATAACTAATAGTTTATTAAATTGATGGGAATGTAATTGAGTTATACAAAAGCCATTTTGCATGATTCATTTTAAGTAATGTTTACTTTTATCTCTTATTCATTATTGTTTGTAAATGTAAATATACATTTTATTCCTAGGAATAAATAGTTTATTCTAAATTGGTGGTGTAAGGTCAGTTTGGGAGATATGGCGCTTTACTCCAGAGGAGCATATGAAGTATTAAGTTCGAGATGTCTGGTGTTTGGTTTCCTGGCACCTGTGTGTTAATACTTGTGTGGTTTTCAGAGCTTGTGGTTCAGAAGCCCTTATCCTGACCAGATCGTGTAAATCTGTATGAGTTAATGCTTAATGTCAGACGCAAACCTCTTAAAGATTACACCTGACTCTGTTCTTGCGTTAAAGCTGCCCGTCAGGATTCAGGCGCGCGTAGTCAGCACACTCGAGTCTGATGCCGCGTTTGATCAGTAATTATAAATCAGCACACGATTTACGCCACACGGTCGTGACGAACTCTGCGTTTTGTTGAATCCCTAATCGGTTTGCGCACATGCGCATGACCATCGTTCACTAATAACATGTAGTGAGCAGGAAGTTAAAGATGAAGCTTCTGAACATTAAACACACGCTCGATTGTTGCGGTTATTCAGCTGTAGGTGTTGTGTGTTTATATCTAAACGCCGATCACCGCTTCACACATCTCTTCCTGTTCTTTTCCCCCTTTCCTGCAGGTCAGACGAGACCGGATGAGAGAAACGTCCGCTGATCGTGACTGAACGAAACGCAACTCGACTGCCCTGAAACACTCGCTCGTGTCCATGTTCACTCACAGTGTGTGTGTGTAAAATAAAAATCTCTTTCTTTTTTTTTTCTACATTAACTTTTTTTTGCGAGCTTTTATATCCAGTGTTTGGCAGCTATCAGTTTACTGATATAGAGCTCAGAGTAGCAGCACACACACACACACACACACACAGCAACACTGCTCCTGCGGTCTCGCTCGCCCTGGTAAGAGGTAAGAACTCTACAGTCAGCGCACCTTTACCTGGGACGCACTCCCATCCGCCAGCATGCGTCTTACTAACAAGTAAAAGTGCAGTCTTCATCATTAAAGTCTCATGATTGCAAATTTGCACAGTTAAGCTCGGAAGCGTTCAATGAAGCGAACTTCAGAAACCTGAACGCGACGTCAAAACACGAAACCCGAGAAGGTTTGAGATGAAGCGGCGACCTTTGACCTTTTCCCGTCTGAACTTCTGCTTTAAAACAGAATCGAGTCAGAAATCAAATGAAATGTAAGAACAATCTTTCTTCACCTGACTGGAGAGAATTGGATTCAATCTGGATGTGCAAATGAATAAATTATACTTTTTTTTTTTTTTTTTTGGCTTGTTGCTGCAAAATTCTCATTTTGTTTATTTGTTTTGTTTTTTCTTCAGGATCCAGTAAAATCAACTCTCTGTGCATGAGAGCTGCATCCAGTTAACAAGCCTCAACGTCGCATCGGCATAAAAATCAATTCGGGTTAAATTTAAATATTTGACATGTAAATTGATAAATTATAGATGCTTTTTTTTCAGGAGTTTTGGGAGCATGCATGTTGCCTCACAAAGTGTCGAGGCTTTCGTCTGCGATGGCGCTGTTTCACTGTTTTGTGAAAGCGGTTGTAGTGTTTTGAGAATAAAAGTCTCAGTTCTTTGAGGCAGTTGTAGTTCAGTGGTTAAGACATTGGACTCCGTAACCTTTGCCTGCTCATTTGTTTAATCTGTTTAATGCTGTAAATGTAAATTCAAATACATTTACAGGACTGGGGAATTTTCTGAAGCCTTAAAGTATCGAAAACAGCGAAATTTTGTGGTTAGCGGAAATTATAGCAGCGATAAACTCTGGCGCGCCGATTGAACACACTTCACTTCAGCCCGATGTTCACAGGGAGACGGCGATACGTGTTGATTAACATCACGCAATCTCACTGACTTATTAACGTGGCTGTAAATGCCAAATAGGTGTCTTAATAATAATAATAATATCAGTGTGATTTAATAAAATGTAACCTCTGTACAGCTCCCAGCACAGAACCGCGACGACCCGTGGAGTAAGGTGGGGTTTCGAACGGTCAGCGCGTCACCGTCACATGGTGTAGATTTATAACTCCGTGGTCACACCAGTGACCTGCTTTAGGAAAAGAAGCGGTTAATGGCGCTCTTGCGTCCGTGTGAAATGTTTAGCACAGACAGGACGTGCTTGGATTCTTTTATTCGTTAGAGAAATCACTCTGAGAAACGAATCCCGTCCGAATAGGGCTGAACAAGCGCTGCGAGGTTGTGCATCAGTCTGTTTGTTTAAAATAGTTTTTCCTGAAGTGGGAAGTTGAGCTGTTTTAGTAATACTAATGAAGTCACTTCTGTTTTCACGCATCACTCTCAGAAGCTGAGGATTTTGTGTGTAAAAAAAAAAAAGGTGTTAATCCTCATATAAACAATTTTTTTTTTTTTATGTCAGCAGAACCTTTGAGCCCTGAGGACGAGGAGAACATGACTGCTGAGACACTTAACTTCGGTCCAGAATGGTAATGTCTCTCTCTCTCCCTCTCTCCCCATGTTAGCTGTGTTTGTTTTACTTCTCCATCCCATGAGGAAGCAGATGTTTCCTGAAGTTCACCGCCATGTTTTGAATGAGTTTAGAGAAGTGATTTTACTAACGGCTCACTGTGTGGAAATGTTTTGTGATTAGACCAGTGTTGATGAGTGTGTTCCGTCTCCCCAGGCTCCGTGCACTATCCAGAGGAGGGAGCATCACGTCGCCCCCTCCTTCCCCAGCAATGCCAAAGTCCAAGCTGGCCGAGTACCGCTACGGCCGCGAGGAGATGTTAGCACTTTACGTCAAAGATAACAAGGTGAGAGAGACGGAGAGTGCTGATGGAGAGGGAGACACCCGCACGCTCCGGGCTGCATGCACTGACGGCCCACTCTGTGTGTGCGCGTGTGTGTGTGTGTGTGTGTGTGTGTGTGTGTGTGTGCAGGTTCCTGAGGACATGCAGGATAAGGAGTTTGCTGCCATCCTGCAGGACGAGCCGCAGCAGCCCCTGGCTCTGGTGCCTCTGACTGAGGAGGAGCAGGTCACTGCACAAACCCTGATATTTCATCCCATACACACATGCGCTCACTTCATGTATTTATTTATAACTTCATTTATCCACAGAGGAACTTCTCCATGTCAGTGAACAGCGTGGCCGTGCTGAGGCTCATGGGGAAAGGGGGCGGGGCTACCCCAGTGGGCGTGTCCCGAAGCCGAGGGAGCGCTAGAGGAGGGCGAGGTGCGTCACTTTCTCACACGTGTGTGTGTGTGTGTGTGTGTGTGTGTGTGTGTGTGTTTAAGTAAACATGAGGAACGTGTGACGCATGCTGTGTTTGATATTTGGCAGGGAGGGGAAGAGGAGAAGGAGGGTTCTACCAAAGAGGAGTGGAGGAGGAAGTGGGATTCGGACGCAGCCGAGAGGTGCACCGCAGCCAAAGCTGGGACGACAGGTCTGCTCTCGGATAACGCGTAACTTCCTGTTCATAAACCCCCAAAAGTTCTTTCAGCTGAATTTCTATAAAAAAAAATTTAATTTTCCCGGTTCAGGAACTTTGTCACTCGGCCTAACAAAATTCTTAGTCAGAGAATTTTGAACTTTTAGATGCTGAAGTATATTTCAAATAAAAAGTAAATGATCAATAAAATGGCAACAATGTTTAAAAAAAAAAAAAAAGTATTAAAAGTTTTTTTTCATTTATGGTGAGTGACATCAAGTTCTTTTTTTTTTTTTTTCGTTCCTTTTTTTTTTTTTTTTTTTAACATTGTGTCCAATCAGCAAATTGAGGAGGACAAAATGGCAGAGCAAAATTAGCCTTGTTAGTGAGTGCATATGAAGAAATTTACAGCATGTTGGAATGAAAAATAGCTAGGACTGGTAGGAGTGTTGTCATGGTTACAGTGTGAGTAATTAACACTACAGAAGGGTTAAGTAAACTAAATATAGGGCTTTTTCTTCCAATTATGGAGTAAAATCTCCTGCTTCTGTGTTTGGTTAATTTCATCACCTCCTCGTGTTTCAGAGGCGAGCGTCGTTTTGAGAAGCCACTGAGGAGAGAGGGAGGACGCGGCGGGTTCGAGGACGGGGGAACGGGACGGAAAGATTACAATCGCTCCGACAGCGAAAACTGGCGCACACTCCGTGAGGAGCAGGATGAGGAGGAAGGAGGTGGAGGAGGAGGAGACGCAGGCGGGAGCTGGAGGATGGCTGGGACACGCCGTGAAGGTACACACACACACACACACACACACACACACTTTACAGTACGTTTGGCTGCGTGTTCTGCTGTTGACCTGCTCTGGACTCTCTCTGTGTGTTGCTCAGATGGAGGCCCGCGCTCAGCCGGATGGAGAGATCATGGAAATGGAGACGGGCGGCGCAGAAAGTTCGAATTCGATTTCCGAGAAGGCGACGTGGTGCGGCGGAGGGCAGGGAGCGAGGGGGGAGAGGAGGAGAGGGACGGGCTGCCGGAGTGGTGCACTGACGAAGAGGAGGGAGAGATGGGCACCTTCGATTCGTCTGGAGCGTTCATGTGCGTCAAGGTGAGGTGGAGATTGATTCATAGGTACAGTATGTGAATTAGGGGCGTGGCCTGCGGTTCAGTGTGATGCGGCAGAGCTGAACTGCAAGCGCATTATCGTTACTGGCATTTCAGAAAACTCTTACCTGACATCATTTATAGTTTGGCAGTAGCAGGTACTGTTATTAACTCATTTATGTGGTGAGATGGAAAAACTATTGACTTTTTTTTCCTTGTAGAACAAAAGTAAACATAAAGTCATGGCAGAAAAACTGATGTGGGACGTGAATGGCATGCGATTTCAAAAATGATTTGATTTGATCTTTAGAAGTCGTCAAGAGACGCGATCCCTGAAGACCTGGAGCTGGAGTTCGAGGCTCTGGAGGAGGAAGACGAGGCCGAGTGGGAGAGGAAGGACGGCTCTGCTGAGAAAGGTGATTTAAACCGTGTGGTGATGTATTGTATATCAGGTGATGGGGCTGGGAGGTTAAAGTGGAATGTTCGCTCACTCGTTCCTCGCTCTGTCTGTTCCAGCGGAGGACACTGAGGCGTCCGGTGCATCTGATGTCGGAGAGATAAAAACTACTATTTCTTCTTCTCCTCCTGCCTCCGTTACGGTCTCTGCTTTCAGCTTAGCCCAGGAGACACACCCACCTTCTGTTGCTCCACCCACAAAGTTCAGCCTCCAGATTATTGAAGGTATTTAGTCACTTCATTCAGTCATTCAGCAGGGCATTTTTAAATCTAAAAGTGATTTAGAAAAAGTTAAATAGTGAATTTTCAAGAGTGATGAACATATATCTGTTTACTATACTATAACTTATGAAGGTATAACAATAAATTAGTAAATGTTTACAAATAGTTATTTGACATTATTGCACTTATTTTAATGTTTAATTTTTCACTGTCTTTGTATTGTAAACATTTCTTTTTTTATTTCTCCGTTTTTTTCCTCCAGATGTCCAAAAGTAGTTGATGTTATTAATAATTTAATTTAAAACTCAAATAATGAATTTCTGCCATTTATCTCCAGGCAGCAAAAGTGTGAAATTATGTGCACATTTATTTATTTTAGAATATTTTGGTTTTCACTATTCGGTGTCTGACCTCTGAATCGCCTTGCGAACCCAAACCCTGATTTTTTCCATGTTGTGTCATATTCCTGTGTTTCGTCTCTTTTTCATTTCAAAACTCCTGACATATGAGTCAGTATAGATTATGGAAATGTCCTGCCGTGTGTTTCAGCTGCAGATCCAGTAGGGGGCAGTACTCAGCTGCCTCAGAGCTCTCCGCCTGCAGGGACTTCCTCTCCTCCCCTCACCACCGCTGACGTCCTGCCACCAGGAGGTGACACTGAGGAGGAGGATGGCATGACACACATGCAGCAGGTCAGTGACATGCTGAATGAAAAGTATTTGCGCCCCTGTTTTTCCCCTGACTGCTCGGTGTCCTGTAGTTGCGTATACAAATCAGTAGATAAACTACTAATCTTCACTGATTTAACAAAAACTGCTCAAAACTTTTAATTTGCACGTTGATTCGTACTTTTACAGGCACATTAATTTTGCTTAACTTTTATATTTTAATATACTGTGTTTTATTTATTCCATTTTACACATTTTATTGGATTTAATATTTATTTGTGTTTTTTTATTTGCTTATCTTGCTTACTTAGCATATAAGAATTAAAATTGTTCTGATTCCCCGTAATATCAGGTTTGTTTTGGGGGAAAAAAATCTTTAGTATTGCTTTCCATTTATTAAAACGTCAGAACGGTTTGTAAGGGGTTAAAGGTCATTGGTTGTGCTGTCTCGTGCAGGAGGCAGAAAAGATGGTGGCGTCTCTTCAGGACACGTCTCTGGAGGAGGAACGCTTCACGCAAGCGCTGCAGGAAAGCCACGGAGCCACGGTCACGCGCGCACACACTCACCCCAACACACACACACACTCCCACCCCAACACACACACCCTGCCTCACGCTGCCGGAGCGCTGCCGCTTACTCACGAGTCCGCCATGAAGTGGTTCTACAAAGACCCTCAAGGCGAGATCCAAGGTATTTCATTTTATGTTTTGTTTTTGAGTTAACCCTAGTGTATTACACTGATTATATCGGTCTTCATTTTTATTTGACATTTAATTTATTTTTATGCTTGCTTTTTGATGGCTTTTATTTTGTTTATTTCTGTCTTATTTCATTGTTCATTTCTGTCATGACTTTTTTTTTTTTTTTTGTTTCTTTCTTGCTTAATTAATTTTTTTCTATATATACTCTCTTTGATTTTATTTTAACGTTATATTGCCCCCTTTAATTCTTACATCCTTTTGCTGGATGTGTTAGTGACCCAATACTTGTATCTAATATACACAGGCAAAACAGTTACAAACAGAATGTGTAACAGATGATATGTTAAGTTAAAAACATGATTTTGTTTGTCTCTTCTGGAAGATTGATTTCCTGTAGGAACATCATTGCATTAATAATTCTTTGCCTGTGTAATATAGATGGTTTCATTGAGTGTGTGTGTGTGTGTGTGTGTGTTCGTTCTCTTCCCCTCAGGCCCGTTCAGTCCAGTGGAAATGTGTGAGTGGTTCCAGGCCGGCTATTTCACAATGACCCTTCTGGTAAAGAGAGGTTGTGACGAGGGCTTCCAGCCGCTAGGGGACGTCATAAAGATGTGGGGACGCGTGCCTTTCTCTCCGGGACCCTCACCTCCTCCCCTGCTGGTGAGAGAGACACACGCGCACACACACATACAGGTACACACATGGATATCTGGAATGTTGTATATTCTGTTCATTATTAACTCTGTGTGTGTGTGTGTAGGGTAACATGGACCAGGAGATGCTGAAGAAGCAGTTGGAGCAGGTCGCCACTGCAGCTCTCTACCAGCAGCTCCAAATGAGATTCCAACACATGAACAGGTACTTGATCGCTCTCTCTCTCTCTCACACACACACACACACACACACACACACCATGTTAAACACTCCAGACACGTTGATCAAGTTGACACAGTATATCAACTTGTCTGGAGTGTTTAACATGGGGTGTGTGTGTGTTTGTGTTTCAGGTGTGGTGAGACAGGAATGATGCCTGCTATGAACCGGTCAGTGCCAGAGGCCTGGGACATTCATACCTCATCTTCACAGACACCAGGTAGAGTTACTACTGCTTTATAAACTCTACACACACACTGATGGCAACACTGCCGTACACACACACACACACACACACACAGTTAAGAGAGACTCCTGTAGGAGTACTCAAACTTAAAAATCCAGAACTGAGCGTTTTAAATAAATTGTTCTTCTAGACGCTGCATTTGGAGCACTCGGTTTGGAACACCTAAATAGAGTGTTTTGAACGGTGTGTTCCAAGTAATGTTTAGAACGCCACAGTTGGAATACACCTTTTAAGAACACTCCATTTGGAACACGCCTTTAGAACATCTAAATGAAGCGTTCCAAATTAAGTGTTCTAAATAAAGTGTTCTTAATGGAATGTTCTTACAGGATTGTTCCTAAAGCCGTGTTCCAAACTTAGTGTTCCAGATAATGTGTTCCACTTTATTCAGAACACTCCTATAGGAACACTGTGTTTAGAACAGTCCTTCCAAAACACTCTCTAGGAGTGTTCTAAAGGAAACACCTCTCTGAAACGCTCAATTTAAGAACACTTTGTTTGGAACACCTCTGCAGAACCACTCTATTTCGAACACTTTATTTAGAGCCACTCCTACAGGAACACTCTGTTTAGAGCACTTGTGCGGAACCCTTCGTTGAGAACACTCCATCAGCAGCACTCCTTTACGAGAACTCTGTTTAGAACACTCTTTACTGAACAATTAATCAACACTGCTCCCCTGGGAACACTTTATTTAAAATGCTCCCTTTATAAACAATCCTTTAGGGACACTTCATTTAGGACACTTTCGGCAGCTCTTATTTTACAACTCTTCTGTAGAAACAGTCCTGTAGGTGCACTCCATTTAAAAAGTCAGTGTAGAACAGTCTTTTATGAACACTTAATTTAGAACCCTCCTTTAAGGAAATTTTAAAACCCTCTTAGGAAAACTTCAGTCCTGAGCACTGCATTTAGAGCACGTTGCTATGCACACTCATTTATGATCAATAGCAGTAAAGCTGAAACCATAAATGTATCGATGTCCCCATTCAAGTTCTGCTGTTCTGTTATATTAAAGACTGTCATTAGCATGTTATTCTTCCGCCCCTGAATGTCCTTTGTCTGTGTGCTGCAGGTGCTGAGGTCAGCCTGTGGGATTTGACCATTAACTCACCTCAGGGTCCAACGCTCGAGCAGCTGCAGAAAGTAAGACTGGTTCTGTGGTTACCTTTGGCTGTACACCCATGCCTGTGGGTGTCCTATGTATTGATGTGTGTGTGTTTGTGTGGGAGTCAGCTCCAGCAGGAGAGGCGTGAAACTGAACTCAGGGTGAAAAGGGAGGATGAGGAGCGAAAGCGACGAGAGGAGAAAAGGAGGCAGCAGGAGGAGCAGAAGAGGAGAGAGGAGGAGGAGGTGTACAGACGCAAGCGTGAGCAGGTACACCGAGTCTAACTTGTTACTCAAAACTCTCGCTGCTTACATTACCGAGTAATAAACACATCGCTCTAATACACAGTGCTTTTACACCACTAACACAATATTTCAAGAACGAGGACCAACTCCGTGCAGACGTGGATACTGAAATTCGTGTGTGTGTGTGTCCAGCAGTGTCGTCAGCAGGAGCTCCTCTTGAAGCTGCTCCAGCAGAGTCAGCAGCAGCAGCGGGAGGTGCAGGGCGGTGCAGGTTGGAGCTCGGCTCAGGCAGCGACGCTCTCTCTGGGTAAAGCTCAGGGAAAGAACCTCGGTCTGCTGGAGCAGCAACAGCAGAGAGCGCAGCAGCAGAAGGTGAGATGCTCATGACTACATGCACTCAGAGCTCGACCTGGTCCTGTCCTGATTGTGCAATTCACACTCGATACCTGATTGGCTCAGCCGCATCAGCAGAGCTGCAATCACCCGGGATACCATATCCATAGCAACTACCTAAAGTTTCACAGCAACTGCCTACCAAAACCTTAGAACCCACCTGGATAACAATATTCAGTGCCTCGCAGCCATCTGGAGTACGACCACCCTTCCAACATTCTAGCAACACATTAGCGAGACCAGGAGCTTGCTTTAGCTGTGCAATTACTCTTCACTATGCTTTTCTAGCTATAGCTCAAGATTAAAATAGCTTATGGTAGAAGCTTTGTTTTGTGTGTGTGTAGTTGGCGATGGGGCAGTGGAGTGACGGCTCGGTGGGAATGTGGACAGGAATGGAGGGGAAGAGCACCGGCAGCGGGAGCAGTATGGGCATCTGGGACGAAGCGGTTAAAAACCAGGCTAACCATCGTAACATGGGCATGAAGAGCAGCATGAGTAGCCCCTCGTTCAGGTACACATGCACACGCACACTGCTTATAGGCCTTCAGGGATACTGTATATAGAATACTAGCTCACTTTCCCATATTACCACCCTTTTAAGACCACTGCTATGTTTTTAACGTGTGTGTGTTTGTGTGAGTAGTACTGAGCAGTACATGCTGAACCGTCGGAAGAGGACGGAGGAAGAGGAGCGGCTGCTGAAGCTGTTACAGGGCATGAAGCCTCAGCAGGATGGATTCACCACATGGTGTGAACAAATGCTGCACGCTCTCAACACCTTGGCCAACAACTCGTCCTCCTCCGTGGATGGTAATACACCTCAATGCACACACGCATGCGCGCGCGCACACACACACACTCTTGTGTAATTGTAAACAATTACATATTGAGTGGTGGTATTATGCCAGTCAAATTAAAAGTACTTGGCTGCTGAGTTTATATTCCAGCTGTCAGTAAAAAAATTATTCTTTTAATACTGATGAAATTCGATTTTTTCTTTTAATCAATTAATTTAAAAAAATGGTTTTTAGTGCAAAAACTCCAGGTTTAACATGCTTTTACTTACAAGTCTATCAAAAACAGTTCTTAAGCATTTGTGACCATTTCGCCATCCATAGTTAGCATGTTTTAATCCTGTTTTTGTTTTTTTTATAAATCAAAGAAAGTAAAGTAAGTAGAAAATATGATCTTTTGGAAATTGTAACAATATTTAGGACACAGTTGTGTTTTATGTTCTTCTGTCCCAGGAAAGTGGTGCATAATTATTATCAAAGTCATAAATCATATGCATTCGTTGAGTTTCTACTTGGAGTGAGAGAGTTGTCAGTCTGTCCCCAAATTTATTACACACCTCTCTGTCCTGTCTCTACTCTGTTGAGAGTGTGTTTATCATCTCTGTCTCTCTCTCGCTCACTCTCTCTGGGGTTTGTGTGTGTGTTTAGTGGGAACCATCGTGGCATATCTAAAGGAGGTGGAGTCGCCGTACGAGGTTCACGATTTCATCCGCTCATACCTGGGCGACACGGTCGAAGCCAAAGAGTTCGCCAAGCAGTTCCTGGAGCGCCGTGCCAAGCAGAAGGCCAACCAGCAGAGACAGCAGCAGCAGGTCATTAGTCATGCCAAGGCTACTTTGAACTTTTATTATAAGTGTGTGTGTGTGTGTGTGTGTGTGTGTGTGTGCAGTAGTATAAACATTAGGCTTGTGCTTTTGAGAAAGATCAGAAGTGCAGTTGCCGTGTAACAGTTCTCCAGAGGTTACATGGGAAATGTTCTGTTGGTCCTTCTTTGACACGATTTGAGCCTTTATTAACTCGGGCATGCTGATGACCATTAAAACTGTGTTGCTCCACCTACTGTAACCGCCTTGCAACCTCCTAGATACCCATATCCACCACCTTGCAACACCCTAGCAGCCAGCTGAGTTTCCTTGGTGACCACCTTGGGTCTTGGAACCGAATCTCTGTTCTGCAAGGACCTGTCTGTGACGCATCAACGCAACAGCGTGTCCATTTGTTTATATATAAACTGCACGCGTGGCTAACATCACAGCGGTGTGAAAGATTGAGTGTTACTACTATTAGTGAATGTTTAGTTAACACTTAAAAGAATAAAGATATTTATGTTATCAAAACATTTGACCTCTTTTGTCTTACCATTTTGGAATCAAAAATATCTGGAATTGATAAGTGGAATCAGCAAAAGTCATATGATACCCATCCCCACACCTAGGGTAGCATTGCACCAGCCAACTGAAATATGAGGCCAACCACCTAACCATACCAAAGGAACCTGCTAGAACATCATAGCAACCTTTTAATGCTTTTAGCATGTATAGCTGGTTTTGTGATGCCCACATCAAAGGTCACCCGTGTGTGTGTGTGTGTGTGTGTCTGTCTGTCTGTCTGCAGCTGTGTAAGGAGATCGCAGGACTGAACATGAACTTCCCCTTACAGGTGAGTGCTCATTTGGGGGGGAAAACATCTTCCAGGAGCCGTTGAAGACATCAGCAAGCAGCACTTATGTTTTTTTTAATTGCAAAAAATATGACATATAGATATATCATTTAACAGACTGACCACCGATGCCAAAAGTATTTGGAGCATAAAGTCAGTGTTCTGTAGTGTGTTTAATATATTGTAAGATTTCTCTTTCGCGAGAAACGCCCTGCTTTTATAACACCGCTGATTTGCTTATTTGCAGTCTGTGTTCCAGACAAGCCACATGAGTAAAAGTGGCAGCATGTATGACAGCCAGGGCGGGAAAATGAAGAAGAAACCCAGCATGATGCTCCACTCTGATCCCAGCATCCTCGGTTAGCAACGTACAGATGCGCACACACGCACACACAGCCACCAGGAGGACACCTCTGCCTGTGTTTAGCGTTAATCTAGCATTTTTATAGAAAATGTGCTGGATTATGTACTGGTCTGAGAAAGACACACCAGTGCGCACACCGTTACCATAACAACGCTGTTATCGGTCATTTCCAGATACTTAGCTAGCTGATCTGTCTAACCCGAGATTCATTAGCAACAAAGATGACATGTTGTGAATCTTATATGAACTCATTAAGATTTACATTTTCAGGTTTTTTAAGAAGTATTTAGTAAATTAAAGTTAAAGCAGGAGACGTGCGTGTGTGTGTGTGTGTGTTTGCACGTGTGTTTCTCCACAGGTTACTCGTTTTTGGGCTCGAGCGAGCGGATGATGCTGGGAGAGATGGAGGCGGTGGAGGATTACTGATCCAGCAGAACATTACTTGAGTCTACCTGAGGCCTTAAACTGGAGCAAACTAGCAGACGAATGTGCACTGCTCTCTCGCTCACGCCCTCTCTCACCCCCTCTCTCGTTAGGTCTTTCGTCCTGACGGGGACGGAGAGTGAATCAGAGGTATGGTGTGCAGAGGGAGCTCTCACACCTCTTAGTCTAAGCACCTTAACTAAGCTATTGCACTTTATTACCAGAGTTTCAATATTTGAAATTGAGTTTTTGTCTTTATTTTATTTTTTTTTTTAACAGTGCGAAAATGTGTGAATATATCGTTACATATATTATGTGTAAAAATGTTTGTATACTAAAGTGTGTGTGTGTGTGTGTGTGTGTGTGTGTGTGTGTGTGTGTGCATGCATGTACATTCATGAATTAGCCAGATCGGAGTGAGAATGTATTCGCAAAAGACAAACACTGTCGTATTATTTTTTTGTTTTCAAATGAAAGCTACAAAATTGAAAAACTTGAACATTTGCACTTGTTTAAGAAAAATGGAAAAGTAAAAAAAAAAAAATAGATTTAGGTTGATATTTTTTGGGTTGCGTGTGAGCGATTTGAAGAAAAGTCTGCACAAAGAACTTTATTACCAAGATGTATAAAGGAAATGCCATGTTTTTATTTTTGTTCAAGAAAAATTTTTGTATTTTGCCGAAGATTGTGTGAGTGTGTGATAGAAGTGTGTGCACGCTAACCCGCTTTTCCCTTGTATATAGGTTCTTAAAGAGACAGATGGGACTGGGTCGCGCGTGCGCGTGCGTGCATGCGCGTGTGTGTGCGCGTGTGCGTGCGCGTGTGCGTGCGCGTGTGTGTGCGCGTGTGTGTGCGCGTGTGTGTGCGCGTGTGTGTGTGTGTGTGTGTGTCCTGCTTGTGGTGTTGTATTGACATTTTTTCCTCTGTTTTTTTGAGGAAGTTTGAGTGTTAGGTCTCGTTCCAATCCCGTTTTTAACGCACCCTTGTCGACTTTCCCGCAGTCTCCATCTTAAGCGCTACATCAGCTCGATTGAGGGCTCAGCATAGACTTTGTAGAACGTTTATGTGTATATCTGAATGCAATGGCTGTATTTTATTCCGCTAGCGAATGACCAGCTTCCTCCATGGCGTGATTCTCTTTTGTAACAATGAAACCGCAGACATCGTGGCGTGTAGGTAACATTTCAAAACTCTAAAGCATCGATGGTTCTGTTCAGTTATTTGAATTACCACGCTAGCTCTTCAGCAAGCCGTTATCGTCCTGTCGAGTGATGGAGTGCGCACTTCCAGGGAGTCGATGTTCAGTGTTGAAGCGTTAACAGTGTAGCTCTTCTGTTCTCTCTTTAAAACACCACAAAACTGTGTAACATTATTTCTCCCTATTTTGGAGAACCACATGTGAACTAAATGCCTTTTGAGCGCGCGCGTGTGTGTGTGTGTGTGTGTGTGTGTGTGTGAGAGAGAGAGAGAGAGAGAGGGACAACCTTACTTTTCATTGCTGT
>JAQMYM010000009.1:846711-857411 GCA_030014255.1 Parauchenoglanis ngamensis | reverse complement strand
CGCGCGCGTGTGTGTGTGTGTGTGTGTGTGTGTGTGTGTGTGTGTGTGAGAGAGAGAGAGAGAGAGAGGGACAACCTTACTTTTCATTGCTGTTTATGAAAAAAAAAAAGAACGTGGGATTTATTTTTTTATCGTTGCATACAAAGTATTTGAATCTTCTGTGATCTGATTTGGAGCACTTTCAAGGCTGCTACCTTATTGTCATGGTTTTTTTTTTTGTTTGTTTTTAATTCTTTTGATGCGTGTTGTGTTTTTGCAACCTTGGGAAGTTTATTACAAATGAATGTATTCCTAAAATGTGTAACGGAGCGTCACAGCAAGCCCGGAGTCTTCACTCACACGGAGTCTGACGGTCTTTCCACAAGAAAAACGGAAATATTTTCAGAAAGAAATGTCCTGCTGTTCTTCCAGAACTTTCTCCAGCAGTGAACCTCGGGCCAATCAGAGCCAAGGACGTGCGCCGTGTAGCAGTAGAAGATTATTATTGTTATTATTGTTTGTTTTTTGAAAGACAATTCAAAGGTGTTGATTTTTTTTTCATATTTTCTCCCTAATCCTCAGTAAAGACAGAGACTTTTGAAGCCCGGAGCTGAGGATTAGTATTCTTATCGGTACTTGATCTAGAGGAAAGGAAACATATTTCACTTTTCTCGTTCTGGAGTATATTTTTGCAAAAGAAGAAGAAAAATAAGATATGTAAGAAGCAGCAATAAGGACAAAAACATGTACGTGGACATGAGATCTCCTGCAGAAGTGTGCTTGAGCCTCGTACCGCATCCTGGAGATCAGAAAAAGACCTTCAGTTTCTTGAAATGGACTTGTGTCTCCTAGATTTTCACACTCGTGGCCTGTGGACGTGGATGCGTACGGCAACCTCCGTCCTGGAGAAGCAGACCCGAGACTCCTACAGCGTCTGACATGTTGGACAAGTGGACTCCGGTCTCCGGCGGTGTTCTGGAGAAGAACTGTGGAGTCGAGAAGCGGCCTCCAGTCGTCATATGAAGGAGAATCCAGCACTGTCGCTGAAACGGGTGGTTTTAACTGAATCTTTCACAAAAACTCCACCGCAGTTTGACTTCTGGAGAACATTAAGGTGTGTTAAACCCTTGGGTTTGGATGGAGAACTTGTAAAGAACAACACAGTGGAAGTTCCTTTACCTAGTGGACTAGAACTGCAGAGAGAGAGAGAGAAGACTGCTGCAGGTCCTCGAGGAAGAGGAGCGAGTAGAACCGTCAGGTGTCAGCGTGAGGACAGGTAAAACACCAGCTGCTTCTCGTTTATAGAGGAGGTGATCACAAAGCCATCAGTTTAGCAGCTATCGCACATGTTAAAGTTTTGGCTCCCCCCCAAGCGTTTATTTTTGTTCTTTCTTAAATAAAAATTGCACTCTTTAATAAATTGCTGTTATAAGTGGAATAAAACACTTGCGCTTGCTGTTAGAGATGCACAAACAGCTTTGATGTTGTAACAGAAACTGTTTGTGGTTTTCCTGTAACTGCATGACCCTCGACGTGTGGCCCTGGTGACGTGTCCTGATCCGATGTGTCTTTGTTTCGACAGCGTCCCCGTGATCGGAGCCTGGTTCTAACCGGAAGGAAGACGTCACGATTCGTCCGAGGCTTCCGACACTCTGAACTGAACCCTCTGGCCTTCACACACTTACTTCCTGTGTGCCGATAGTGTGCTAGTCAGTACATCACCATACTCCGCATACACAGTGATCGTGAACGTTACAAAGAAAAGTGGTATATCGGCACACGCTAACTGTTTTCCTCCTTCCTCCCTGATTACACAAGTTCTTATTTACTTTAACTTTCCTCTTCTTGGTCATGTGATCTATAAGGGCAGAGCTTAAGCTGAACTCGATCGTGATGACATCACTACTATATTTTAGCTTGCTAACAAAATTGGTGCCTCTTTTTAAATGACAATGTTGTTAACAGCGTTAGCTAGCTTGCTTGGAAACATGATGATTTTTAATTTCACGCAGTACTAACTGCCTGTGAGGTACCATTAATGCTAGCAAACATTCTTGGCGTGCTACGTTCACAAAGCTGCTTATCAAGCTGACAATGTTAACATACAGCTCATTGCATTTCACTTTAAGCTCCGCCCTTTTTGTGTATATAATGTAAATTTTCTTTCATTTCCTGAGGAATTTCATCCTTGTTTTTGTTGCTATGCCTTAAACTGTACAGTGGACAAGTTTATCTTGACTTGCTAGCTTCTGCGAGTGTGTATCGACGCGCCCTCGGCTGTGGGACTTCTCCACTCCGCTCTGTATATACCGTTTCCATGCTACGACAGTTTCAAGGTATTATCAAAGTTTGCAAATCGTTTTAGCAGGACATGGACATGTTAGCCCCGCCCATGCTCCATCCCTCTCTCCACCAGCTACGGCAGACGAGTGGACACCTCGACACTGCGGGCATGGGGGGCGGGGCTAGTGGACAACAAAATATGTTAAACAGAAAATAAAGTTTTTAAAAGTTGAAACAGTTTCCTGCTTGGATTATTTTGGTTGCATGTTCACTGCTAACAGATGTTAAAGTCTAAGAGGGATGATGCGTGTCCCCACCTCTCTCCCCCTCTCCCTCCCTCTCTCTCTCAACGTTTGAAAGGAATTCTGGAACCATCAGTAAGTTGATCCACTTTTGTGGATGATACACCAAGGCATAATAGCTAAATGATTGCATGAGAAGCTGGGATTTAAAGAGCTTTGGAGGAAACAAAGAATATATGTATTATAAATGATAAATAGATGCTTGAGTGAGCTCAATGAAACCTTTATAAAGATTTGCTGGAAGGCTTTACAAATAAATGAGTTTGTGCTATTTAGGATTTCAGCATTAATCCGCATGCACCATGAGAGGGAACTTAATGCTAAATTATTTAGTAGCAGTTAAACGCGTTAAGTATCAGCTGGTGCTTGTAAAGTGAGTGTAATTTTAATGATCGTCCACAAGAGGGAGCCACAACCCGAACATTTACCACAAAACCTGAAGGATGCAAGAGTTTTTAAAATAACATTTGTGATCCTGTAGCGTGCTATCACTAAACCAAATATAAATATATAACAAAATCAGCTTGACCTAAAGAAAAATCACAAATAAAACGAGGACAGCAATAGATAAATACACTAAAACACTGACACGTTAATCACGTGTGTCACAATAAGCGGCTTAGACATGAGAGATAAAATTATTCAACACAGTTAATACTCCTGGAAGTTTCGGCAAATTGATTCGGATCTTTTGAACGAATCCTGTAAGTGAATCAAGTGAATTGATTCATGGGTCCATTTAATCCGCAGGGGTGAAATCGGTTCAAAGTCATAGAGTAGCGCATACTGAATAATGATAATAATAATAATAATAATAATAATAATAATAATAATAATAATATGGCTATAAAAAAACTAACAGCGAGTCTACATAATATTCGATTAACTCGAAAACTAGTTAGGACAGTAGCAAAGATTACCAAGATTTTAAAATTTAAATCTTAATTATTACCCAAATATAACGTTTTTAATACGATATTTTATATTAGAGGCATTTCTACTGTAATCATCTCGGGAAAATACTATTATGCTAAATTACCACAAGATGGCGCTGTTCAAGTTCGGTATCCTAGCAACGCCTTAACGTATCGGTACACTTAGTTTTATAAACGCGTTTTCTAAAGTAACTGGTTCGAAAAGAAGGGAAAAAAGTCGCACACACACACACACACACACACACACACACACGAATTAAAGTCATGGATTCGGATTCGAACTTTCTTCAGGAATCGACTCGCTTTTAAAAGAGTCGTTCAGAAAGCAGAAGTGAATCATTTCGTGCACGAGTCGCCCATCATTCTCAGTAGTGCGCGAGCGCTGAGCGGGAGCACACGGAGCCGCGCGAGCTCCTTCCACGAGCGCTACATTTCCCGCATTTTTTCCACTTTTATGGGCGTATTTAGAGTTATTTCAGGTGTTTGAGACTAGCTGTGTTTCTTTTTCCTGCCACTCTTTCTGTAAGTAACACCTGACGGACATTTTCTTTCTTTCACGAGAGCTGGCTTTGGGAGAACCGCGGTTTGGGACAGAGCCGTAACGTTCATCTGAGGAGGAAAAGTGAAGGAGAAGTTTTCCTCTCAGTCTGGAGATTACCACCAAAATATTACACTTGGCCTTGAATTTGCTGAAATATGTTTTAGGGAAATACAAGAAAAGAGCTGAAACTTCTCCTGTTTCTCCTAAAAAATCGAAAAGACTGAATGAAGACAGAGTTATCTTCTTAAATGGGGATAATATGGATTTAATATAACATAATATAAGTAGCTAACTCAAAGATGGATGACTTTGTGGAATGTTTACTTTCAGTTCTGATCCCAGAAAACAGAAGAATCACCGTCTCATTGTGAAGAACAAAGAAGTCTTGAAGATCTGTTGAGATTGATTTTGCCTTCTTTTTTTTAAGCTTCACACTTTGGTGGTTCTCTCGCACCTTGTAGGATTTAATCCACTTCATGTTTATTGAATTACCTCATAAACCTGGTGGTTTAAAAGATCTAAATCTGACGCTTCGAGGGATCGTATTAGCATCACCTCTTCAGAATAATCTTCCGAACTTCATATCCCTGAAGGCTCTGATGGCTGTTTCGAACAGGCTCTAAAGGATGTGATGAAATTCACACTTTGAAGAATCTCATGAGCTTCATGCTTGGAAGGATGATGAACTCTGAGCATTGAAGGAGCTCATGAACTTGTTTCGATTTTCTCCAATTGCAGATTTTCGTATGCGCTCCTCAGCAGGTTTCTTTTGCAGGATGGAGAGAGCGGCTCAGAAGTTCTCTGAATGGCCTCATGGACTGATGTTTTTAGTGATGTTCCTTATGGAGAGCTTAACGGTCACGGCAGCCAACCTGGAGCCCATCTACTGGAACTCCTTGAACAGTAGGTATGTGATTGCCCCATCATCATCATCATCATGTTCACCAGGAGAAGGGAATCTAAAGAACCTGCTTCCCATTTCTGCCTTTCCACAGTCCAGATCTTATTTGCACTTGAAATACATTTTAGTGCGGAGCTTCCATTGCGACATGGGTTCAGATCGCATGCTAGTTTAATTACCGTCATTTTGTGCCAATATTAGCGCATTCTGGTGTTATCCATCATCACATCCAAAGCTAAACCTCGAGATACTCAATGCCAGTTATACTGCTGATGGAAATCAAAGAGTAAATAAAGCTCACGGTATAAACATTCTGCTATTCTATGCAGACGACGGACCAGCGTTGTCAGATTTTCTTTAAAAACTCCATCTGCATTTTAATGAGCTAGCATTCGAATATTAATGAGGTTATAATGTTACGTATTGGCACAGACACTAAACCGCATAACGTGAAAATGGGGCTAACTTTCTTAAACAAATTACGATGCAGTCATCTTATCATAAACATCAACGATATTTAGCTTGTTGCTTTTTTTAGGTGATGTAACATGATGTAACCCAACAGCAGCAAACAGCACCAGTGACCGCAAACTGTGAAAGCGTCATGTTTTTGAAGGACCTCATCAATGTAAAGGTTTCAAACATATCACGTGTCAGGTTATAAAGTGTGTCATTCATTCGCACGTTAAAGGATAAGGAAGTTCACGCTTAACGTCACACTTCGCAATCTTCTGCAACGTCGTAGCATTCGAAGCGTGGGGCCGTCACCAAATCGAAACAGATTGTTTTTCTATAAAAGAACATCCGCAAGTACTTTATCATTAATGAGTCACGTTAAGCTTGCTATCCATTTAGTCTTACGTTAGTTGTGGTGGAACAGCCATGAAAGAAATGAGTTCTTTGAAGTTAGAAAGACGGACGAAAAGGCATCTTTTAACGAGAAACCGCAAAAAAGTATAAACTCCTCCGGAAAACCTAAATTTACAGCTTTACGTCTTAACGTTACTACGCCGACTCGTTCATACGTGATACGCTTAGAGAAAACGTCTGTAAATCGATGAGCTGTTACTATGGAAACAGTAACCTTTTAGAACGAGCTGTTGTGCAGCCGCACTACTGTCAGAGCTGCTGTTATAGAAAACTAATCAACGCGTTCTTGCGATCACAATCCAGAACTATCAACTGTCGTTCCGTCCATGCTCTTCCGTTAACGTTTTCTATCACACCTTAACGTTCCCCACAGCGTGCCTTCCATTTTACTGGATCGGACGCCGTTAGCATGAGGTTCGGCTTTCCAAGGAAGTCCGTGACTCATAGGAAAGAGGGTGAGTTCCACCAAATCTGGAGTTTCTACAGGACAGGACTGACAAGGACCACGCGTCTGTCGGATGTGAGTAGAGTCACGTCACGTTTGAATATTTGAGACCGAACTGCCAACTTCGGAATGCAGAAAGCGAGGACAGAGGGATGGATGGAGATGAAAAAGCTTGAGCACAATATCAGCAAGATGTTCCTTGGGTTCCTGAAAAGGTCAACGTGTTTACTCACGTCCCATCAGACAGTCACACACACACACACACACACACACGCACACTAAGCTAACAACTCTGCTTTGCATGCTAATTCTGAGGCAGCAGGTGCAGTTGTAAATGCTTAGACATTTTAGAGGTAAAGGGCAAGTGTGGGCAAGAGATTTCCTCCATATTGGAGGAAAGGGAAATGATTCCTTTTGAACACGTGACTTGAATCGATTCACAAGCATGAACGAATCAGGGTCCCCCCTTTGGCATTACTAAATGACCTGTTTCTGTCATTAGTGTTAACGGAGCGTCGTGCTGAAGTGACCTGTACACATTTTTCTCACCAGAGAAGTGCCATATTTGCAAGACGATCCATCACTGCGGCGGCAAAAGAAAATGACCGAACTCGCAGCAGGAGCCTTCATCACAGAGCTGATTTGCCCTAGAGCTCTGCTGCGCAGAAAAAAGGGCAGAGCTTTGGCTGTTTTTGCAGATATTACTGGCATTTATTGTGCCGGGAAACGTGAAGGATGATCTTGCGCAGATGAGGAAGGTCTGGGGCTTGGAATTTCATTTAAGGTTCCAAAAAGTAAAGACGTTAAGGATGGAAATCTTCCGACTCGTCCTTGTTCTCTGCACCAGCAACGTCCTTAATGCATATCACATCACATCCTTTCCCAATGTCATGATACATTTATTGACCTTTAAAAATTTAAGCAAGTAAACGGAACATGAAGTCTGGGAAAGTCATGAGAAGGTCTGGATTTTTCCTTTTAATGAGGAAAGAAGAAGAACTCAGGAGGATGACAGTGATGTGTAATATAGCAACCACATGCACGATGATCTGCTTATTTTCATTATAGTTGCGTGGCAGGCGTCAGACGGGACCACGTGTCGGAACGGCACGTCTGCTCTGACACAGCTCGGAGAAAATGACATCAGTGACATATTAAAAAAACAGATTAATCATAACGGGAAATGTCCGTGTTTTACAGGCTTCTCATCACAGTACTTGTGACACGGTCAAGCAACAAATCTAAACGTTTGGCTCGATCGATTCCCCGTACCAATCCTGTGGTGCGCATGGGCCGGCGTTTCTTCTGTTCCCCACCGGCAACTTCACTTCCTACCTGCAGTTACTTCCTACTTCCTGTTCGACGCACAAAATAGGTTATAAGCGTGGTTTCATCTTATCCCATCATATACGACCTCTCGTTAAATGTCTACCGAGACATTTCGAAGAAAAATAAAGCTTGGAAGGAAGTAGCCGAGATTGTTGGTGCCTCTGGAGAATGTACGTAGCCAGTACGGGTAGCATTCACCGCTAAACTAAATTTGCTGATGAAGCTAGCTAGTACAATTCCAAGCACTGTACTGCTGTGGTACTAACAAATAAATACGCAGCCATGGCAAGTGCTGAGCAGAAAAGTCAGTTACAACCGGCAACTTTATGCACACTACATGACAAACTAATGAACACCACTTAGGCTAGCGAACATTGTAATATTGCTGCTATAATTTGCATTTTATTTGTTTTTTAGAAATTCAGTTTTAGATTTCGGTAAACGAGTGGGTGGAAATGAACTGCGAGTCTGTTGGAGTAGCGCCGAGCTCTGTGTGTGTGTGGGGGGGGGTATTGGACGACGGGACTCCAGCAGGGGGAATTTGTTGTACATCTTCAGGCTCGGTTGCACATTAATAATGAATCGCTCGATTCAGTAAAGGTGAATCAGTTCATCTGATCCTGATGGACACGTGTTAGGGAGCTGAGTGTGAGGGAGCGCCGCCATACGATATTGATTCAGGATGTCGGTGTCCACGTGGGTCCTAGACGTGTCCAGCGCATGAGTGCCTCTTTGGCTTTGCGCTGGAGCCACGATGCTCAGTCGGATTTGTGGAGCTGTTCAGTGCATTAAACGGACTTCTTACAAGGCTGAAACAGTCGTAGGATGAAATCTTCAAGTCTAGTTACCGTTTTTTCCTCAGTACATTCATTCAAATGATTCCTTCAGATTTCTTCACTGATTTGTTCAGTTATACAGGTTGATCTAAATCACACAACATGCAGTCTGAGTTGTATAAAATGCTAATATTTGACAGATTTTTGTGTCATTTATGTTAGAAATATAATTTTTCACCCTCAGTCCTAGTGAATCAGCTCGAATCAGACTCACTGAACTCAGACACAACCGATTCACCGAACAGCACAGGAGTGAATCTCAGCCATGACCGAAAGCTTTGCTGATCCGCTGATTTCCAGACAAGCAAATCTCAGTCTTGACCCGCTGACTCGAGATGGCACACGGTTCAGCACACACTCAATTGCAAATACGGCTCGTGCAATTCATTTAAAAAAGAAAATACACAACGGGGCTTCACGTTATTTGTTCATCTGTGTAAGGTCTCTGATTGTGAAGCCTGCAACTGAACAAACAGAAGAAGTCAGTATGTGGCAGGGACTGATACTGACTCATTCACCTTAGTGACTCATTTAAAATCAGCGAATTGTTGGCAAACAAATCTTTGTCTGAAAATAAATCAGGGCTCGGGTGCACAGGCAGACTGTAGGCCCTGACCGAGTGTGTGGAGTCGTTACACAGAGCTGCTGATAGCGTGGTCAAATGGATTGTACTACTTGACCCCAGCTTAGAGGGGTGTGTGTGCGTGTGTGTGTGTTCATGTGTGTGTGTGTGTGTGTGTGTGATCCTCCATCCTCCAACCTTCCTTTATCCTTTCATATGGAGCGATCAATCATCAGCAAACCTGTCCGGGGATCACACACACATACACACACACACACACACACTCCTCATTCTTCCTGTCATCTGTTCATTTTGTCGTCTTTTAACACTCTCACTTTGTTCTCACCTCATTTCATGACCTCCTCTTTTTCTTTTTCACTCCTTGAGGCTGATGAACGCACAGAGGCATTATGGGTAAGATTCTCAAACCACCTGGAGCTGTTTGTACACAGAAAAAACCACTGCTGAAACGAGTATTCGTAAATCTACGTTGCTAAACGGTTATATACAGTGCTAAGCTAACCTGGCGAGCGAGAGGGCTGAGCTAGCGAGCGCAGCTACTGTGCATCATCACCGCTGCATGGAGGCAGAATCCTGATCCTGGGTTTAATTGCTTGAGGTGGGCGGAGTCTCAGGTAGGGAGGTGTCAAGCCAGTGCGCTCATTAGAATATTAGGCCACACCCACTAGGAGTTTACTGTGTTTAATTGATGCTCAAATATTGAATCACATGAACAATTTTATCATCATAAACCATCATTAAATCTTTGGCGCTAGCAACTCTCTCTAACCCTGTCTCTCTCTGTCCCTGTCTGTCTGCCTGTCTGTCTCACTCTCTCTGTCTCACTCTGATGTATAATAACAGTGTAAAAGGCCCACAGTGAAAAATAAACACAGATTTTGTTTTTAAAGATCTCATCTTTAACCGCTATCATCCCAGTTCCTTTTTCCAAATCATCTCATCGCCTCTGTTTGTCTCTCTTCTCAATCTTCACTTCATCTGTCTGTCTCTCTGTCTTTCTCTCCCCAAACACACGCTCACGTACCGCTCAGACTGTCTGACATTTTATTCACAAACGTTAAAGAGAATGAGAATCAGCCAAATCCCCAGCGACGCTGTACGCGCGCGTGCGTGTGTGTGCGCGTGTGTGTGTGTGCGTGTGTAAAAGAGAGAGATGAAGAAAGCAAGAGATCTATTATAAACACAGAGAGAGAGAGAGAAAGAGGAGGGACTGAAAGTTATTTTATGTCGCTGTCCTCCAGACCAGGTGTTTATTTTTAGTGTTATCTTTTACCTTTCTTTCAGTGTTTTTGTGTCATCACCTTCGTCATCCTCACCACATCATCACGGTCGTGTGTGTGTGTGTGTGTGTGTGTGTGTGTGTGTGTGTCACCGCATGTATGATTCCAGCAGCAGCAGGAGTGAGAGCAATTTTTCAAGCCTCTCTCTGCTACAGCAGACTTCAGATTTACATTCCCACAGTTTTTTCTGACATGTTGGTGTTTTTCTGCTCACCACAGCTGTACAGGGTGGTTATTCAAGTTACCGCAACATAAACACCATCACTTGGGTTGTAAAAAGAATTTTTTATAAAAAAGAATGAGATTTTAAATCGTAAAACAACTGTAAGTTTCTGATCAACCCCACCTCTGCAAATGCTAAGTGTGTGTGTGTGTGTGTGTGTGTGTGTGTGTGTGTGTGTGTGTGTGTGTGTGTG
>JAQMYM010000009.1:803447-815947 GCA_030014255.1 Parauchenoglanis ngamensis | reverse complement strand
AGATATCAAGAAAAAATAAAAAGCTAAATCATGTGACCTACAGGCCTCTGTACGCACATTAAATGTTTATATTCATGACGGCACAATCACAAACAAAATTGCAAACCACGAAAGTTCTTCAGCAAAATCCTTTAGACTGCTGAGACCAAGGTGGAGACGTTTGGTCACCATACACAAACCAAACGTAGTGTATCACCACAAACACCTCATACCAGCTGTCAAGCATGCTGATGATCTGGGCTTATTTTGCAGTTCATACATTTTGTGCATAAAAAACGTTGTGCATAAATAAATGCCCCCAAACATCAGTGAACTGAAGCAGTGTTGTAAAGAAGACAATTTTGTGAGAGACCGATAAACTCCTGAAGAAAATGTTTTCTTCGGGTTCTTGTTGCTAAAGGTGGTTCTAGATGCTGCTGAATTATTGGGTGTACTTATGTTTTTCTACCTGGTTCCTGAATCTAGGTTTACTTTTTGGAAAAAAATGACTCCATGTTGAAATCTGTCGTTTTGTAGGCATGTGAGTCATGCTAATTTATTTGTTTATTGTTGGTAAGTTGGTGTGGACCACAATTGTTATTTAGAACCTGATAAATAAAACAGTAGGACTGAAGAAGGGTGCACTTTCTTTTCCCAGCATGACAGAACTTTGTGTTAAGGGCTTCTATAATCATATTTATTATTAAATCAATTTTCCTGGGTTTAAATGCAGGCAACTCTATTCAGATATGAAAGACCTGAAAATGGCCGCCTGGGGCAAAGCACACACACACACACACACACACACACACACACACACACACACTGTCCTTTGGAGATAGGACTTCTGTTTAATGGACCTGTGTGTGTCTGTTTGTGTGTGAGCGTGTGTGTGTCCATTAGTCTGAGTGCAAGAACATCTTTACTGAAACTGACAGAACAGACACAGAGGCCACGCCTCCTTTTACTAAGACTGACAGAACAGACACAGAGGCCACGCCTCCTTTTACTAAGACTGACAGAACAGACACAGAGGCCACAGTTTGCTTTGTTGCTACATTTAGCCTTGTAGCTTGAGTGTAAAAAGCAGAAGAAACAAACTTTTCACTCCGAACACATCCTGGCTAACCGACTACCATTTGAGAAATGAGAAAATTGTGTGAATTTGATTATCCTCCAAACTATTCCCTGCTTGGACGCGCGGTAACTTTTCCCCAGAGCGTCCGGTCTGCCAGAGTTTCTCTAAGCACGCAGGGTAAAATCATCCTGGGAGTCTCAGAGGCTCATAAAAACCTGCAGGCGTCTCTTCGCTCAGCGCTCCAGACTCCAAAATTAGAAAAAAATGAGTTTCGGGGGAGAAGGTGGAAACCACCAAGATCATAAACGCTCATCTAACATTCGGCGAGAAGCGTCTGGATGATTCCCAACGCTGCTGGGAGAACGTTCAGTGGATTTACGAGGCAAAAGGGGGAACCTTTTGGACGACGCGGGTCCCATTACGTGCAAAACCATAAAGCAAACTCTGTGTTTCACAGAACGACTTTCCACCATGGAATGAACAATAAATTCTGATCCGTATCTAAAATTTCCGTAATACTTTCAGTGAAGCCCTTAGTAAGTCATTCTGACTGTGGTTATTACAGCGGTTTAATTTATTTAAAATGATCTGCGAACATTTTTCTAAACTGTAATAAACCTAAATATGTGAGGAATAGAACACATCAGGATACGCTTACAGGAAATAATTAACAACAGGCTGGTGTCAATGTGTCAAGGATTTTATTAAAGAACGACGCATACTTTTTATCCATTTATGGTTACATTTAACATTGTAGAAACAAGTGAGTTCCTGTCGTCACTGACGTTCTAGCAGCGATAAACAGTCGCTCCCTCAGCAGCCTCTCTTTATTCTCCCTTTAAGTGAATAAGATAAAGCTGCAGCGTGTGATGTGAGTGAGAAAGCGCAGTGCAGTGTAAACTCCTCTGTCCTGGAGATGTGGGAACCCTGACCGCTTTCCCTCTGCCTGCTACACAGCGCTCACACTGGACTCTCCTTCTCTACACCACACATTTACACAAAACTTCACCAGATCAACGATTATTCTTTAGAAGCCGTTTACGTGGAGAGCCTGCCGTACACGTCCCTGTCAATGAGCCGTTACTATAGAAACCATTACGTATTAGAAATGAGTTGCTGTTATATGAACCTGAATCCAAAGGGATTCTAGAACCGTATCAAGAATGCTAGAACCAGATCCCAGACTACTGATACTCATTATTAGTTAACAACTAAAGAAAATGACCAGTGAAATAATGCCAGTGAGTCACTTTATGATCAACAAAGACACCTTTAAAAAAATCATCAGAGAATTATTAATAGTGCTTCACTACAGCTTTATGAGGCATTATTGGAATTTCTATAGCCTTCGTTATTTGTTCCCCAACAAGGAATTATGAGAAGGAACTGAAGATTAAAAAATTCTCCCCGTTGCAGTCCGCGATGCTATAGAAACTCGATTTTTCCATCAGACGATTATGTTTTTTGCCGTGACATTTAAATGTAGTGTTTTGTTAATAGTTCTGGAAAATGTTCACAAAAGGGGATGGGATGTAGAGTAGGAGGTAGAACTCTGTCATCTGCTTGCATTAGTAGCGTGTGTGTGTGCGTATGTGTGTGCGTGTGTGTGTGTGTGGGTGTGTGTCTTGGCTTGACATAGTTTAGCGAGAGTCACGTACAGTCGGGTAAATTCGGCTAATTCTGCTGAGGAGCTTCAGAGAGAGATTCCAGCTGAGTGAACCGGGTTAACACAGAATGTAGGGCACACTCCCAAAGCCACACACACACACTCACACACACTCAGCCACCCACACTGGCATGCACACACACACACACACACACACACACTTTTCCTAACCATTAATGGCATCAACCATTAGTACTCTGTCAAAAGATAGAGCCACAAACAGAACACACACTCTCTCACACACACACACACTGGCACCAGTGCATGCCTCCACATTAGACCCTCTGGGTGTGTGTGTGTGTTTGTGTATACACTCTGTGTTCTGCTGATTGTCTGTTGTGTAAATGTTTATTTCATCTCTGTGCCGTTGCTCCATTGCGTTCCTCCTGCTAATGTGGAAAAAAGCCACATTGCAATAAACACACCACCATCAAACTCACACACACTCACACACACACACACACACAGCCAATGAGTCCCATCACCCGACACTAATATAAGTCCATATGTACAAGGACTTATTGCCTGAAAGCCGCAGCAGAACGAGCGCTGTCAGGTTTTGCAGTAACGCTGAGAGGCTGATGTCGCTAGTTCAGGGATTCCACACATGGCCGTGAGGAACGTTCTGCGTTCTGCGTCCTACATTTCCAGATTTACAGTTTAGATCCACAGTAAGATTTGAAGTTTTTACTCTTTCAGTAACATACGGTAATATAAGTAAGTAAACAGAGTGACACTGGTTTACACACCCCGAGTGTCTGGACACAGCGTCTCAAAAGCTCAGGAGGCGTGTCTGAATGGCCGCACCTCGTTCTGCTGTCACATCCAGCTTCATACGGTACTTAAGCAGAGGAGCCTGGTTTATACTCGACACACGACGCTGTGTGCGTGTGCAGAACCCGACAGGCATTATCCACACACTCGCCTGCTTCTCTACACCTGGAGGTTTAAAAAGCCACATCCACTGCAGTTAGAGTACAGCCCGGAGCCCAAACGTCCCAGTCCGCCTGGCCGCCACGTCAAACTGTAAAACATTCAGCCAGTTCATGTGCAGTGACGTTAAGCAGATTGACTTCTGTTTCTCTTTAAATCTTTTCACCGCTGGCTTGATTTCGCTTCCCGCTGTGTCACGAGCTGCGTCTCAACCGAAAACTCTGACCTTACTTTCAAAAGTACTTCCTAATCTAGAAAATCTGGGGGACTGATTCACAAAACAGAGCTTCCAGCAGGGCAGAAGGCCACATGAGGGGTACAAACCTTTGTCCACTTTATCTCTGAATTCCCACACGGCACACACACAGCAGCACGTACACTCTTCATGTAAACGCGGTTTGACCGAACGCAACACAGCTAGTGCGATGTTTCTGATAATAATTTATAAAACAAAAGAGGAGATTGTGAGTTTCTCTCATGACCCTGTTAGTAAATGAAGTGACCCCATGTGGGGTCGTGACCCCTGTATGGGAACTACTGTGCTAGGAAGTTAAGAAAATGTAAAGCCACCAACATGCAAAGTGCTCCTTTAAAGTCGCCGGGAAAATATTTCCTGCACAGATACATGGTGTATTCGGAGTCGGTGACCGGGTCAGTATTTACACGGGGAAAGTTGCTTGTATTCAGAATTGAGTTACGCAGGAACACACGCTGATTTTCCTTGCATCGGGAAATAAAATCTAGATATTAAACTTTATAAATGTTTACCACACAAGTCTCTGGTATGTTTTTTCCTCAAATACAAACTAACCAATATGACCTGATCATGCTGTTATCACTTAAACACTGGACCCAAACACACGGGAATCCCATTTAGAATTTTTCTGAAAAATTTGTTTGTTATATGAAAAATATCTAGGCAATATATATGACAAAAAAACTGTCTGACAATCAAAACAAACTTATTGAGATTTTCTTTGTTAAGGTTTTCTTTGTACTTCCAACTGGTTAAAAGTGGGCGGGGCTATAATGTGTTAATCCCGTGCATTAATCCAAACAAGCAATATTTTGCTAACATTTTTCAACCTTACTCCATAATCCAGGTGTAATGCAGACGTTTTTGTGGTCTGTTTTACATTTCTTACATTATCAATCGTAATTCAATCAGACACGCCCACAAAGTTTCTCTGTGTACGCAAAACATACCCTTAATACACACTCCGCATGTGAGGATTTTATTTTTTACTTTAACGACATCCAGAACTGTTGTCAGGAGGAGTGTGTGTGTGTGTGTGTGTGTGTGTGTGTGTGTGTGTGTGTGTGTGTGTGTGTGTCTTAATCTTCATGTTCTCAGGATGAGTTATACCTCCAAATCCCTGAGCGCTATATTCATGTTACACTCATCCAAAAGCAAACACGCCAATGTTTTACTTCTATAAATCTACTAATAATCGCTACATACTCCCTAATGTTCTCTCTCCAAACACACACACACACACACACACACTTTACTGGCCTCTGCACTCGCTCTGCTTTTTTTCTAAGTTGAAACAGATTTTTTTCGTGGGTGAAATGATAGACACAACCTCCCCTCATGTACACACACACACACACACACACACACACACACAGGGTCAAATGGCATGACAGCTACAATAAAAAGCAAAGGAGTGAAGGTGGTCACCACTCATCTATTATAAATAACCTATATTTTGACCATATATCATATATATATTACACACACACACACACACACACTGCTGTAGCGGTGTGTTAGTGCAGTGTGGATTAATAACACACACCACAGAGATGTTCATCTGTAGTGCATCACATCTGTAAGTGATTTATTTTAACTCTGTAAACCAAAGAAGGAGGCGACGCTTTAAAGTTTCTCCTCATCTGAATACATCCGGCATCAATATACATGGTGCAAAAGTTTATACCCCCCTGGCTTCTAAATGAGAAATGTGCCTCCATTTAACACTTTACAGCTAAACAAAAACAAGTGATAAACAACAAGCGTCTCATCTGAATGCAGGGAAATTGATCTGACTTGGTCTCTCACTGAGGTGTCTAAAGTACATCTTCACTTTGTTACATCTCATTTTGAAGAAATTTAACATCTAAAGGGAAAGAAACTCCCGAGCAGCCGAGTTAAAACTCAGCTCTCATACGCCCTAAGCCAGAAAATATTGACCTTTCACAAAGCCGGAGATAAAAAGATATCAAAGAAATGAAAGAAACCCAGATACAAAGGCAAGACCAAAGAGCAGGAGAAAAAAAAGTGGGAGAGAAAAATAGATTCACAAGATTCAGGGCAATAAAAGTGGAATTAAATGATCAAATGTTATTTTGTTTGTTTTGCTATTAAAGTCCTAACAATCCAGTGATGTATATGTGATGATAATATACTGCCGTGAACACGTGTAGTAATGAAACATACGGTGGCCCATACGTGCGCAACATTAACAAACCCCAACCGCAACAGCAAGTCAGAGCAAATTAAGGGGAAAAAAACAAAAAAAACCCAGCAAATTCAGAAAATTAAAACACAGTACATTAATACCAACATAAAGCGGCAACAGCAAATTCATCACAAACATGACAGCAAACTCATAAAAGACACAGCAGGAAATTTAGAATCGAACAATAAATTTATAAAAACATTTAGAGACACAGCAGCTAATAATAATATATTACAGTAATATATATTGCAGCATAATGTCCTAATGATATACGGATACACTGTACTAGTAATATTCTAATGAAAAGGCTTTTTATTAAACTAAAGTGTTTGATATTTTCTGAATTTTCTGAATGTTTACATCAGTTAATGATCCGAATAAACCTAATCAGAATAAAACATGTTCATGTAAACACCTCAATGGGAAGAAAGGCCAAGTGGAATAAACTCTCTGTCACTGTAGTTTAAAACTATTAAATCATGAGTTTACAGTAAGGTGGAGAGACGTGACGAGAATACATCACATCGCATCATGACACTTGAAGATGTTTCATCACCAAACACGTTATTTAGGGTTGCAAACAAGAGTTCATGTTCAAAAGGCACCGGAGTAAAGCTGATACGTTTACTGGAAGCTTTCTAAATGGAATTAATGCCTGTGACATATCCGATAAATGTGTTGAGATTATATCATCATATCACACAGCCTGGCAGAAAACAAGAAACACACACACACACACAAAGAATGTCATTCAAACACACTGCACTGCTTTGTTTACAGTTTAATAATCAGCAGCTCTGTAGGAAACGGCGGCCATTTTGTCAGTCCCTCTGAAGAGCATTCACGCTTCTTTCTTTCAGCGAAGTCGTCCATCATGTTCTGTTCTCCTCTTTCCCGAGCCCGGGTCCTCCTGCTAACATGATCTCAGTTGAAAAACAGGCATTTAGCTGTTTTGCTCCTCTGTTAAAAACAATTAACTTCAATTAAGCGCTGTAATTAACCACATCAGCTGCTTTGAGGTCACGTGATCAAATTAGACACATTCTATTGGTTATAATCCGTTTCCCAGGAGTTCTACATCGCTCCAGGAACAAACCTGATGAAAACATTTAAATCCCACAAAGTGCCATGAAATGCATTCGGGTTCATATAAATAAAAATACATTTGAACCATGAAGTAAATTTATTGGTCTTTAATGCTCAAAAAAAAAAAAAGGAAGAAATGAGGTAGGGAATCATTTAACTGTTAGTCCTTCCTTTTTTTCTAACAGTTAATGTTTATGATATTATCGTGAAGGTCACTTTTTGAAAGAACTTTATGTGGTTACATTGATTTATAGATGGTGTTTCTGGCATCTCTGTTCTTTTTTTCTCTGCTATTTGTAACTTGTGATCTTTACACATAAACGCTTCTCAACAATCATTACTAAGGCATCTTCCACAGGTAAAGTCATTGTAGGCTGTTGCATAAAGCTTTAACTTCTTTATATTTGTTATTTTGCAATCACAATAAATTGTGTGAATTAAATATTTACCTTGTGGCATTAAACCCCTTTTAAAACAATCTAGTCAAACTAGTCTAGGTAAAATGTGACTTAGATTATCGGCCGTTACACACACACACACACACATACACACACACACAAATCAGTTTAGTGACTAACAACGAATATCAAATTGTTCATTTTTTTTTTGGCGTTTATATCTAAAAGACATCCTGAACGCACAGATGGGAATACTGGTGGAAAAAGTTATATAATTTGCAAAATTATTTATTTGAAATATTTGTAAACTGTGATTGCGTAAGTATGCTTATGTGTAACCCCTAAATTAGCTCGTTTGAAAAACAGACATGGACATCATTTTTAAAATTTAAGAATCACAAATGAATCATTAGCACATTTTGTTAGTAGCTGAGCTTTTGCTCTATTTTGCCCCCTAGTGGAAGAACACGCTTCACAAATGATTTTCATTTAGAAAAAGATTCTAAAGTTCATTCCATATCCTACATTTCACATGTATCTGTGATTACCAGTTGCCTAGCAACAGTGTTCTGACTTGTAGTTGTTTCTCAATATGGCTAATTGTGTTACATTTTTGTTTGCTGTTGATGCTAAATGAAGCTACTTATAGTGTAGTTTTAGTTGCACTGAGCTGTTTCTTAACAGTCTAACACCACGTCTGAGGAATATATTCACATAATAATGTTGATCTCCTTTCTGCTATTTGGGGAAAAAAACACTTAACAGCGAACATGCTAGTTAGCTAAGACTGACATTTCCAGTCAACAGCGTAGTCTGGGCTTCTCAGTTGCCTAGCAACAGCGTTGTCATGACTGTAACTGTTTGAACAGTCCTTGTTCAGGGTGTCGGTGCTTCGTCTGTGCTGAAGACATTTTATTCAGCCTCGTGATATGTACAGCGTTACTAAGTTTAGCGTTTGAGTGGATGAGCTAATGAGCTAAACGCAGTGACGCTTCCTTATCAGGACAGTTTGACCTTTTAAAAACAGAGCAGAGCCACAAATCACCCAGTGTGGAGTGTGTTCATTAAATTAAACACACAAGAGCATGGTTAAACAGTAACCTGTGCAGGAGAGATGCTTTGAGACGAACACCGTGGAGACGGCGAGGACTGTTGCTACGTAGTGAACACTACAGCGAGAGCACATCAGAGCGATCGCTCAACTGTACGACTCTGAGCTAATCAACGAAAATCAGAAAGCCAGAACAAAAGCTAACAGCTCGGAACCATTCGGATTCATTATTACAGTCATTATACACACTTACGGCAATTTCATTCAAATCCGTTTGTAATGTTTTTTAAATATGAACATTGAATAATCATGAGTGTCGCTCGAGGGATCAAATCACTCAGAGTGACGTTCAAGCATTCGGTGGAAAAAAGGCCCGCGGTGAGGAAAATGTACTTTCTGTCTCGTCTTTTGTTCCATTGGACAGATTCATGTCCATGTCTTTACACAGATACGAAGACGACCGTGCGCGTGTGTGTGTAATGTGTGTACACGGCAATAACCCAGAGTGTCTCTCACCTTTGAACGCAAGTCAAACAGTGTGAAAGGATATTAAAGAGTAACAAACGACACTCCTCTCTTTCATTATGAGTCATTATTTAACTCGGGACTGAAAGGCCTGAGCGTTCTCATGGCCCGAGAGGCGTGAGAACAGCCCAGAGTAACGAGTCAGCTCATTTCACCACATGCTATATTTACTGAGCATTGTGTATAGGATGAACGTCCGAGTCGATGGAGACGGGACGGATTTGAGTGTCTCTGCGTCAGAGATATGACATCACCTCTTATTATTTATTCATTATAACAATGAACATAAATGTTATAAGCAACATTAGATTAGAAACTCTATGCTAACACTGACTGAGCGTTTAGCTTAGCAAAGGTGACTGTTATGGAATTGTAATGGAAGTTTCTGATTTGCGAGTAGTAGTAATAAAATTTAAAGGCTTTAAGTTCAGTATCCACCGAGTTAACTGCGGTGACGTCAACTGAAGCTCCACCCACCACAGACCTGGAAACGCGCGACTAAATCAGTCTCATATGCACGTAAATGCCGGGATCAATCTTCACCATCATTCTGTCTTTCACGATGGTCACCGTGTCAGATTGGTGGATCAGAGAGCCGTAAGTTCTTCCCGCGTCATTGTTCACATCCTTGCATGTCGTTGAGGAGGAGGGTCAAGAAACTGTCAGTCATCGTTACAGAAGGAACGTCATGAAACACAGTGTAGGGGTCATCGAGCTAAAATACAAACTGACATACTAGACTTTTCATCGGGGTGTCATTGCCGCTGTTCCATTAGGTTGTACTACAAAGCCTGTTTGTGCTTCCTGATGTTCATATTCAGGCCTGACGCAGGACATTTGTCAGAAATTCGTGAGGCATGATCCCGGCCTTAGCCCAGTTATGTCAGTCCCAGTGAAGGAGGCGTGGCTTCTATCAGTCGTAGTGAAAGGGGCGTGGCCTCTGTGTGCATTCTGCCCCTTTACGGTGAAGGAGGCGTGGCCTCCCAGTGCACAACAAAGCAAATGGTTTAATACAGAATAACTTTGTATCATATCGAAACAAGTTTAAATGGCATTGTAATCAATGAATTTTTTCCTGTGTTTTGTTTCCTTCTTGTTTGTGGAGTGTTAATTAGTCTATTTTAGTCTAGTGAGTTAATCTATTTTATCTTTATCTCATAGATGAACAACATAAACCCAAAGCATCTCCCCATGCTCAGGGATCCTCCTGCCCTCGTGTGTGTGTGTGTGTGTGTGTGTGTGTGTGTGTGTGTGTGGGAAAAGCTCATGATTGTTTGTGATGGCTTGTCTCTGAACCATGCAGTTACAGAGGGATGAGTTTCAATATTTGTTCTGTGGTGGAGGCAGTGACACATTACACACCAACAACCGCCTAACAGACAGATCAATTCAGTAAACCAGAGCCTGCGTAAACACACACACACACACACACAGCACCAGCGGTGTGCAGCGGAGCAGGAATCTTGCCTCTGGTGTTGCCCTTTCATCACTGGTCTCAAAGTCTGAAACATTTTTACACCTGAAAACTCACTCAAGTTTCAGTTTTAGCTCGAACAGTGCCGAGGGTCTGATAAGAGGATGGAGTTTAAATACATTTAATAAATCATTAACACAGAACAAATCTGTAATGGTCAATGCTGCGCTTCATACCCAGCAAGTTAATATTCAACATCTGATTCTCGTTGCTTTTCTGCTTATGATTTAGATAAAGACCAGAATTAATAATAAAGCTATATTATATATTATATATTATATATTATAATAAATTATAATCCGGCCATTAAAAAAGTGCCAAGGAAGTTGTGCCATGTGGTAAAACAGTGTCTCATGTTGACAGATTGCAGGGTGCGAAAAAAACATTCAATTTTTACATTTTTCAACTTTTAATACAAGTTGCTCTCATTTTTAAAAATATTTATTCCTTATATACGTTTCTTATATATAAGGTTATATAAGGTTCTTCAGTTGTCCCTCATAGACCCTTCGTAGTGTTTCCCTATCAGAAAGAGTTCCCGTTATGAAAGTAAGAACCCCTGAAGAACCCTTTATGTATTACAGGGTGTGTATTAACTGCCAAAGTGTGCAGTAAAATCTCCACATTATTGCTCCTTGTTTGTTTTTCTCCTCAATACCTCGAACCTGTCAGGAGCACATTTAACATCTCGCGTCTCGGTCTCGGTTTAGCACTCTTGGAAAATGGGTTCTTTAAGGGTTCTTTGGATGATTAATGGTTCTTAGCTTCCCAAATGTGTGTGTGCTCAAAGTAAGGCTTTAAAGGGGACGAGTGAGATTCTTTAAGTGTTATGCTATGTGCGTGTGTGCGTGCGTGCGTGCGTGCGTGCGTGCGTGCGTGTGCGTGTGTGTGCGTGTGTGTGTGCGTGTGTGTGTGCGTGTGTGTTTTATTCAATCCTCAGCTGTGTAAACTATGTGTGGTAATCATCTCTTTTCTCTTTTGTGAGCAGAAAAGCTCGTTGTATATTTATTGACACTGTTACACTGCCTGATGATGTAGGACCTCATCACTGTCAAAGAAAAAAACACACACACACACACGCACACACACACAGAATGCTGGGTAATGCCAGAGAGACAAAAGCGCTGCTCAATCAACACAGTACATTCACACACACACACACACACACACATTAGTATTGTTCCATCAGCACCACAGTACACCTGTCAAGTCTGGACACCTTTAACACACACACACACACACAAAACCAGCTCTTATTCTTATTCCTTGCAGAATAATAATGTACAGTATATAACACAACACAATATACTAGATAGAACTTTAATAGTTACCTATGTTTACATCAGGGGGCGTGGCCAGACCTTTTTCAGTGGGTGTGGCCAAGTCACACCCAATGAGTTTATTAGGATATTAGTCTGGGGTGGGGACAAATACTCATCCACATCATGACATAATGAATGCCCCCCTTTACACTAGAATAAAGATTGATGGCCTCGGGCAGTTTGAGAGGTGTGTATGGGTGTGTTAAGCATCCAAGCATACAAAATGAGGTGTGTGTATGGGGGGGGGAATGGTAAATATGGGTGCAGGGCACATATTGGAATTATCAGTGAGAATTAAATCAGCATTGAATACACACTCGTGTGTGTGTGTGTGTGTGTGTGTGTGTGTGTGTGTGAGAGAAGTGGGACAGAGAGAGGATGAAAGACATTGCTGTTGTGTGGTTTCAGATAAATAGCTCTATCTCTCTCTAAAAGACACCCATAAAAACAACATAAAACATTGATCCATTTCAGAAACATGAGAGAGAGAGAGAGGGAGAGAGAGGGAGAGAGAGAGAGATGG
>JAQMYM010000009.1:788883-800059 GCA_030014255.1 Parauchenoglanis ngamensis | reverse complement strand
TGGGGGGGGAAGAGAGAGAGAGAGAGAGTGTGTGGGGGGGGAAGAGAGAGAGAGTGTGTGGGGGGGGAAGAGAGAGAGAGAGAGAGTGTGTGGGGAGAGAGAGATGGGAGAGAGAGAGAGATGGGAGAGAGAGAGGGAGAGGGAGAGGGTGAAAGATGGAGAGAAAGGGAGAGGCAGAGAGATGGGGGAGAGAGAGAGGGAGAGAGAGATGGGGGAGATGGGGAAGGGAGGGGGAGAGATGAAAGGATGGAAGGATGGAATAGAGGCAGAGCGATGAGAGAAACACTTGATGACTGGTCGTGCTCACACCTGCTCCCGCTCTCACACGGAATCCATTAAACACCAACAAGTGTGAAAACTCCTGCATCAGAAAAGTGCGAAACTGCAAATAAAAACTGTTTCCTTTTCATACCTATGAAACTAAAGCCGCTTTCACAGTGTCATTTTTGGTGTCTGTCAGAAAACACAGTGATCTGCACTGGCATTTCTTATGTGTTTTAATTGTGGTTTTTTTTTTAGCTGAAGACTCCATCAAAACATTTTGGAAATTTAAAGTCAATTTAAAAATGAATGAATCTGTGCAAAAGTCTAACAAGATGGTAAAGTCTTGTTAGTAAATCCATGCAAATGAAAGGAGTTTATTCCCAAATTTCTAAACAATTGGTGGAAAAAATGCAAATGAGATCATCAGGGGTGTTGCTGTGGTGGTTGTTGTTGTTATTGTTGTTGTTGTTGTTTGTTTTCCACCAAAGACTTCATTAAAATTGATCTTGGTAAAGAACAGAGAATGTTTTTACGTGATGAATACTTTTCACTAACATTAAATAATTTTACACAAATTTCTAAAACTTCAGTGAAAAAAATTGTGAATGAACCTGTGCAAATGATGTTAGGGTGTTTTTTTGTTTGTTTGTTTTGTTTTAAAACTTTTTTTTTATTTACAAATTTTAAACCATTTTCTTGTAAAGAAATCATAAAGAAATTGTTACTGTGAAAATCCTAAAGGTGGTGAAACAGTGAGCATAAAAATGACTCCTAACGCACAAAAGCACAGCTGCTTTTAGAATTCTGGTTTTTTTCCTACATTAAATTTAAATTAAATGAATTTTATACAAATATTCTGAATGCTGAGAGGCGCTTTTCTTACACAAATCCTTATTCCGCTCTGATTGGCTGAATGTAATTCTCATCACCTGATATTGACTCCGTATCAAAGCCGATACTTAAATGAAACAAAAGTGAGCGTCAGTTTTACGTCTCCTGCGATATCAAAACCTCTAAGTGAGAAAGCGTTCCTCTGGGCTGATTTTTGGACGCCGTGTTTAGCGTGTGAGCAGATTTTCCGTTCACTAAAAGCAGCTGGGTGTGAATCTGATCCTCCCTTTTTCCTTCATCGGCAGGTTTGCGAGTCGCGTGAACAATGGTGCAATCAGAGAGCAAATCAGCAGCATCATTCGCAGCACATTCAAAAAAAAATTGCAAACGACACAAACGTCACACACCGAGCAGAAAGCGCGAGAGCTGCTGCAGAGCTACACGTCCAAGCTTTGTGTAGCTGCTGAGGTCCTTATACACGTCTTCAAACAGAGGCCTGTCTCAGGGCTGATGGTGAGAACATCTCACCAGCTCATCTCTGCTAGCAAGCAGTTGATTGGACGTAACATTTAGCGCTGAATCTTTAAAGATTATTCAGTATTTTGTATGTAACATAATGTGATGTGCAATTATTTGGATAGTTATTTTGTAGTAATAATAATAATAATAATAATAATAATAATTTGCTGTGTTTAAGAAAGAGTCCACGAAATGTTCTTCTGTGTCTAACCTGGAGGGTTCTGTCTTACTCTATATGATCGGCTTCAGAATTATTGGCACCCTTGATAATCATGAAAAAGTCTTTTTAGTAAATTAGCTTAAGAGAGAATATGAACAGAAATTGAATTTTAATTGAAGTAAATTCAATCAAAGTAAAAAGAAAACAGCAGTTACAAAATTTGGCAGATGAAGATGCTTTCTAAGTGCACATTTAGTGCTAATGCCATTTTGAAAATGTGCAGTGCGGGACGAGGGTAGAAGTTTTCTCAGCATGTTCTCAGTTTGTGAGTGAACTCTGACACTAGCCTCTCTCTCTCTCTCTCTCTCTCTCTCTCTCTCATTATGTGAATAACCTGATTCTGATAACGAGAGAGAGGCTGAGGAGGTGATGAGAGAAATCAGAGCGCAATTTTTTACTTCTGATTCTAATCAAGCCGTTAAATAATCACACACTGATGAGGATCTGTATCTGTCTAAACCACCTCTGTGTGACTCTCTCTCTCTCTCCCTCCTTCTCTCTCTCCTCCCCCTCCTGTTTCAAATCAGATTATGAAGTGATCATGTCATAAACCCAACACATGACCTGAATAAGAGCAATTAGACAGAGAATGTGTCATTTCTCTCTCTCTCTCTCTCTCTCTCTCTCTCTCTCTCTCTCACTGATGTCCACAGCGTGAGAGTCCCACACTGAATGACTGACCACACCGGGATGTGAATTTGACCTTCTCATGAACAATGAGGAAAAGTTCACCAGAAAAAATATTAATTATTCTGACTGACACTGCCAAGTAAAGTGAAAATTAAAAAGGCAGCCGAAGAGAGAATCTCTGGATAAATCAGAGAGCAAGAGAGAGCGAGAGAGAGGGAGAGAGAGGGAGAGAGAGCGAGAGGGAGCGAGAGAGAGCAAGAGAGAGAGAGAGAGAGGGAGAGAGAGGGAGAGAGAGCGAGAGGGAGCGAGAGAGAGCGAGAGAGAGCAAGAGAGAGAGAGAGAGAGAGATTAATATGGCCAGCTCACAAATTACACTCAAATCTACCCAATAAACAACATTTAGCAAATGAAAATTTGGTGAAAAAAATCACAATGATATTATTATTAATTTCAAGCATAATGTATTTTATTGATGGATCATTTTGCTTCTTTCTAAAATACATAAAATGCAAAATTACCTTACATTCAACATAATTTTATTTCTGTTACATCAGAATCTCATAAAGAGAAACTTTACATCAGTTTGTTTTTATTCCACATGGATTTGCGTCCTAAAAAGTCAGTGTGTGTGATGTGTAATCACAATCAGCCTGTGAGAGGAGGCAACCATCAGACTGCTGGAGAAAAGAAAGATGAGAAAGAAACAGACAGAGAGTGAGAGACAGAGAGAGAGAGAGAAAGAGAGAGAGAGAGAGAGAGAGAAAGAGAGAGAGAGAGATCTCTGTGGAGAGGAGCAGATGTGAGATGTTCCAGCAGTTTTCTCATTTTGTTCTGTTCCAGCTGCGTCCTAGTTTCCTCACTAATCACTCTGATCACTAGAGTACAGGCCGGTGTTTTTGTGTGTGAGCATGTGTGTGTGTGAGCATGATCGTGTGTGTGAGCATGTGTGTGTGTGAGCATGTGTGTGTGAGCGTGTGTGTGTGCGTGTGTGAGCATGTGTGTGTGTAAGCATGTGAGCGTGTGTGTGTGCGTGTGTGAGCATGTGTGTGTGTGTGTGAGCATGTGTGTGTGTGTGTGAGCATGCACGTGTGCGTGTGTGAGTGCGTGTGCGTGTGTGAGTGTGTGTGTATAGCAAGCAAGGCTCAGAATCAGTCTGAAGTGGAGAAAACACTTTTCCACTACACACACACACTCTCACACACACACACACTCTCACACACACACACACACACACACACATTTCTCCGTTAGCATCCCTGACTGCTAGTTAGCAAAGCATTAATTAGCCCATCTGTTCCATTTGGCTCGAAATGACCCATTTTAGTATTTAAAAAAAAGTGGAAACATATTTAATGTCAGGTTGTAAAGCTGAAGATGGTGCATTTAATCATAATATATATTTAATAAATTCTGGAAATGTTTGATCTGGAAACACACCACAGACCTTCAGCATTGTTTTTTAAGCTGTACAGCGTTTAGTTCATCACATCGATAACTTTGACTCATTAAATAACGTGACTCGATCATCCAATTTTAATAAAATGTTTTGGGTTTATTAAAATAAGGAAATATGATGGTACATATGACTTATGTGTGGATCCAAGAGGTATATGTATTGGTACCCCTAAAATTGACAGGTCTGTTTTAGTGAAGTTTAGTGAAAGGTGTATGAATATAAAGAAGAAGAATTCCACAGGTGGCTGTGATTTTTTTTTTTTGTAACGTAATTGCACCTTTCAAAACCCAGTGAGAGTATAATCTTGCCCGATTGTAATTCCGACACGTGAACACCTGATTTTTCCCTGAGCAGGGAGCAGCTGAGGAGCAGAAATGTTTGCAATTTGCATATCTGTGCAACAATGAACGCCTGATTTGGAGCCTTGAATAAGTGCCGTATCTGTTTTCAGATGACAAAAAAGATCAAATTGATGAATAAATGTTTCACTTGGGAGAAAAGAAGCCACGCTTTAGAGCAGCATGTCAGAAATAATATGGTAATGCTTTACATTTTTTCTTAATCATATCACAGCGCTAGTGGAATCTGGATTGTGATTGGTCGTCAGGTGCTGATTAATTTCCTCAAACAGCAGCTCTGACAGTAGTGCAGCTGCACATCACAGCTGTATATTAATCGTTTCTATAGCAACAGCTCATTCATAGGACCCATGTGGCAGACGCTCCGCAGATAATAAAAGGAACAACTGTTTATAGCTGCTATAAGTGACAACAGGAACTAAGTTGCTTTGCAAATGTTATATAAACTATTTATAAATGAGTAAAAAAATAATAAATAAATAAATAAATAAATAAACAAATAAATAATAATTTAAAATTATGATGTGCTCTCTTTAATAAATAGATCATTGCAATAGTTGGCAAATTGCCATGGTATTGGATGAATGAAACATTTGTGGACATGCCATTAAAGGAAATTAATCAACATTTCAATTGATGAGTAACTCAAAATCTCAAAATTAAAAAATAATAGACAAAGAATAAAACATTAAACAAACCCTGTAAGGGTAGAAATAAGAGAAATATAATGATAATTATAAATATTATAAATAATAATGGTTAAAAAAAACATATTTGGCATGTTCATTGCATGTTCATAATTTTCATAAAACAAGTGTTTGTGTTTCAGATGTAATATTCATTTTGTTTTATTAATGCTGAATTATGTTTTCTATATATTGTAACAATTTATTTGCTACTAGATAATGCACATTTCATGCTTCAGTGTAAATGATGATGAGTATGATTTAGAGTGCAGTCATGCTCGCGTCTAATATCCGCCTAAATGCACAAATTCTGTCCAAGCCCAGGCTGAAATTCGAAATTCAGCGCTGTTGGATATTTGATGTCCAGCAACGTGGTTTCTGTTTGTTTGTTGGAGATTGCGTGAAAATCGTGTAACGTTGCCTGGCAAAAACAAGCGCCCCATCTGCAGTGTGTGAGGAGGAATGTAGGGAGGGAATTGGAGCGAATTGGCTGAAGTGGAAAAGCGGGATCATGAGTTTCCTCAGGAGTGTGGGCCAGGTTCATCATCTCATCATCTCATTACGCTCGCTCTCCCCCCCTCTCTCTCGCTCTCTCTCCCTCTCTCTCTCTCGGCCGCTCTCTGGGTGGGAGTTTAATCCTACTGGTGTGTGTGTGTGTGTCTAGAAACCAGAAAACAGGACAGTAGGATCTCAGCGACAGAACAATGAAACCAAGACTCCGAAATGCCATATGAACACTACAATTAGCAGTCTAAGTCTAAAAATTAAAAAAAGGGAAGACATGGTGACTGCAGAAATGATACGGAATTATCAGGAACGTCAACATTTTCCTCAGAAATGTTAATAACGTACTAAAAAAAGACTCCATATGGTTAATATTGCACAGTAATTACACTTCACAACAACCAATAATGAAAATGTTCTGCCATTTTGTCAGCAGAAATTTATTTTGATTTCTAAAGTCCTGAGTTTTCCATTTATAAATCCCATAAACTATAACCATATTTTAATATAGTGTATCAACAAAAAAAGCTGATGGTGGTGATTGGGTCAGGGCGGAGCTAGAACAGGACAGGAGTGCACCAAAAACCAGGAAGTACTATTCATTTTGGTCCACTTTACTTGTTTTAAATGTTTTTTTTTTACTTGACTGTGTAAAACTTAACAGTTTTTTACTTGACAGTAGCTTGTTTTTCACAGATGTTCCACAATACGTGTAACTATAAGTGGATAAAAAAAATAACAACATGCCATTTTTAAAAAGTAAAAATTGTAATCGTTGTGATATGAGAGGAGTGAAACCGTTGGGAATGATGGCAATAAGTGATCACACCACCCCAGTATTTTCATCTTTCACCCAGTACACCAGTATTTTATTGTAATGATAAAAGAAATAATAACGATCACTGTATCGCCAAGCTACATTTCATTGATCAGCGTCAGAGCACAGGCTGACAGACGCATTACAGAAGCCCGAAATATTTAGTAAAATATAATTTTGATTTAAAATGAGTTACTGTAGCTGTACTGCACTAGCTAAGTAACGGAGGTTAACAGAGTTTATGTATGTTTTCATGAATACTTAAAACAATCCTGAAATCTGTGTATTTAATGGTGAACTTGAGTGTCATATTTCATTAGCAAAGAACACGTCTTGCACCCTGGCTAGCTAACGCAGATGCCTAAATTATGCTTAACAAGGGAAGATGTCAGGTATAATTTTTTAACTATTTTTGTTCAATGGAAGGATTTCAGACACAAGCGTTGCTACAACTTCTGTCGTTCCTTCATCTGTTTGTCATTGTCCTGTTCATCTGTCTGTTAGGAAAGCTGGATGATGGACATCTGACCCTTCGACTGTGTGCTCGTTCTCTTATTTCATCTGGATCTAATTTCTTCTCTCTCTTTTAGACTCATCATTGAGACAGAAAGCAGCAGAGACAGAAAATGATCTGTCCTCCAAACCCGCATTCTCAGGGGCTTAATTGTCCCTCGTGGCGAAAACGGCGCGAGTTCAGCGATGGAGAAACGTCTTTAATCCGGTGGAGATTTCAGACTTGGAAAACTGAAAAAAAAAAAAGAAAAACCATGAGCAGGTGTGCAATGCTATGATGAATTCTATATATATTTTCACATTTAATGACCGTGTCTGCTAACAGATTTATAAGATGATAATACCATATAAAGCATATTTTATAAAAAAAAAAAAGTAAAATACAATTATAGCACCTAATCCAACTGCTGCCTCTTTTTTTATGGAATAATTTACAATGAATAATTAATTTCATTTTTAATTTATGTCAAATAATTTATTCAAGTTAGATGAATTTCTAATTAATTAATTTACTTTTTATAGAACATTAATAGTTGATCTTCTATGATCTGCTGCAATATGAAGCTCCACCCCTTCAGAAATCAACCTCAGTCAGGTGAAGACAGGGCTGGAGACGAGCGCAGACTCCTTATTTTATAACAGGTAACCAATCTAGTCAAACAAAACTCAAATAAAACGAGCAAGAACTTGGAGAACACGGTGTGAAGCATATAACAGATAACAGCAGGTACGCCATGAAACAAAGAGATTTCGGAGCTTAAAGTGGGACACTGATCAAGAGGAAGCACAGAACAGGTGAGTGTAATTAGAAGCGCAATAGCATGTGATATGGTCACATGATCGGAAGTCCAAGATGGCCATATTGTGCAGTCGTGATGAATCCTAGGAAGCGAGATTCACGCCCAAAACCAACCCTGACCTGACAAAAGAAAATGTTATCAAAGTTTTATCTTTTAATTATCTTCCAAAAAAGGGCAGTTGCAACAAGGTTGCAAAAATAACGTTGCTGCAACATGCCCTGTAATATATCTTGGCTTTTACAGTTTTTAGAAGCGTACTCACCCAACGTTCTGTCTTAAACAAATCTAACATTGCAGATATGTTCGTGTTCATGTTCTTACAACTAAAAGTGTTAAGCTCGTATCTTAGTGTTTATTAACGTTACATAAAAATGACCGAGTTACTGATAAACAAAACCGGGTTGTGATCGCCATCTTATCAAAATGGAGTAAAATTAGTCATTGTAATATAATAGTGATGATTATAACAAATGTTTCAAACATTTTCATTTTTTAACTGTCAGCTTGTAAGTGCCTGAGCAGCCAATCAGAAACGTAGACATGTGACCATTCTTATGAATTCATGCACACTTTTTCACTCATTTAGTTTTCTTCCTTTTCTGCATTTGTACGTTTGATGTTTATTTTTATATGCTACATGAATTAATTGTTATCGTAATATAATTATTCAAGGTTTTAACTAAAACAGGCCCGAAAATGTCATTACTGCATTTGCATTGTATAGCTAGCATTATGGCCACATGGAAACTTGGAAATGTGTGTGTGTGTCAGGTGTAGAAGGTGTTTTTTTGTCAACAGGGTGTGTGTGAGCAGACTGAGATTAGCCTCCTCCGTCTCCGTCTCAGCAGGTCTGATCTGAGCGCATTGACACAACGGAGTGGAAAAAAAAAACGCACAGCAAATCTGCCTCCCTGACCAGAATTTAATTAGCGAACATACGGCGCTGCAGTCGGACGTTTCAAAATCGTAAATAACACTGTCTGTTTTTTGCTGTCCTACAATGCAGCTCCGAGACGGAGATTTATCCCTTTTGGCCTGTTTTTGTGAACAGTAACTCACGGTGAACGCTATAATGCACTAATAAAATCACAATATATTGGATACATCTCAGGGTAACAGTACAATCAACATGCAGCGGTAAAAAAAAAGTGCAGCCGAGCTCAAGGTTATGCATTTAGCCCCTCAGACGAGAGGTTTAAGGTTTATAGATGTGTTTACGCTATGTTTACTCGTGTAATGTTTTTAAATCGTCACCTAAAATAAAGTAAGAGAGTTTGTTCCTCGGAAATGTAAACAGTCTGCATGTTTTTAACTATATGTTAGGATTATATTAGCTTGCTAATTAGTGAACTAGCAAGCTAACAAGCTAGCAGATTCAAAGAAGGGAATTAGATTAGCCTGATAGATCGCAGTTGGCGTTAAAACACAGTACATTTGAAATAGCATTTTTAATTCTGTCTGTAACAAATTAATTGTGTCTCTGCTATATGTTTTTGGACCACTATGTTTCTTTGTCTTCATTATGTTTTTGCATTCTGTGGTGCAACCCTTTAATGGACATATTGGATGAAAAATGGCTACCTTCAGTTTCAGACCTCTGTGAAGTCTCTTAAATCAGTTTTAGGCTGTGTGATTTCAGCAGAATATTGAGATTATTATTTGTCACACTATATGAGATCCTGATAAAATCTCAAATTCTCTAACAGGCTCTGTGATAGTGTGTGATCTCCATGTCGGATGATATGATGAATGTTGGACCTGAGGTTAAAGAGATTTTCTTATGTTCTGATTATTAATCAGTGTGATTCGGAAATTAGCTATAAGTCAATATCAAACCTCCTCTTTATCTCCACGACCCTAGAAAAGGTTGTAGCTCAGCAGTTAGGTTTATAATTGCACAAGAATAACATTCATGAAATCTTTCAATCAGGATTTAGGCCTCATCACAGTACTGAGACAGCACTGGCTAAAGTAGTAAATGACCTACTAGTGGCCTCCGATCAGGGTTATGTCTCCTCACTTGTGTAGCTTGAGCTCAGTGCATCTTTTGATACGATAGATCATAATAGTCTTCTAGATAGACTAGAAAATGTTGTTGGAGTTAAGGGAACAGCTCTCTCCTTGCTCAGGTCTTATCCATCTGATCGCTTCCACTACTGACGATACACAGCTACATATTTCAGCAAAACCAGATGACGGACACTGGCTTAACAAAGTTGAGGAATGTGTAAAGGACCTTAGACACTGGATGCTGAGTAACATCATCCTGCTCAATTCTGACAAGACAGAATTACTACTACTAGGACCACAGGCAACTAGAAGCTTTCTGATAGTGCAGTAACTCTGGATGGCCTTTCAGTTACATCATGTGCAGCATGGTTCCTCACTGCTGGTGAGCTGTTGTGTAGCTGGCTGGGGTGTCGGCCTGATAGCCTTGAAGAAACACACACATTGTGGTCATACTCTATCTTTATTTTATTTATTTATTTATTTTTTGAACATTTTCTGCTCTTGAATACTTATTTCCTAAAGTCATGTACTATGCAAGAAGAAAAGATTGAATCTAACACCTTGAGCACCAAAGCAATGTGACCTATGCACATAAATATTAATGAGAACATTTGCATACGTGTGATGCTCCAGCTAATAGGGTGAAACATATATGCATAAGGGTGGAGTTTAAAACAGCAAGCTAATATGTGAAGAGAAAATGTTGGTTTTACCCTCACTGTTTGAGAGAATGTTCACAATAAAATGACAAAACTCTTGTATTTTACAGCAGAGGATATAAAATGACATCACTCATTTTATACCCCGGTCTATATCCAGAGCATTAAAGGGGCCATCTCTCACTTCCCAGAAGCCTCTGCATTAAGTAATGAGTCACCATTTGTGGTGCCACCAATATTTGACTGGCTTACTTTTGACAAACTATCCTTAACAATGCAGAGCAAAGGTGTGTTATACAGAAATAACAGCTTTCTTTGGTCTGCTGTTGTGCGTGAGTTGGTAGGATTGGAGAATCATTTGTGTTTGTTTCATGATAACTGATCTATGGTCATACTCGTCTCCTCATAATCATCATAATCTGAATTCCGGGAAGCCCCTTTAAAATTACGGTTTGAGGTTCTTAATTTCGTAGTTCCCCAATTGGTTTTATTATTTCTAGTATCTACTCTCTGCCCGTGTGCTGTGAATGTGTTTGTAATCTTGATCATGGTTTTTTTCTGCACATCCCACTTACTTTCACTACAGTTTGTTAGAGCACCATACCTTCTTTTCCATTTTATTAATATTTTAGGCTTTTTTTAATATCTTACTTGGCCAATAAAACAGAATCAGATTTACAGCATCCTAAAATGAGCCTAAATATCCAAAAGTCCATTTTCCCAAAAAATAATAAAATCTGTGCATGCAGGAGTTTTTTGCTGTGCTTGGGATATTTTTGTGCAGTTTTGCAGCTCCAGCATGATTTTTGATGATTTAGGTACAGATAGTATTACAAGTGTGTGTGTGTGTGTGTGTGTGTGTGTGTGTGTGTGTGTGTGTGTGTGTGTGTGTGTGTGTGTGTGTGTGT
>JAQMYM010000009.1:759335-778750 GCA_030014255.1 Parauchenoglanis ngamensis | reverse complement strand
AGAGAGAGAGAGAGAGAGAGAGAGAGAGAGAGAGAGGGGGGGGTTACTAAGAAGGAGGAGCCGAAAGAGCTGCAGGCTGATTGGCTGGTGAAAAGGGGGCGGAGATTCTTCTTTTTTCCCCTCAACCCCTCTCTCTTTCTCTCTGTCAATTTTTTTTTTTTTGCTTTCTCTTTCCCAGCCATCCCCTTCCTTTCTTTGTCTGTCTGCTGGAGGGGGAACAAACAGGGTGGAAGAGAGATAGAGATAGAGAGATAGACAGAGAGAGTGAGACAGGGAAAGAGAGTGAGACAGAAAGAGAGAGTGGGGGGAGGGGGAGAGGGGGACGAGTGTGCAGGAAGAAAGGAAAGAAAGAAAGAATGAAGGAACTGCAGTCATCTGTGTGACACCGTCTGTCTGTCAGAGTAAGTGCTGCCTATGTGTGTGTGTGTGTGTGTGTGTGTGTGTGTGTCGACTGTTTAAAGGGACTGAACTCGGCTGCCATGCAGGCGTCCGGAAACGTGTGTGTGTGTGTGTGTGTGTGTGTGTGTGTGTGTGTGTGTGTTGCATGTTTTCTCCTGTGTGTGTTCAACAATATAAAAATGCAAAGAAGCTACAGATGATTGTCCACAATGCTGTGTGTGTGTGTGTGTGTGTGTGTGTGTGATGGTGTGTGTGTGTAATATGATAGCACTGTTATAGTAAATGCAGGAAGTGAGCTTATTACGTCTGCTTATCATGATCCCAGCCCTCACAGTGTGTATGCATGCATGTGTTTGTGGGTGTGGGTGTGTGTATGTGTGGGTGGGTGGGTGGGTGGGTGGTGGGGTGTTGTGTGTGGAAAAAGGAGTCAAAAATTAATATATAATGATGTACAGTATTTTTTTCACATGTTTTACATGCTTTACAATGTTTAGTTTTTCTCAGCTGCAAGCTGTAACACACACACACACACACACACACACAATAGCAAAACAATCATCCAGCAATAAATATATTTAAACACTTATCAATAAATTTGACAATAATTTAAAGTTTCTTTTAACATGGGAAGGTGAACACAAAATACACTGAAGTGGGAAAAGTTATGTGAACGTTGTTGCTAGGCAACTGGGTGACATGGACGCCGAACAAAAGCTAGCTAATGGCGGAGGTATAAAAGTGCAGCTAGCATGTCTTTTATAAAGGCAGGGGAAAAGACACAGTGGAAATGTGACAGAAATATCCAGAACACCAACATTTACCTCAGATGTGTTGGAGAATTACTATGAAAAGTCTCAGAATGGCTGCAATTACACCGTAATAACACTTAGCATCAAACGTTAACAAAACTTCCATAGCGTCTGTCATTTTGATGTCAACATTGCTGAGCTGTCTGAAAGACTGTCTTTTCTGAAGTTGAAAATAGCACTTGTAAAACGCAGAGAACTGTGAATCACATTTCTTTAGTCCTTCGTGCTAGGCTGCTAGCTCATTTGCTAACCAATTAGCTAGGCTAATGTGCAGAACAACCAAGCTAGATTAAAGCCTATCAAATACATCTAACATTGAAGAACCTCTGACATTTTTCTGTGACTTTTATCTATTTTTCATCATCTAAACACACACACACACACACACACACACACACACACACACACACACACACACTTTCCTTTTTTACCTATTTACTTAGTTAACCAACACACTTTACACTGTGTACCTGAACACACCTCCATACACAGGTCTAGTCTTAATGCTATGATTATTCGGACACTTTTTGTTTTTGTGGAAAATCTGTGGACAAGGTTAACTTTTATTGTTCATATTTTAATATAACAAAGTGATTTCCAAAATTGAAATACAGCCTTAAGGCTGATTTATGTAGTCTTCCCACAAGCTAACTATGCTCTTCAATGCTATGCATCAGGCGAACACTTATTGGCTGGCTGGGAGGTGTGTCTGATTGCATACATGAAACCAATGAAATCTTGTGACATTTCTTTGACAGGTATTATTGATTACTATTGTACAATATTACAAAACAATATTACTATTGTTTAAATCAGAGTAACATTGTGCACAGTACATCTGAAATGTAAATAATAAAATGCTAAGCAATAAAGTGTAAACAATAAAATTTCTCTCATCACATCCAGAACTTTCAATTTTCTGTAGATGGAGGAACATGCTCACTTTACGTACAGTATGAATACTCTGCATGAGTATCTGTGCACGATGTCCTAACTTGCACTCAGAGATGCACGTGCAGTTCATACATTGGGGCTTTTGAGTGACATGGCTGTTCACCTGACACGTAATACTCACGAGGAAAATAGGAGGGTTAACAACAGTAGCAACAAGGGATGAGCTTCAGGATTTTTCTGATTATACTTTATGCGAGCGCATTGAAAATTCTAGCTAGCTTGATTGTAGGAGTAGAGTGACAACTTGTGAGGATTATTTTGCTTGAGATCTGATATACCATTTACTTGGCAGATGACTATGTGGAACATTCCAGGTTTCCAAATGTACTCCATGGAGAAAAAAGATTCTAGCTAGCTAAAATGCTAACTAGTATTTTTCCCTAAAATAACAGTTGTCTGAGTTGAGTGTTCTTGGTCCTCAGTCATTTCGCATTGGCATTTTTTCAGCCATTGATTAAAGGTTACATACTACCACAGTTTTCTAGGTTAGCTGATATTTATGATATACAGTGCATTTCAAAAGTCAGCTAATACATTCTGAAACGCTGCTACTACATGAATATGTGACGTGTTTTGTTGCCTGCATGTTGTGTCCTTGACTCCTTTCAGAAATCTGATGTAGGCGCAGGGTGTCAAACTACGTCCGAAGTTGCACACTTTGGAATCACTGGACTGATTGGGAAGTAAACTTATTCCCTGTCCAATTCTTACCCCTAAAATTGGTTTGTTCTGTTTTCCTCAATTTATACATTGGTTTGTTTGGTTCAGCAAACCTTTCTGCCTCTGTCAATGTAAAACCAGCACATGCTGATTTCACTCATCAATTTGACTAAAGACAAAGTGCTTTGCTTGCAGCTTTTGTGTCACACTCTCACACCTATAACAAACCATCCTACTCACAGTGAAGCATTAGCAGTTTTTGGGGTGGTTTTTAGATACACATTAATCCCAGTCTGAGATTAAATTTGAAACAGAAACTTTGGTGCAGTACCTGATTTGTGTGTGAATGCTGCGATGTTTCTAGGATGTATTCCTATTTGTTTATTTAACCACATTCGATTGTTTGTACTCAAAGCAGTAGAACAGGAATTCCCGGATGTGTGTGATGTTGTTTTGTTGCCTGCATGTTGCATTCTGGTGATGAAATCCAGAGTCAGTCCAAATCCTTCGTAACTTGATCCCCCCTGCCCTTGACCACTGATCTCTTACTCCTAATCCTTCTCCATCCCCCTCTTGTCCTTTCTTTCTTTCCTTCCGGCTTTTGCATTCGCTGTGTAGTTTTCTCGCTGCTCCGCCCCCTCCCTCTTCTCATGTGCTATCGGTTTCAGGAGATTGAACTTGGCTGCAGATTGTTCTCTTTGTCTCGGTTCAGTCTGAGCCCCTGTAGTCGTCTCGCTGTCTCGCAAAGTGAGACAGACATGGATACAGATACCTCAAACTAAGTTTGTATTGATGAACGTTAAGAGCATTTATGCTCATTACCAGGGATGCCCTGATACAACCCTGGGTATTTTTTTATCATCTAGGGTTGAATTTGGACTTAGAAAGTTAAAGAGCTCTGCTTCTTTTAGCAGTATGAGAATGATAATTATCTTCAGACCATTAGCTGGTTTAAAACAATAACCAGAGCCTCCATGCATTTATATCAACGTAGGTTTGTGTGCATGTATGATCATATCTGCAGAAGAAATAGTTACTTTTCCACAGGAAGTTAACACCACTTCCGTCTCACCTCGTTCCCATGCCAACTATATTATGCACCTGCACACACACACACACACACACACACACACACACACAGTTTTTCAAATACAAATGCAGGGTTGTTTTTCACCCCATTTAAAATGTGCTTTCAAGCTTTAGGCCACACCCCCTAACTCTTAAGCTTGTGCTTCCTGAGGAAAAAGTGATTTGACTGTTTGTAGGTCTGCAATGACCTTTTGTCCATGTTTGTAGACAACAGTGTGTCATGCAGAGTCAGAAACCACATCAGCAGGTCTGATTGTGTTAGTGCATCATGCTAAACTGGAGGCTGTGAGTTTCCATTACTTGTTAGGTACACTATTCATTATTCTCATAGCTTTAAAGAGGTTATAGAAGCAAACTTTAGACACAAATATGGCTCACACACACACACACACACACACACACACATATATATATATATAATTCCCAAGGAAGCTTTTAAGGGTATATAATCAAGAAGCTAGTGTGTGTGAACATGCAAGACGGAGTCTTTTAGTTGGTTGGTGTTATGGGGAGAATGTCTTCACAGCATTAAATAGGAAAATAGGAGCACACACACACACAAACACACACACACGCACACGAACACATGCCGTGGCCTCATTCCTTTCATTCTTCTCCTGCTGCTCTGTCTCTCCTCCACACGCTGATAATGTCTCTGACACAGCAGTCACATTCATGCGCTTATCAACCCGTTGCATACACCATTCAGAAGAACTTCTGCGTGTTTGTGGGCGTGTGTGTTTCTTGTCATGGTCCTCTTCATGATGGGAAGGGTTTGGTGTTGTGTTTTGTGTGGTGCATTTGGTAAAGAAATGGGGGAAGCAAAAAGAAAGAGAGAGGACGAGTCAGATAGGTTTTCCAGAATAAACACAGCTGTGTGGGTATAACAAACTTGACTACACACACCCACGACTGGGCAGTGCAACTCACATCAAATGACGTGTGTGTGTGTCTGTGCTCCCTCTATTTTGGTTCCAGTTCCACTTCTAAATAATGGCTTACTGTTAACGATTTTCCTCTTGCTCTGTTTCAGGACTGGAAGTGAAGTCAGGTGCTGTTGTTGTGGTGTCACACTTCTGCACTGGAGGGATTCCCACACACACTAGTGTGGTGAGTTTTTATTCACAGATTGGAAGCTCAGTTCCCTGTTCTGAATGTCTAGTCTGCAACAACAACTTATGTGTTTTGCATTAGGCTGGATGTATCACACAGAGCACCAGTATTCTGGCCGGTACTCATGGGACTCCTTCCCCTCTGGTGGTTCCAGCAGGGCTTCATGGGCTCCCAGCTCCAGCCGCCACTTGCCCCCTCCATCCAGGTATGCTTTCGAGTTACCAAAATACTTTCATTCATACACCACTGTGCTCATGTACCCTCTCTCCATCCGTCCAAAGGGGCAGTGGTAGAGGGTACCAGTCAACCCTGAGCCATGCGCCAGGAAGAAACTATCACAAAGCTTATAACAATAGGTCAGTCTGAGTCTAGACAATACAATTCAGCAACTTTTCATAATGTACTTTAGCAGCCAAGTTGTTTAGCCATCTGAACATTTAATTTGCTGTGTTGGTTCCACTTTTCTGCTTGCCACCAGACCTCCAGAGTTTAGCAGGCACAGAGTTCATGATCACCCCAGAGAGAGAGGGCTAAACAGTAGAGATCGGGTCACATCATGGTCTTGGGGTTCGAATCAGCACCAGAATCCTGACCGGGCCACTCTGAATGGATACAACTCAGGATGTGGTGGACGTATTCCCAATAATCAGCCTCCAAGGGTGAGGAAGGTTGAAAGAGAGATAAATGTGTGAGCGTGCATGCAACTACAAAAAGACCTAGCACTAAAACATTAGGAGGGTCTGTGATTCATTCATTCATTTTCAGTAACTGCTTTATCCTGGTCAGGATCCAGAGCCCATTCCAGGAATAAAGGGCAGGAATATGCCCTGGATGGAACTGATTTCTTGAATTTCCCAGTCTTGCCAACACAATGGTAGTATTACATAGTATTACAAAAAAAAAACTAATACACCTCAATGTTTTTATATATTTCATTCCATAGTATGGAGGCCCACACCAGCAACACCGGACCCCAACATCAGACAGATGGAGTCCAGTGGCCTCGTCCAGAACTTTTCAAAGTCTCTCACTTAAACGTCTAGCCCCCCGAAACCCCTCACCATCAAGAGATGACTGTCCCAACAAGAGGAGCAAAAGCATCAGCTCACACCAGGTCAGTGATCTTTTTCTTTAACCTAGCCTTATTTGGTATAAATACCTCTCATCTGCATGGTTTGCCCAAGTTACCATGACTCACTACTATTGAAGAAAAGTGTTTTAGTACCATCTGCTGGTCAGTTTAAGAACAGCTTGGGTAAGATTGACGTATTCCTAAATAGTTTGTTCTTATTTATTCCACTGCAGGCTCTTCCCTCCAAAGTAAAGCACCCAATGCCTATGAATCGCCCTCCATTGTCTCATCTCCCTCGCACCTGTAGCCCTCTATACCGCAGTGATGCCCAATGGAGTCAGTCAAATAAGAGACAGTCTGCTTCAGGCTTTCAGGTCAGTCACCAAATGTCCAGATTTATTCCTCATTTCCTTCCTTGTTTTGGTTTCCCTTAAAATAAGCTTGTCATTACCTCAAAAGAAAATCTAAATATTTCCACTCTGTTCCTGTTTCAACAGGAATCTAGTCAGTCCAACAGCAGAGATCACCTCTATAGGATCCATCCGGTGCACTCATCTACCCTCGGTGGCCCTGGACAAGATTTCCACAGCTCTAAGACCCTGAAACTGAGCCACCTCCACTCTTACGGTCACCAAACCCACGATCACCTGGGACCCCATGGAACCAAAGGGGACTGGGAGCGTTCTGTTCCGCCCTCACCAGCAAACCTCACTAAAGTGCCTTATAGTCCCCAGCACCAGGCTCCAGCAGGCCCACACAGGCACCCAGTACCTCATGCCAGCCGTGGTTCACCCACACCAGCCTGGAAGGACAAGCAGAGCAGTGTGAGTGCTGTCATGCCTCATGAACCATTTAAACCACCTTAAGGCCTTCTATCTTTGGATTTTTGTCCAAGCATAGGGAAGAAATCCGAGCAATCATATTTGCTCCTGGATGGACTTTCAAATCCTTCAAGCCCTTAGTGAGTAACTAAGGGCTTAGGTTGTTGTAAGATCAGCACTTATCTAGTGAGCTTTGAGTGATATGTTTGTTTATTCTAAAATGTGGTGCGCTTCTGTTTTTGCACAGGAAACCAGGCGCTCTGGTCTAGGGCCTGAAGAGCGGCAGCAACTGCAAGGGCTAAAAGAGGGTGGGAGGCATCAGAGCACCCAAAAACACACCCAGCTTCATTGCAGCTCTGAAAGCAGAAGTGATCGACATGGCACCACCTGCGGAAGACCAAGCGTGTCCCCAAGCCCTGAACCTGGGTCCAGTTCTCAGAGGCTAGAGGGGAAGAAGATCAGGGTTTCTAAACACCGAGCTCCGTCAACTTACACTAAGCCCAGCTACTCTAACCATGGTGGCCAGGAGAGCCCAATTCGTCGGCTGGACACAGACATGTTAAAGCATGTTGAAACCAAGAAGAGACATCGTGAGCGAGAGAGACGACAGGAGAGGAAAGGGGAGGAGGGGGCAGATGAACGAAAGGCAAGGATACTAAGAAAACTGGAGACAAAGAAAAAGAAAAAGGAGAAGCAAGAGAAAAGGAGCCACCGTGAAAGGAAAGGAAGCCATAGAAAAGGAGAGATAGGGGAACAGTCTGAGAGAAAAACAAAAGATGAAAGGAAAAGAGCAAGGAAAGCAGAGAGAAATGGCATCAAGAAAGGGGAAAATGATGATTTAAGAAGAGAAATGTCTCCCCAGACTCCTTGTGATTCACTGAGTAAAAGTCCAGACTCAGCCATCTTTGAGTCTCCGCCACTGGCAGCTTTTTCAAACACATCACTGTGTATTCACAAATACACAAAAGATGAAGGAGAGGAGGAGTCCAACTGTGACTCTGACTCATCACACACCTCAGGGTTAATTTTGCCCTCCACTCCCCCTTTGGCAAATCAGAACCATCTGCTTCAGTATCAATCAAAGGACATTGCCAATAACATAACCTCAGAAAGTGACAAAAGACTGCCATCCTCTGAGCTTACAAGTCTAAACACCAGCAGTTTTGGGACTCAAGACAAGCAGCTTGACTGGGAGGACATTAGCTCTGAACCTCCTGCTAGCAGTGAGCAGGATTTGCCAATGTTGGATTTCTCCAGATGTTTTGAGGAAAAAGCTCCTCAGCCTGAGGAGAAGAACCAACATGCTCCAGATCTCCTACCTGCCCACAGCAATTCTATGGAGGACCATCTGCGACTGGATCCCTCAGCTAGCCCCCCAGTACTGAGCTGGCAGGGCTCCCCTGTTTCAGATCTCAGTGAGGAAGAGGATGATGAAGCAGGGGCCAACATAGCAGGAGTGATCAGGAGACCAGTACTCCAGCCAAGCCCCACTCATTCTTCACCAATCCAAGACTTGGAGGAAATCTGGAAAGAACCAGGTCATCCACTGAGTCTGGACTACCACCACAGTGAGCTGGCCAAACCATATGGCATTGCTGAGCCTTCAAATGTTGTGGAGGAAGATGAAGACAAAGAACCCATGGCAGAGCAGAAGGACAATAGCACAACAACCTCTCAGGGACTGCATCTGCATGACACTGATGGTACCTTGGCCTCAGACAGCTATAAGTACACCTACAGAGGTGGCCCCTTTGGTTGGCCACCTCCCAACGCAATGGCTGGGGTCAAATACTCTTCCTCACTCTCACTGGGACCAGAGATACACCCTCCAGAGCACCATAGCCCACCCTCCACATCTCCAAGAGCTGTGTCTCCAGAGGCCATGCCCTTGACCATCCTTTCCCCTTCCATATCTACCTCAGATCTATCAAAGCCTGACAACAACATGCAGGCAAATGAAGAGAAAAAAGAGGACAGTGTTGTTCAGAAGGATGGTGATGACACAATTGAAACTGTAGAATCATTAAAAGAACCAATCTGTACCTCTTTGGTGAAGGAGAATGAAGTCAAGGTGTTGCCATCCACCTTGTTGTCTGCTACCTTGCAGGCTAAACTGGCACATTGCAGTGAGGTGCTAGTGAACCAGAACTCCAGTAACCTCCTATCATCAGACATGAACAGTGGAAAGAAAAAAACTAAAACCAAGCTGGAGAAGAAGAAGCAAGGGCACGGCAAGGACAGAAAGAGAGAGCGGCAGAAGAATCAGAAAACAAAGACTTGTAGAAGTGATAGAACAGAAGACCCAAGAGTGAGAGAGGGAGGACAACATAAAAAGCAGAAAAGGAACACCAAATGTGAAAATCAGCATTGCTCATCTACTGGTGAACCCGCCAAACAGATTGCCAAGATCCACAATAAACAAGAGGTAGCAGAGAGGAAATCAACAGATAAGGAGCAAAGAAAAAGGGATAAGGAGAGGGCCAAAACTAAAGAGGAGAAAAAGGATGGAAATGCAGGAATGACAAAAGCAACCTTCTCCAGTGGAAGTGGCTCCAGTACAGCTCCAGCTGTTCAGGTTCTGTCCTCTGTGCCACTGAAGGAGCTAAAGATTCAGCTGGTGAAGCTCAAGATCACTGGGAGGCAGACATTCAGTGCCTCCGAGTTCGAGCAGAAGAGGATCCCGCTGAAAGAGATTAGCATCAACAACAGTGCAGCAGAAATCATTAGAGCCTGCAAGTGAGTGTTGGTACTTGGTTTGAGGTAGCATCATCAGCTGGCATAATACCTTTAGGTGGAAAAGCATCTTAAGCTGTGACAGCATATTTACATTATTTGGATTAGCATCTGTAGGTGTAATGCTGTTTATTAGCTATAGCCAATAAAGCCAAAGTAGAAATTTTTGCCAAAATAATGTAACATGCACAGCATGTGTAATAAAAACACTAATAACAACTTGGGCAGAGTCCAAAAGTAAGAAGGCAAGAAAGAACAAAACAATAATTATGTTTTATTCCTTTGTCTGTCTTTGTGTCAGAGATGCGGAGGTGCAGGGTTGTTTCCGAGAGTCCTACCTGCTACCTTCTTTGTCTGTGAAACCTGTGCTGAACATCGAGTCTCAGATTCCCAGAGAGAAACTCAACCCGCCCACGCCCAGCATCTATGTAAGCTAGAGATTCATTTTGTTGTTTTATCTTTTCTCAATTAAAAGTCTCTATATGTTTATTATGGGATGTACAAACTCCCTGATTGACTCTGTGTGTGTTTTTCTAGCTCGAAAGTAAGAGAGATGCATTTTCTCCAGTGCTGCTCCAGTTCTGCACAGATCCTAAAAACCCAGTTACTGTTATACGAGGCCTGGCAGGATCACTCCGACTCAGTGAGGACACACACACACAAATACACTGGCAGTATGACACAATGTATTTGATCAGTCACAACACTGGTGTATGACATTTGTACTGGAGATTTTTGTAATGTGGCTAACAGTTAGGGAAAGCTTGTAGCTACCAGTTTAGCATGGTGCACTAAATCTACATTTAATTTACATTTGATAACACAGTTGCATCCCCTTAATTTTTTATTTAATTTTATAAAAAGCGATTTATTTATTCATTGTTTCTGTTTGCTCCCTTACATTTATCATAAATAATATGATCACATGACATTACCACTAACCTTTAGTATCAAATACTGTTTTCATTTACATATAATAATCATTAACAACATTAGCTAAGCTAGCACATTATCTATACACAGCATTAGCATTAACTACAGTGCTGAAAGCTTAGCTAATATTTCTCCAGCAGCAGGTATGTGATGTTATTAGCCAGTCAAGTTTGCTAACAAGCTAGCTAACATTAGGCTAGCTAGTTATGTAAATAAATAGTAGTTAATTTAACTAACATGCTAGCTAACATTAGATAAAATGACATTGTTATATTGACATTGACTAAACTGGGTGCCAAAGGCATCTGCTCCTTTTCAGCTGGTTTCACTGGGAGAGAGTTATGTTACCAATAAATTTATGTTTAATGTCAGATGTCCATCTCTCTTTCTCTCTCTCTCTCTCTCTGTCAGACCTGGGTTTGTTCTCCACTAAGTCTCTTGTGGAGGCGAATGCTGATCACGCCGTGGAAGTGAGGACTCAGGTGCAGCAACCGGCTGACGAGAACTGGAACACAACCGGCTCAGCTCAGACATGGCCGTGCGAGAGCAGTCGATCTCACACCACCATCTCCAAGTATGCTCAGTACCAGGCGTCCAGCTTCCAAGAAAGCCTACAGGTATATATACACACACATACTACTTCCATCTTTGTGAGGACTCTCATTGACATAATGCATGCCCCAGCTTCTTACCCTAACCTTAACCATCACAACTAAACCCCTGATCCCAACCCTGACCCTAACCCTGACCTAAATCCCATTCTAACCTGAACACTAAAACCAAGCCTTAACCCTTAGACAGCCCTCTGAAGAAGTGAGGACCACCCAAAATGTCATGACTTCCCAAAAATGTCCTCACTCTGTTGGTTAAATACATGTTTTGGTTCTCAGTATGTAGCAAGTACAAGTATACACACACACACACACACACAAACATCAGTGCCATGCCATGTATTTTGGGTTGTAACTTTTAATGTATCTGTGTTCAATTCAGTGTGTTTGTGGATAGACAAAGAGAAAGAGAAAATCAACACAGGAAGTGATACACAAAATGTTTTAATCTAGTAATTTATTTACTGTGAATTTTCTATGCTCAGGTCGATTGTGTCACATCTATGTGTACTTGGTAAAGGTTTGTTTTTTCCATTATTATATTTCTGAGCTGAGATTTTACAGGCATCTCCTACATTAGACTTTTTAGTTAGGTTGTTGACTTTTTAGATTAGTTAGGTGCGTTATGAAACCAAACTAAGTAGCAAACTCACCAAAAGATTCAAAGTTATTCTGATTGGTAGCAAATGGACAAAGAGGTGTGAAAGCTTCATAAAAAGTAGGTTCAGTAAACTTTCTGGTCAGAGGAGAAACCTTGGTCTCTTTGGTGACCCCTGGGTGTGAAATGAAAAAAAAAAAACCCATGTAGTCATGCACAGCATCCAACCAACCAGGAAAATAAAAGGGGAAAAATATTTTGCTTATTGTCATCAAGGCTGCCAATACTTTTGTAGTTCATGATAGGGTTAGGTTAACGTTACTAGCTTTTAACATGCAGATCAAACCCAAAATTGAATTGGAAACCACCGTTGCCTTTTTTCTGTTTTAAACACCCCACAGGAGGAGAAGGACAGCGAGGATGAAGATGAAGGAGAGAGAAAAACTCAATCAAAATCACAGACTCCATCCAGTGGCCCTTCCTCCACACAGAGGTGAGAAGATACACCATTCACTCATCTGTTTGTCTCTAAATGTCCTCTTTTGTTCTTCACACTCACAGTGTGTGTGATTTGCATGAGGTGTGTAAGCTGTTTGCTTTCCTTTCATTCAGCTCAGAGCAGAAGTCCGTCGGCAAAATCATCAAGTTTGGTACCAACATCGATCTTTCTGACCCAAAGAGGTAAAACATGCACACACAGATACAGGTGATTTAAACTAGAGTGTGTGTGTTGATTATGTGTGTGTGTGTGCGTGTGTGTGTGTGTGTGTGTGTGTGTGTGTGCGCGCAGGTGGAAGTCTCAGCTGCAAGAGTTGTTGAAGTTGCCTGTGTTCATGCGCGTTTCCTCCACGGAGAACATGCTGAGCCACGTCGGACACACCATCCTCGGCATGAATACCGTCCAGCTGTACATGAAGGTCCCGGGCAGCCGCACACCAGGTATGCACACACATGTGCACACACAAAATACTTTCAAAAACATTCACAAATATCCATTAATAGGTAAGTAAACAAAACAGAACAAAATGATGAACAAACAAAAATCATTCGACAATTCTGAAGAAATTACCCGTGAATAAATTCAATTAAATAAACAAAAATACTCAAAAGGGGGAAATTATAACAAATGTTAACAGTGTTAAAAAAGTATTTTTGAAAAGTTGACAACATGAACAAAAAAAATTAATAAAGAATAATTCAGAAACAAAAGCACATACACAAAATTATAACTCAGAGAGAGGGAAAATACACACACAAAAAAAAAAATAATTCAACAACAAAGCTACAGTTGAAAAAAAAAATGCTTACGAACTAAAAACATAACCAAAATTTAAAAGCAATAATTCCCCCCCAAAAAAATTAAAAACACAGAGGGAAAAATAAATTTAATTCATTAATACTAATTCAATATAATTAATGAAAAATTGTATCCAAAATATAGTTATAATAACTCATACACATAGTAACATAAAACAAACCAAAAAAAAGCTGAAAAAAAGTAACACACTTTTTTTTTACAAACTTACAAATTACACACACCCACACTTGTTCATTTAAAAATTTGTGTTGATTTTTCATATGTATCTCCTCAGGGCACCAGGAGAACAACAACTTCTGCTCGGTGAACATTAACATCGGCCCCGGAGACTGTGAGTGGTTTGCTGTACATGAACACTACTGGGAGGCCATCAGCCACTTCTGTGAGAAGTGAGTCACGTCTCAGATCCTAACATGAGTCCCTGTATCCTGCTCACCTTAATCTAATCAACTTAGCTTATAGCTAAACGAGCACTTCCACACGTCGCCATGTTTGTCCTTTTCCTGTCCATCAGGAACGGAGTGGACTATCTGACAGGTTCCTGGTGGCCGGTTCTGGAAGATCTTTATCACTCCAACATCCCTGTGTACCGCTTTATCCAGCGTCCCGGAGATTTAGTGTGGATTAACGCAGGAACCGTGCACTGGGTTCAGGCCGTCGGCTGGTGCAACAACATCGCCTGGAACGTTGGACCGATAAACTGTGAGTGCTTTGACCTTTATATTCTCTTCAGGCTACTTCCTTTAAATCCTATCAAATGGAAATGCATATATACTGTTTTGTGTCCACAAACACACCCTACACACATGAGACTTTTTAATTAAAAATAAAAAATAAAAAAAACATTTGACACTCAGCGATAACACTTTAGGAGCTAAATTTGAGATACTAAACTAAATACAAGACGTTCTGGGTTCACTATGAGGTACTAAACTAAACACGAGATATTCTGTGCTAATCATGGCAGATTAAACAAGACATTCTTTGAAACATGAGATACTAAATAAAGTAAAAGACATTCTATGAGCTACTAAACTAAATAAAAAATATTCTATGAGATAATAAATTAAATACAAGAAGTCCTGTTTTCAATATGAGATAGCAAACTAAACAAGACATTCTGTGCTAAATATGAGATAAATATGACACTATATTGGATGAGATACTCTGACATAAATATGAGATCATAACTAATTATCAAATAAACATTTGATATTCTGACATATGAGATATTCTGAGATTTCACAGGGAGAGGTCACACCTGAAATCATAATCAGAGTATATCCAGTGTGCTTTTAAATTCCCACAATGCACTGTGATTGGATAGTGTCCAATGATGTAGCGTAGATGGTACAAAATACCCATAATGCACTTCGAGGGGTGAATATCAGACATGGTAAGGCGAGTGCACAGAACTATAGTCATGTAAGTGTTTTAAGTGATAAGGACACTGTCGCTAGGCAACAGAGAAATATGACTGCCAAGCTAGAAGAAGGAATAAAATTTCAATGTATTTATACTTAGCGTTGATCGCTAACCGTCAATGTGTCAAAACTTGTGAATCTTTGAAGTCACAAATTACACACGAGCGGGCTGTTTGTGTGTAATGTTTGTAAACATGAGGAAAACCTGTGTGTGTGTGTGTGTGTGCAGCCTATCAGTATCAGCTGGCTCTGGAGCGCTTTGAGTGGAACGAGGTCAAGAAGGTCAAATCGATTGTTCCCATGATTCACGTCTCCTGGAACGTCGCCCGTACAATAAAGATCACCGACCCAAACACACACAAAATGATCAGGTGACTTCAGTTGGGAAGGGGATGGTGGTGTGAGATAATATGAGATAATAAAATAAATTTGAGGCTAAAATAAATTTCGAGCTAAATATGAGACATTCTGAGCTAAACTGGAGAATAATTCTGAATAATGTTCAAAACTAAGAAACTCCGTAAGAGATTATTCATGAAATATGAGACTTTTTGTGCTAAATGAAATGTTCTGACAAAAGTATGAGATATTCTGAGACAATTGAGATTCTGCACACAATGGAAACCATTCTGAAGTAAAAATGAGGTACTGATTCTGAGGTAAATGCGATTCTGAGATAAAATGAGATACCAACTAAATATACTATGTTCTGAGTAAATTTTATATACTGAACAAAATTTCAGACATGTTGAGCAAAATATGAGATGTTCGGAGAGAACATGATGTAAGATTTTCTGAGCCACTTTGTGGTCCGTGTTTGGTGTAGACATTGCCTCCTGCAGTCCATGAAACGCATCCAGATCCTGAGATTGCAGCTTGTAGCAGAAGGGAAGAAGGTCTGCTACCAGAGTCGAGTGAAGGATGAGCCGGCCTACTACTGCAACGAGTGTGATGTGAGTTACGCACTATATTGACTATACGATGAGGACCAATTAATTTTGTCCCCCTGGCAGGCATTTATACAGCAAAGATATGCACGTTATCATATTGGTATATAATTATACTTAATGTAGACGTGGTATGAATATGCATCTAAGATCTGTGTGTGTGTGTGTGTGTGTGTGTGTGCGCACACAGGTGGAGGTGTTTAACCTGCTCTTCGTCACCAGTGAGAACAGCAGTAGGAAGAGCTACGTGGTGCACTGCGAGGACTGCGCTCGTCGTAGGAACTCCACCCTCAGCGGAGTTGTCGTGCTCGAACAGTACAGAGTGGAGGACCTGATGAACACCTACGATAACTTCACCCTGGTCAGACACACACACACACACACACACACACACACACACACACACACACACACACACACACTCATACACTCACACACATGACAAGACATGTAGCAGGTTTTCAATGTAGGATGATGTTACAGACTTACAGGTTTTACAGATCACAAGTGACATCTGTTCAAAAGTTTTTATCCCCCTTTCTGAATGCAAATATAAATATTCTCTAATGACAAAACTTCTGATTCATGTAATTGGTGATGAGTTACTGTGGTTTTATAAACGGATTACGCTGTCAAGATTACACCTGTTAGGACTCTGAAAAAGGAAGAGTTTTTGTGTATCTCCTGCTGCGATGGCTGAGCTACATTACGGACTTTAGCGCTTGCCACACTGAAGCATTTTCACCCTTTTGTTTTGTGAGCGTTGCATTTTATACTGTTGTAATGGAAATGCACTTGGTATTTAACAACTGATTGGTGTTCATTATCATATGTGTACGAGAATGAAGAAGACTAGCAAAACTTTTGTAAATCTGGTGGGCATTTTTACTTCACTTAGGCCACAAAAACATTTAAGCACAACTTCACTAAAGAATAGACACTACAATAAGCTACAATTACAGCATTTCCTGATGCTAGTTTAAACTGCTCAGGGTTTAAGAATGCTATGAGCTAAAACCCTGTTAGAGAAGAGTTAATACAGTGAGTTAGCGCAGCAACAAAAACAATCCGAAAACAAAGTCAAGATTTTTTTTGTCAATTAGTGTTCATTTAAATGTTCGTCTTGACTACACTTAACCACTAGGGGGCACTGAGGTGCATGCCTAAAGCAGGAACGTTGTTAAAATAGAAAAATTGAAATTCCGATACCACGGTACAGAAGGCAACACAGGAACCTGTAACATGTTGACATGTAACGTGTTTTTCTCTTTCTCTCTCTCAGGCTCCTGTGCCGTGTTCGAAATGAACCCGAGGTATTTGATGTCACACAGCCATGACCAAATCTCCTGCTTGCTCGCCAGCAGCAGTGCCAACATTCAGTTCTCTTGTTTATTTTTTAATCATTACTTTTATTGTTGTTATTTTTTTTATTTCAATCAAAACCACTACTGCGAACTCTCCAATCCACAAGCTGTTTACTCGACACTGTTTACAGAACCACATCAGCAGGTGCTTCACCGATTCGCTCGTCTTCCCCCTTCACCAGCTACTGGAGTCACGACGCTGTTACGATGCTGTTATGATGCTGTTATGATGCATTGTAAGCGCTCTGAGGTCAGACCGGCCAGAGACGTGCCACAGACATACACACCGGTACACACTGGAACCGGGCGCGTAATGTGAACTGTGCTTTTTTGTTGTTGTTTTTTTAAATGAAGCTCACTCTCACACACATACACACACACACACACTTACACACACACACACACAAATGCACACATGCACACAGAGCAAACAAACTGCTGTGATCGTTCACAATCGCCGAAACGTGTGAACTTCTTCAGGTACTATTGTAGTTTACATTTATGCAAATGTCTCAGTTAATTTATTCGGCGTCTCTGGTGCTTTTATACGACAAAATATAACAGCAGGGGAAGGAGCTACACACACACAAACACACAGGCATTATGAGGGGTGGCTACAATGATATTGTCGTGAATACATTTACAACGCTAAACTTTCTAAATGCTGTTTGCATACTGATCTGGGTGCTATTATTTTTACTTTTTTATTTTTTTTAATTTTTAAAGGTTTTCAAAAAGAGAGAAAAAAAAACTTTAACACCATTTTGGCCTTGTGACAGATTTAAAAAGGAAAAAAAAACACAAAAAAAATAAAGAAGAAAGCAGTAATGCAATATTAATAATTTTTACAACAAATATTGCATTTTTCTCAGAGCATTAACAATTTTCACAAATGTTTAAAAAACAACAATACGGGTTCAAATCTTATTTGCATTTGTCCAGAAAACCTTGTGAGTGTTTAGTGATTTTTTTAATATTATTGTTTTTTTTAAAAAAAAAAAGATTCCTGTTGAGGTTTTTTTCTGTTTTGCAATTTTTTTGTTTGTTTGTTTGTTTAGTTTGATTTTTTTTTTGAAGAATTTGATTTGCATTCTTTTTTTGAAATTGTGGTTTTATTTATTCGACTGCTTCGGGTGTATTTATTAAAGCGTACTTGGTGCTCCTCTTAACGAGGGAAGTCCAGATTTTGTAAATGAATTTTCAAGAATTAACCCTTTCAGACTCATTTTATAGGCACATCAATTGTGAAAAACAAACAAACAAAAATATTAAATTCATTCATATTATAAAAGTATAACAATTGAATAGCAGGTTGGAGCTACTCTCTGATTGGTTAATGAACAGCCCTCTGACAGCCAATCGGTGGAGTTTATGTGTTCAAATGAGTCGTAATGGCGATGTGGGTCTGGAGGGGTTAATTGTGCTGATTTCTGAGGTGGTGCTGAAGCTGAGAAGGAGGACGTTTAATTCGTGATGGTGCTTGATCCCCCTCGGCTCGGCCGTTCCTCAGCGTGTATATGATCTAGAGAATTACATATGAATATTAACGATATTAATCTCACAGCTTGGTGCTTAGAACAAAGTCTGTACAACCTGAATGTCTTTGTACTGTATCAGATTAAAGAGTTTGTTTTTACCTTTTTTTTCCCATTCCATGAAATGAAATAATATGAGATGTCGCGCTACCTGTGGACGACGACTTTCATAATCACTCTTCTTAACAATCTTTTTAACGATGATATTTCTCTTGCAGATTTTGACGAGACTGTGGTTGGTTGCTTTCTGTCCACTTGTCTCTTGAGTGTTGATTTTTTTTCACTCTTTATGATTTAGGGTTTTACTGTAAAAGGTAAAAAAAGAAAGAAAAAATGAGAAAAAAAAACTGAGCCAGACCTGTCTTAAACACCTGTGTGATTTTGTGTGTCATAATTGATATAATAATAGCTATGATTGAAAAAAAAAGAAATAAAAACATTTTCATAAATTCAACAAGCTATTTTGGGAGTTTATTAATGAAAGCTTTATTGCAGATATTTCCTTTTCCTCACTGATGTGTGGTAATATAAGGGTGACAGCTCGGCGCCCTCTGCAGGCGGATATCCTGGTTCCAAGGACGGGAAATCAGGCCCGCGTGACTCTCAGGATATCCCCTTAAACACTGTTTTTTTCCTCTGCTGCTCCTGTCACTGCTGATGCATGATTCCCACCAAATATTAATCCTCTTCATCTGACTCCAGTCCCCGTACATCTCCTCTGTGGAGAGCCTGAAGCTCCTTTGCGATGAAGGAGGTTAAGAAAGGAATGCGGATAGAGAGGAACTTGAAAACTGTCTGGTATCTCATTTAGTCATCACGCTACCCTGAAGTACCACACTCTGTGTCTCAATAATGTTTCTATGATTCAGACTTGTGAAATACACAAATTGTCCAAAATTATGTTGCACCTCTGCTCCAAAATCAAGTGGAACGATTTCCCAGGAGCTTTTTATAACAGCAAACAGAGAATGAATCTGTAATGAAATGCTCAACAAGAACATATGGGTGTGATGAACAGGGGTGCACAAACTTTTG
>JAQMYM010000009.1:739308-748287 GCA_030014255.1 Parauchenoglanis ngamensis | reverse complement strand
CGACCTGCCCAGGGTGTACCCCGCCTCTCGCCCCAAGATGCTGGGATTGGCTCCAGCTTCCCCGCGACCCAGACGGAAAAAGCGCTATAGATAATGGATGGATGGATGGACAGTTGATTTGGGAGCCAGTATTTCCTTTTTTTGGAATTAGTTACTATGATGAGATGAAGTACAAATTTGTATTAAATTAATATTTTGTACAAGTAATGTCAGTATCTGGAGAAATTAAATAAAAGTAGTAAAAAAACATACACTGAAATAAGAAACAGAAAAAAAGACTCACTAAGAATTGAGCTTTGCTACACTGAAAAAAGTGAACCCTGTGATCAAGGTAAAAAAAAAATCTCAAATTGCTGCAGGTATTTTTAGGTTTTCTCTGGAAAAGAACAAGTTTCTATATGTTGTGGTGTATTTATTTTCATTTTAAGCTTTTTTTTAAAACTCATCTGATCCAAGTTAAATACTTAACATTGTATTTAGTGATGTTCTATGTCTTTAGTCTGAACTTTTTCTTTAGGTTTTATAGCACCAAAGCTGATACATTCCTTTTAAAATCCACAATCTAGCATCTTTTCACGCCACTGAGAACAATCCTAGTGGACACAGAGCCCAAAAAATTATGCTCAGGGATCTTGAACCAAGAATTCATGATTCTTTTTAAACCAAAAATGACATGAGATAGATTCATGAATTAAGTGATCTAAGCAATGAATACCATTCAGGTCTGGTTTTGTTCCAATATATTGAGCGAGGAAGCCACGCCCCCCGGTTTCTGCGTCTGACTCCATGTGCAACATCACGGTGTTGGAGGTGGAGATGAGCGTGCCGGGCCGAAACGTCCCACAAAAGCGACCCAACTTCTGCGCCATGTTTGACTGACCGTTATATACGTCCAAGAAATCATATCGGCAAAGAGTGTCTGCTTCGAGGTCAAAAATCCTGAAGGAAAGCGTGACCACATTGCCTTCTGGGACCTGACAGAGATAGAGAGACAGACATGTTTAGCAATAATTACAGTCATGCTAATAAAGCTATCAGTATGCATAAAAATACAGCTGTGTGTTCACTGTCTTTAATTGAATGTCACGATTTTCCACACAGATTTCACGCAGTGTAGAATTTTCCTTTAGCGGTTCATTCTAAGTGTACTTTATAGTGTAATTTTAGTCACATAGAGTCTTATTGTTAGAAATTTAACAACAAATCTGAGGAAACGCTGGAAATCAGAGGAAAATCTGAGTTGACATTTTGGACAGTTTTGTCATATTCACACTGTCACTGTGCCTTTGCATTGCTACGTACTAGCTATTTAAAATCATTAGCTTCAGTCATTAGCTCGCTTGCTATATGTATTCACCTTCTAATGATGCTTTGGGGTTTTGTGTGGTTGTGTTTTCACTGCATTTAGCAGAAGATTTCATATTAATGTCAAGCATTTGCTGTTTATGCTGTATGATTTACAATTTTCTGACAACTTAATGATGTAATAGAGTTTGGTTAGCTTCTGACAATGAAAGTAATTAGTGTAGTCAATTGAAGTCTTGTTTTTTTTTAACTAAAATGTTGACATTCCTGATAATCCTTTCTCATTTGCTCTGTCACTGTTCCTTCAATCAATGCTAAATGTAATAAAATTGCACCTGTAGTCATAATGATTTTTTTGTTAGTAATGAACCCACACATCTGAGGAAAATGTTGATGTTCCTGACAATACTGTCTAACTCTGTGCCTTTACAATGACTATATACAGCAAAACACTTAATGGCTGTCAGTAACTAGCTAAATCATTAGCCTCTAGCTACTGTATGCTCAGTGTTTAAAGCTTCTCGCTACAGGTACACGTGGTTGCCAAGTTGTAGTAGCAATGTTCTCACAACTTTTTTGCTTAAAATGAGGATTTTATGGTGTTCTGATTCTCAGTGTAGAAGGAATTCATGAGTTCCACTAAAACATACAGATATAAATAGAGAGAAAAATGGCAGATTAATTTGTGTCTCAGACTTTGTTCAATATAAACACCCTGACAGGACTCATGAATAAGAAGATCATGAATTCACACTCACAGTGATGTACCAAGTGCACTTGCTGTTTGGTTTGTAGTATGAAGGAAAGTCCTCACTGCCAACGAAGCCCGAGTCCCCGTCCAGATTCCCTCCGCATTTAAACACTGGCCTAAGAGTGGGCCAGAAAGGACAAAACACACACTCTGTGAGAGACAGGAAACACTTCTCTAGACAGGATTCACTTTTCAGACATGTGTCTGTCAAGGAATGTTGCTGGACAACATCTGAAATTATTATGTTTGATTTGCATAGCAATATGTGATCTCAGCATAATTCTGCATTCGAATAAATTGTCTGTGACATCTGACAACAAAACCAAAGAGAAAACACTCCCTCAACTTCATTCAGAGAGGTGGGAAGATGTCATCAACCCCGAGTTCAGCATACGACGTCTTGTCAACATGGCCACTCACACCACCAGTACTACTCTACAGTACTTCACTACTTTAAATAAGTTTGTCGCAGTATTTACTTTAGATCAATCAACAGCGACACATTAGTTGGTTGAATCTAACTGATTAAACAGTTCACTGTTTTGAGAGTAAATCCATCATAAACTCACAATCACAATGCTAGCTGGCTAGCTTGTTGAGCAAAACATGCTGTTGTGGATGCGTCCATGTTTTGTCTCACTTTGTAACTAAAATGTGCCAAACTTGATAATTGCTGAAATCATAATTATCCTGTGTGTTGCATTGTGTTTATTGTATATGAGTTTATTGATCCATTAATGATCAGAAGTCTGAAAAAAGAGGTGATTTAAACTGATTTAAAGTCAGAAAGTTTCAGAGAAACACCAAGAGGCAGCAGGTAATAAATGTTGTTATAAATAAATGCCATGAAAACCATGATTCTGGGTAGGACAGTTATCACGTTGTGAACTTTTCACTGTTTTATTGCTCTTTACAGAGAGACAGACAGACAGGATGACTTCTGGGCAAAGGATACGATTATTTGCCTTTTCTTTTTGTCTCTGTGGTTCAGTGTTGAAATCTTTTGGGAGGCCAACAGGACACTTACACTTCAGAAGCACTGACCTGTAAATTTCATGTCCAGTTCTGCAGTGTATGGAGGCTTTAAGATGCTTTTGTAATCATATTCAGTTTTACAGTGCTGTAATACTTTCCTTATTGCCTCGGACTGTCTAGACCCTGATTTCTGCTGAAGCATTTAAGGCCAGGCCTTTCAAATCTGATAAATCTCTTCTTGTGTTAGAGGTGAAAATGCTGCCAGCTACGGGTGGGGTGATGTACTGGTTTTATGATATTATACTGTGGCCATACCGCTAGGTAAGCTTTATAAACTGAAGTACAATCTCAGGGCAACAAGTTCAGACAGACAGCAGTGGGAAATAAAGCCAGAAGCTCAAAATGTCACAGTATTTTAAATCTGTACCACTGCAGATCTGCGACTTGGATGAAATACAGAATAAAGAAAAAGTTCAAGTGGACACCAAAGAACTGTTTTTATTTCATCAGTTATCACAAATGCAATTTACTGAGCTTGCTTAAGTGTTGTATAAACACCAAGAGGCCAGCTCTAAAACAGAGCAGATCTGCTATTAAGATGCATCAGTAATGACTTTATAGAGGTTACTTCAGGTCATAGAGGAGCGCAATAATTACTAATCAAGTGTTAGATGTTTGCAAGTTCATGAATGATGAAATAAAACCAGTTCTCTGTGTTGAGTTCAGGAATTTAGGACTGGACTGTACAGTAAGTAGATTCCCCAAAATCCTGCAGGCTGCAGAGCTCGAAGAACTTTCCAGCACGTCTGCCATTGTGATTGCTCAATACACACACACACACTCACACACACACACGCGTGCACACACACACAGAAATATACACAAACACTGAAACAAAGGCTTCGTCCACATTTACAGCCACTTCCAATCTGTCCAGACGGACTAGAACACCCACACACACACACACACACATACACACAGTAAGTGAAAAAATGTTTTTTATTGCCAGCAGAGATGTCGATTATTTTTTAAATCCAATTAATGAAATTATTTGAATGTTTTGCATTCATTCTTATTCCACATTAATGTATTTGAGCACAAGTCAGCATTTCTACATTTAATAAAAACCAGAAAATCAGAAAAAGTTTATAAACAGATGTGATCATGAGGACTTAGTTTCACAAACCCAAACACACACACACACACACACACTTTAACACAGTTTAGCAGTCTTATAAATCTTATATATTGAATAATACTGATAATTACAATTTAGTTCCAGTTACTCAGTATTATGCATAAGGATCCTATCAGCTGCATGTATGCCTTATAACACACACACACACACACACACTACCTGGTATAGTTAGTCGTCTGGCTATGTACCCATCCAAAAATCAGCAACAGAAAAAACTCTAAAGAGGACATGGCCCTGCTCAGATGCTCCATTTTCCCTCAATGAGACAGAGCGAAGGGAAAAAGTGAAGGAAGGAACCTGGAGGAGGAGGAGGGGGATAAGAAGGAGGCAGGACAGGAGAGGAGAAGTGTGTGAGCCCAAGCAGTGACAGGGATATCTGTACCGAAGGGGGGAAGGGGGTTCGACTTTAATCAGCTCCAGATGTAGCTCTGGATCTCAACCACCTTTTACTGGTCCTTGAACATTCCAGAAAAAGCAAAAGAAAAATCAGGAAGAACATAAAAACTATTCCAGTGTACAGTGTGTAGCCTGGTTTCTGATTCATCTGCTGATCGTATGTGATGTTTGAACATAAGACATGAGGCCACTGGGTTAGGAAAACTCACGTCAGCAGAGTTTCATGCAGATTAAATACATAGGTTTGTGCATTTGGTTGCCAGATTTCTGGTTATGGAAAGTTGAGTGTCCAGCCAGGATTGAGATTTCAGAGATGTTTTTAATTCTCAGGATACAGAGGAACACCCTTATTTACAGCTCATTCAATGTGATCATGTTGTGGTTGCCAGATTGCAGTTATGCACTCTTGTAGTCTTCAAGCTACAGATTAGGTGTAGGACCGAAGCCTCAGAATCAACAGCTGATCATTTTAAGAAACGTCTGCCTCCAGTTTATAATATCAGTTGATTATCTGACTAGCAATCAATATAAGATGGATGGAACCTGATTCCAAACAATAAACTTTCAACAAAAAACACTGGAAAACAAATTTCACAGTGTTTAATTAGGTAATATTTTGAAGTATTCTTAATTCCAAGCAACAGAGTTCCTCTGCTAGCTCAGTGGTTCACTGGAAAATCTGGAAAACGTATTAAACCAATGGAACAAACAGACCCAAAGCAAGTATGCAGATTTAATCAACAGACACCAACGGACAATTGCCTAAGTGCCTGAAAGTTTTTCAGCTATTCTGAAATGTTTTTTACATCCCTGATTTTGCATTCCATGCAATTTATTTTCCAAATTTTGCACATTTGGTTGCCAGATTTCAGATGTCTGGTGGGAGGAATTTGTGCTCTATGGCATGTAGCTAATATCTCTGGCCTTAGAATGACAAATTTGCTGTTCTTGGATTCCAGGCAGTTTATTCAGCATGTCTCGTTGCCAGATTTCATTTCTAATTTTTGCTCTGTGCATGCTGTGTAGTGTGAAGTCGGGTCAAGTGTGTAGAGAAGAAGTGCACTAAGTATTATTTAACTGACAAGATGTCATTAACACCCCTAACTTTAGAGATAAGGCCTATTCACAGATTATTCACATTATGCAGCTTCTTTGGTTGCCAGATTTCAGATCTCTGGTCCACAGAGCTGTATGAAGAAATGTGCTCAGTTTGATGTAATTAAGAGAAGACATGTTTTACTGTTTTTGGAATCCTTGCTGCTTATTGTATGCTTCGGTTGCCAGATTTTCCTTTTTTCCTTTTTTGAGACGTAGTAATATCTTATAAACTGTCTTTGAACTCAGAATCTTTTGCCAGATTTCACATTTCTGATCTTCTCTGTCTGTGTAGTGTAGAGATTTTCTTAAATGACCATGACATTACAGAGGGATTGTTATGTTCATGTTGCTCTTGGTGTTTTGGCTGCCAGATATACAATTTTTGCTCTTCTCATTCTGTGTAGGGAAAAGAAGAAGCACACTATGCATGATTTGGATGAGAAAATGTTATTAATATTCCTAGTGTTTTTCCATGATGCATGTTTGGACTATTTGACATGTTTGTGTTTTGGTTGCCAGATTTAAAATTTACAGTCTGCTCCGTCTGTGCCATATTGAGTCACAAATTAGGAAAGCTCACTAAACATTTGAGCTTCTATGAAATGTTCCTATCTGTCTGTTCCAGCAGTTTATTTACATAATTTTGCATGTTTGGCTGCCAGAGTTTAGATTTCTGGTTTTGTTGAGGAAGTGCCTTGGGCTTTTTTTTTTACTCTCTTTCAACCATAAAATTCCTAAACTTTACTGTAAGTGGAGAAAGTTTGGAAGTCAAATAAAATACACATTAGAGTAAAACTCAGTTGCAGAGCAACAATGAGAAGTTTGTCCTCTGGTTTTATCTTGTCCTTCTGATCCAAGCTTCAAGGGGTAAAACACGCAATGTTGCAAGTATTTACTGCCTACGCTGTGTGGTTTGTTTGGCGGTCTGCAGCATGAAAAACACACACGTTCACAGACATTAAGAAGCAGTGGAGAGGAAGTAATGAGTCTGGATGAGGGTGACAAACGCTGTCCAGTCATGTTGAATCAGTAGTGCTTCAATGGAAACATCTTTTTAGTTTTTTGCAAGTTATTTTCTCTTAAAACTTCTCATCTATCACAAATGGAGTGAAAACAAATCTCCGCCAGGATCATCGTGTGTTTATTCAGGATTTGGGCTGATTTGAGAATCAGAGATAATTTTAAGCAGGAAACACACAGGAATGTGATGATGTGGGAATGCGGCTCGAGGGCGGATGGGGGAGTCAAGGACAGTTTAATGGAGTAACGGTCAAAAACATGCAATGTGTGCAATGCTGCATTCCTGGGGCCAAATAACAAATAACAATTCAGAAATGAATGTTTATTTCTCTTAATAAATATAGATGGCTGCTTAGCTAATGTTTAATAAACCACTGAGATTGTTGGAATTAATGTAATGGTGTTAGCAAAAAAAAAAAAAAAACTTGCTAGCAAATTTAGAAAACTTAAATTTATCTTATCTCAGCATGCTTCTTTAACGTTTATGGCAAATTTTTATTTGGTTTTTACATGGGAAGCAAAGAGACAAATCAGGAATCTGGCAAACGGGAACTCTAGAGACCAATTAACAGTTTCAATGTGCAGGACATGGGGTTCTCCAGGACCAGGGATTGGAACCTGTACCCTCTGTAGTGTTTGTATTCAGGGTGTATGGTGTAATTTCAGCAAAGCTCCACAACAACGAACAACAACAAAAACAATACCATGTTTTTTTTTTAAAAAATGTCATAATTATGAAAAGCATGATTCAGAATGTGATCATTTGGCTGTGGCAGACATTTCCAGCCACCTGTTACGAACTCAGTTTCCCAGAACTCTCAGTGGCCTACAAACATGGCCGCCCCAGACTCAGAATCCCAGCGTGCATGCTCACTCTTCCGCTCAGAGGCTCCTGATTATTGATTCGTTTCACCTGTCCTGAGTCTCAGTCACAGTACTGAAGGACAATCACTATCACTTCTCTTTAGCGAGCGATCGCTCTGTGTCACTAGTTGTCAGATCATATCAAGCCTTTTGTTTATTGTGCATACTATCCTGGTTTTGCACATTTAAGTAAGTGAGAACACAACTGATATAGTGAGAAGGTATCTGACATTACAACAAATTTAAAGGGCTTTAGGCTTTTGCTCACCTCAGAGAAGTTCAGGAGTATTTAGATCGTTTTTTTCTCTCATCCGGGCGGTTGACAGTTTTGCCTCCTCTGTCTTGATTTATTTTGTTCTGTCTCCCATATTTACAGCTGGAACTCACCACAAGCGCATAATGAGTCGAGAAATGTTTGAATATACCATACACAAATACAGAAAAATCAAACAGTGACATGGTGAATGTTTCCACAGAGGTCCATGGATATGGAACCAGGACATTTCTTGGCCTTTATAGTGTGTGTGTGTGTGTGTGTGTGTATGTGTGAGTGAGTGTTTCTGCTTTGATCATTTGGCTGTATAATACAGCACACAGAAGAGGAATGCTCTGTTGCACATCCTAAAGGGATCTTCTGCTACGTTACCATAGCAACAGGCAGATCAACTCCATGCACTTCGGAGGGTAGTCCCAGAGTACACCCACTCTGAACGTGCACACACTCTGGAAATTTGGGCACTGTTGGGAAATTAATATGTAACATGATTATGCGATGATAAGTAAGGAATGAAACACTCTGCGTGGTGCCGTTATAGGAAAATAATCAACCACAGGGTGGTTTGATGAAGCAGAATTACCGCTCCCACCCTGAAGTGGACTCTTTTTGATAACAGCTCGTATCCAAGTGTTTTATTCCTCTTATACCACAGCAATTTTCTTATTTAAAGAATGACACATCACACTTATTTATCCATTTGTAATTGTATTTATTGTTGTGAAACGTCCATGAGGCAAGTTATTGCTTATGTTGTTGCTTATATGATAGCAGCTATAAACAGTCTTTCTCTCACCAGTCTCTTTTTTCTCTCTCTTCCAGTTAATAATACAAAAGATGCGAACTGAACTGAACTAGGTGTGTTAGAACAGGAAAACTCTAAAATGTGTAGGACCGGGGGTTCTCCAGCACCAGGAACCTGTACACTATGTAGTACTTGCATGTAGGGTGTGTGGCGCAATTACATCAAAGCTACACTAGAGGGAGCTCCTATGCAAAACCATTAAAAGCAACAAAAACAACATCATGCTTTTTTTTTAAAATAATAATTTCTTAATTTTGAAAAGTATGATTCATCGTTCTCCTGTTGGTTATCAT
>JAQMYM010000009.1:726808-734308 GCA_030014255.1 Parauchenoglanis ngamensis | reverse complement strand
ATTGTCACGACATCTGTTTCCTAAAATATAATCCAGGTTTCTCTTCGCTGTATGAGACGACGATCACATTTTAACATCACGCAGACGGTCGCTTCTTTTTTTTACATGTATTGTGTAACACTGCTATCACAACTGTGATAAAAATCTAGAGATTTTCTACAACATAAAAATGTAACACTGACCGATACTCGGCTATCAGAGCGATCTCTCTGTAATCAGGTGTTTATTTATTTTTACCTTGGCGTTCTTCCACCAGTATTTATTCTTGAGTTTGGCGGCGCTGGTCTCGAACTGAGAGGCTCCGGCCTGCAGCGCGTCGGCTCGGTCATCCAGCTCTGAGAGCTTCTGGTCCCTCTCCAGAACTTTATCCACGTTCACACGCATGATGTCCACCACCTGAGCAGATCGTTTTGGTTAAATGTAGGCACTCATTAAATAGAAAGCCCAAAGGATATCTGGATAACTCACTTCACAGAGCTTTACCCTTAATAAAAGACCTGCTTCTCATGTTACTGTTACGTGTGAGACAAATTGCATAAAAAATTTCACTTCTTTTCTTGCCTCTTTGTACTTCCGTGAAAAACTTATATCGCGTATCTTCTAGCTTTAGCTCAGCGAGTCATGTGACATGCGGTCTTGTTTTATTTCTCTTCATTCAGTTGTTATTGTTTTCAATTTCTTTTCGTTTCCTTTGATCTCAGTCTAACTTCCATTGTGTTGGATTATATTCTGAATATATTGTGTACATGTGACTTGAAAGTAAATTCTGAAATAAAAATGCTGCTATTTGATCTTTAAGATGAAAATTCCTGAACTTGCACAAATCTACCAAGCGAACGTTGGAGGAATCAGCATGCTTGGATCTGATGCATCAGTATATCTCTGTCAGTAGCTCTCAGTAATTAACTGCTACGAGCGGTAAGTCGGTCAGTTATTTGTTTTCACTTCTCACTGATTGTGTTTGGGTGTGGCATCTGTACCATGATCCTGTGAAATATTCAGCCTCCACAGTGCATTCGCTTCCCTTTTTAAATGAAGAGCTTGTGTACATCTCTCTCTCTCTCACCTCGTCCACCTGAGCCTGCGTCTGCTGTAGGCGGCGGTTGCTGGTCAGGTTGGGAGGCTGATTCCCACCCTCAGGGGCAGGGGCGCCGGCGGGGCCTGGAGCAGACCTGGGGTTCAAAGTATAATCAATACACCTTGACCAAAGAAAGGGCTTCAAAAAGTATAGCTGACAAATGAAGAGCTCAACATGTGGGGTGACAATAAGACTTAAAAATAAATTAAACAAGAAAGTTTAAGAAAGTTCAGCAAATCTTTTCATCTAAGCACATGGACATCAGAATCAGGAGAGACAATAAAATACATTTTACAAAATACAACTAAAAGGCATGGAGACAGAAAAATAACATTTGGCTCGTGTTCTTTAGTTCTGCACATCCCTGGCTGAGCTTTTTGGACTCAAGTCTTCAGTCGTCGGTACTCATTTTTGTTTTAGTTTATAAAAAAGGGCACGTTAAACAGAAACTAAGCAAAAAACAATGAAAGGATTATCCAGTTGTAAAGTATACAGCAAGAGAGAAAAAGAACTCCGACTCAGGACACACACATAAAAGATAAAAACATTGAACAGTACGAGTTTTTCCTCAGCTTTAGCACACTGTGTGAACAAGCAGTCGTCACGTAGTCGTAATGCAATAATAACAAGTATTAAGTATTTCAATGATTCAAAATGAAAGATCATGAAGTAAATGTTCAGAGGATGTGACATGAATAATAAGAAAAGCCTAATATCATTCTCATGAGAAGAAAAACCAAAATTCTAAATCAATAAATCAATATCAATTGCAGTAAAACTGGATTAGTTATACAATCATACAACTATCATCAGCATCAGCATCAGCATTAGCTCCTTGTTTGGAACATGCTCCAATTTTACTCATCCGCACTCTCCTATCACACCAAACGGGGAGGGTGAAGATGAACGCGTGCTTCCTCTGTGACACGTGAAGCCGCCAACTGCATCTTCTCAAACTGCTGCTCATGCTGCGTCACAGGGCGGAGTAACACGCTCGGAGGAAAGCGCTATCCGCCCTCTTCTGCAGGCGCCTACGAGTGGCTAGTCTCACTGCGATTGACAGGAGAGCGAGAAAGAGTAATGCCACTCCCACACATGTTGCTCGCTGGTTACCGGCTGTGTGTTCGAGGAGCCTGGCGAGGCGGGTGTTGTTTTTGGGAGGCATTGAGCTTCTAAAATAAAATCGGTATTTTCCAGAAGGCGGCATACGGACGGCAGTATTACACACACGTCCTTCTCAGAAATGTCAATTCTATTCACCAGACAAGAAACGCTTAAACAGCTGGCAAACAGAGCTGCTGCTTTAAATAAGCAATAATCTGCTTTTATTGCCGATTTAGACATTTGAAAAATGTCATTTTCATGACTGTGATTGCTGCCCGCTGTATCGACATGCATCAATAATCAGTTTGATGATATATCATTATCATGACACACACAATATTCTCATCTGTTTTTCCTGACATTTTAAAACTACACTGTGATTTGTCCTGATGAAACCGTAAGCCGTGACTGAAAACGTGTGCGCATGTGAAAATACGAAACCCCTGCTATTCTTGGATTTGACCACCAGACGGAGACAGATCAGGGGACAAGGGTGACCTCTGAACGCTGAACGCTTAATCCCATCACACTTTTCTGCCATTTTCTGTTAACACAATTACAGCGCATTCCTTTTTGTTTTAGCTCAGAGAGACAGAGCAGAGGAGACGAGCGGACGAACGGAGGTGTTAAAATCTGCACAGTGACGATGTGGTGTTTTCTCCTCATCCTCTGCCTCCGTTTCCGCCTCGCCTTCTCCTTCACTGCTGTCTATATTTAGATCCTTCAGTCCCCTTCAGAGAGGACGAAAATCACCAACAGCACATCTACACATGGGCAGGACTTCAGGAGCTTGTGCACTCGTGACTGAAACTGTCCTAATCTATTCATCTGATTCATTTAGACTATTTTAATGAAAAGGTTTTAAGCCACGTCTGGAATTTAGTAGTTTATTTGAACCTCTGTGTTAACTAGCCGTGTTCTGATATCCATTTAGATGACCTTCTGATGTATTTCAGTGTCACAAAAGCTGTGATTATTTTTTTATTTTTATTTTTTATACACATTCAATTTACACATGATCACATAGGCTACGACTCACAAAATAGCATGAGGAAGAACACATGATCATGATCACATGTGAAATGAATGAGATTTATTCCGTAATTGTCCATGGGGATCAGACAGCATCCGTGCTCTCATTGCTCCTACTTTTTAAACAGATAAATAAAAAATCTCATGTGTTGCCTGCAATATTATTTTATCATGGACACTGTAAACCTGCGCTAAACAAGTGTGATGATGCGTAAATAAATGTCACATGCACAAGACGTGAGCAACCTGAGGTGCATTTACGGTTAAATGAGAATATAATAACATAAATAATATGTGTTAAAAAAATGTCACATTTCAGAACATAAAGTGTTCACATGCACTGTCTTTCAAAGCCTGAATGACTTCTAACCAAAAGCAGCGCAACTTGTGATTTTTTTTTCTTTTACAATCCAGTAGAATTGAAATGGGAGAAGCTTCCAAAACATTACCATCAAGCGTCCAAAACTCGCATATTACAGCATGTACGCAGTGTTTTTAAGGCTCTGACGTCAATCTAAAGCCCAGTTCACACATCAGAGAGCTTTATCTTTAACAATTTCTTATAGAAAAATCACATGATCCTTCTTATCCTCACTGATTGGTCACAACGCCTTAATCATGCACAAAATCTCAAGCCAACCTTAGAATACTTGTGCTTAAATATAATTTAAAAAATAGGGCTGAATGATTTCCAGAAAATACTGATCTGTGTACAATACATTTGTAGTTGTGGTGTTTGTGAAACTGTTTCACAGCTAGGGACTGGCTCGTTTACATATCGTGACCTATAAGCACACAGTCGCGATATATCGTTAACCCAAATCTCAAATTTAACACCTTGTTATAAAAATAGCTTTGCATTATCACATGATCATATATTCTTCAATTTTGCCAGTCAAACATCATTTTGAGCCACAACGTCCTCCTTTCTTTAAAAAAAGTAAATAATTTAATTAATAAATAAATAAAAGCACTCTTCTGTCTCACAAGTAAATAATAATAGTAATAACAAATGATTAATTCACACTGCTCTTGTCATGTGGAAGATATGAAAGGAGGTATGTGTTTTCCTCGACACTGTAAGCGTAAGGGATGCGATTAGGATTTTGAGGTAATCTGGTGTTGCAGCGTTCGCAGCTCGCTCAGCTCGGAGGAGGCTGGGGCTCGGCCATCTTGCGCAGGAGACGTGTTAGTGCCAGCCATTTGGTTACAGCCTCCATGCAGGAGCAAAACGACAGGAGCTTTACGAGCTCCTCAATAAAGAATTCGTACAGACAGATAATAAAACTAAATCGATATTATTTGAGAAATATAAAATTTTTAGAAAGGGTATGTGATGGATTGCCTGGTTTTGTTTCATAGATACAAGAGCAATAGGACAATATGACCCTCCCAACCCCCACCTTCACCACCTTCACCACCGCCACCACTGGGGAACATGCCTACATTTACAAAATAAGAAGAAGAAAGAAAGGAATAACAAAAACAATTCTATTTTCTTATTTGATGATTGACAGGTGATCACTGTGATGCAGATTTAAGCCAGGATTTAGGCCATATCTCATCCACTTTTATAGAGGAGTTAAAAATATACATATAAATGCATTCATAACATCTAGGACATGTTCTTGAATGCCATATATTAGAAAATGTAAAAAAAATTAAATAATAGTCAACCAAATTCCAAACAAAGCCAGTCTGGTCCGGAGCCTATAGGCGTGTTTCAGCCATGTCTGCCATCATTCACAGCTCTATAAATAATAAATATGAAATAATAAATAATAAAATATACTGCAAATCATTTGCTTTGATAAAATAACCCAGCTGGAAGGTCTGATAGCTACTCTGATGGCAATATCTTTTAAATATATGTCTGATTATTTTTATTACTGTTATAGTCTTCCACTCGAATTCATGAGTAAACATCATCTAAAGGGGATGATTTTTTAAAATAAATTAAATACAGTCATAAAAATCCAGCCATATCCATGAGAACAGATATAGCCTTTACAAAAACCTTTCTATTTATAAAGTTTTTTTTTTCCATGATGCCTACCACTACCCAGAGCACCTTCTAGAAATAAGAATCCGCGCACGAGCTCACTAATCCCAAGCCGAAATAAAAAAATAAATAAAATAAATAATAATAATAATAATAATAATAATAATAATAATAATAATAATAATAAACAAGTATGCTGCAAACGAGTCAGTACTCACATTTCTCGTTAGTGTTGGCGCGTGCACACACAAATCCGACAGAGAGGTGGTGTAAACGACACGACGGTGTTTTTTTCCCTCTCTCTCTCTCTCTCTCTCTCTATCTCTCTATCTCTCCTTCTCTCTGGTTATTTATTATAAGGACGCGCGCGCTTCTTCTCGCAAACACGCGCACACGCACGCGCAAAGTTTTCACCCCAACTGGTTTTTAAAATTATTATTTTAATAAAAATGAGTAGGTTTCGCGTGTCTGCGCTCCGTCACTGAGCAGCCTGCGTACATAAAAAATGGATGCTCTCGGATTAAGGGAACAAAAAAAGAGAGACGGCTCGCTGACGTCACTCGTCATCCGGGGAAGCTGCATGTCGAGGAGGGTCACCATGACGACCGCGCGCACTAAGCGCACTAAGCGCACTATCTGTTTGTGCTAGTGTGCACGCGGACGTTGCCGTGCGCGCGGTTTTCACGTAGAGTGTGGTTACTCAAGAACTTTGTGAGTAACAAGTGATCACATGAGCGGGGAAAGCATGTCAAGGTGCATTTCAACATGTTAGGAAAACTCAGGTAGACGTTATGTGAATAAAATGTGATCAAATGTGGGGGATAAACCATGCACTAAATGTGAAAATAAATGGATAGCGCAAGAAACGTGAAAAATGAACAGGAAAGTCATCAAAAATGTGACGAATGAACCTGTGGAAATTTAAACCCTGATGTAACACACCTAGAATCAGTTAGTCAGTCAGTCCTGTCTGAGGATGTGTGTGTGTGTGTGTGTGTGTGTGTGTGTGTGTGTGTGTGTGTGTGTGTGTGTGTGTGTGTGTGTGTGTGTGTGTTTTTTAGAGAATGAGAACACTAAAATGTGCAGTACAGGAGGTTCTCTGGGAGCACACCTGGGAACCTGTAAGATATTAGGTTCTTGATTTCAGTATGTACAGAGTTTTCCTTCATGAACCTTCCACCAAGAAGATACAGTAGATTCAAGTTGTCATTCATTTTAGTCAGCTGTTTTGAGTTATTCAGGTTTGGATTGAACCCAAGTGATCATTCAAGCCAGTTTATAAATATAACAATGAATGAAAAAAACGTATAAATATGATATAATATAATATAATATAATATAATATAATATAATATAATATAATATAATATAATATAGTGATCTATATCAAATCAGCTCTGTTTGTATAGATTTTTTTAATCAGTGTTTTTTCAGCTCGTTAGCCTAAATTTAGCCAAAGGACAACAAACTGATTAACCTCATATATGTGTTTTACCAAGTCCTTAAATCCTCCATAGCCTGTATACTAAGCTAACTAGTAGCCTGAGATAGTAACACAGCCCATAGCTACATCCCGAACCCCGTACTAACCCCTCCGAATATAGTGTGCCTAACTAGTGCTCCACCTGTGCTATCCTGCGGTTTGGGATAAGAGCCATGAGAACGTGAGAGATGGAGGATGAAGGACGTTTTACGCGCTGGACATATTCGACAGGCTAAATTTTATTTTTGTAAAAAATAATGTAGGTGTTGTTAATTCAGTGAACGTGAAAGGTAAATAAACACCTGTCTAATCTAAAATATCTAAAATAATAATTAATTTTGGTCGGTAAGGATGTCAGAAAAGAAACAAGATGGCGGTATGAGTTAAAGCAGCAGTGACTGCCTAGAGCGTAACCCTGTAGGTATACATATATGAGCCAGACTTATAAATTGAGTGTGTGAATTCACTGAATAAGGAGTAGCTATACTGATAAAAGCTCCCTCACTGGCTATTAGTTTCTTATTTTCTCCATAAATCATTGGTTTTATATAAATTTCATCGCCGTAGTGGTAGAGGCCGAGCTAAATATCCTACGTATTTAGTTTTTTTTTTCTTTTTTTCTTTTTGTTTTTTTTTTTTTAATGAAACGTTATTGGAAACGTTGCCAAAAATTTAATTGTCGTTTTATTCGCTTGTTGAAGTAAAAAGAAAAAAGAAAACAACTTGTTGGCAGCGGTGGGATTCGAACCCACGCCCCCGAAGAGACTGGAGCCTTAATCCAGCGCCTTAGACCGCTCGGCC